>JAOTQR010000109.1:11786564-11802687 GCA_025774065.1 Solanum ossicruentum | reverse complement strand
ATGTGATTTGCTATGTTCATTGTACAAATGTTGTCTCATGAACAACATAGCATTATGTAAATGTCGCACATGAAAAATGAGATTTGTATAGAGGGATTATTTCACTTCATTAACTAGAGTTATTGCATCCTGTCTTTTAACCTTGAAAAATAAAAGAGTACCACCTTTTGCCCTTTCTATGTAAGGGGTATACTGCACATCGAGAAGATATTCATTGGTGGAGATTTCAATGGCCACATTGGGCAACCCATATTTCTTTGACGATGTGCATGTAGGCTTTGGCTTTGGGGATAGAAATGGAGGGGAAACTTGCTCAGATTTTGCTAAAGCTTTTGAGTAGGTGATAGCTACCTTGTGCTTCCCGAAGGAGGAGAATCACTTGGTTACCTTTTGTTGTACGGTGGCTAAAACTCAAATAGATTACTTACTCTTGAGAAGGCAATAGAGGCCTTTGTAAGGACTGCAAGGTTATCCTGAGTGAGAATCTTACTGCGTAACATAAGCTTTAAGTAATGAATTTGGAGATTAAGGGAGGACGAAGAAGAATCTATATGACCAACCAAGAATTAAATGGGTTGGCTTAACCCCTCCCCTCTCTCTATATATGAGAGAGAAGTTGATGGAATAGGGGCTTGGAAGAGTTGTGGGGATGTAGAAAGTCAGCTAATTGCATTGGGGAAGCAATAAGAGAGGTTTTAGAGTGTCGGATTGGTGGTAGAATGGGGATGTGTTAGGAAAAGTGAGAGCAAAGAAGGCAGCCTATGTAAATTTGGTGGAATGCAAGGAGGAGGAGGAGGAGGAGGAGAAGCCGAAGAATAAGGAAATATATAAGGTGGCGAGGCTAAGTTAGTCGTTACAACAACAAAGACGATAGCCTTTGAACGGTTGTATATTGAGCTAAGAGACAAAGACAGAGATAAGAACTTGTTCAGGCTCGTGAAGGAAAGAGATATGAAGGCTCGAGACCTGGATCAAGTGAAGTGCACCAAGGATGAGGAAGGCAACGTGTTGGTGGAAGAGACTCTCATTAAGCAAAAACGACAAACCTACTTAAACTTTTGAACGAAGTAGACAAAAATATTGTTTTGGGTGATTTGATGCACTACGAGAGACTTTGAGTTTTTGGGTACTGTAGGCGGATTAAGATTGAAGAGGTTAAGTGCACTATCATCCTGATGAGAAGGGAAAACCGATCAAACCTAATGAAATTTTGGTGTAGTTTTAGAAGATCATGGGTAGAGAAGGTATGGAGTGGTTAACTGATTTGTTTAATATCATTTTTAAGACTGATATAGTGCCAGAAGCTTGGAGGTGGAGTATGATGGTTCCGTTGTACAAGAACGAAGGTGATATGCAAAATCGTAATAATTACAAGGGTATTAAGTTGCTAAGCCATATTATGAAAGTATGAGAGAGATGGCGTAGTTGAGAGTGAGGAGGGGTGTGTCTATTATTTAGAATTTGTTAGGTTTTATGTTGGGATGATCAACTATGGAATCCATCCATCTTGTGAAGAGACTAGTGGAGAGATACCGAGAAAGGAAGACGGACCTACATATGGTGTTCATTGATCTTGGAAAGGCCTACGACAATTTTTCGAGGGAAGTCCTCTAGAAATGCCTAGAGGCTAGAGGGATACTGTTGGCTTACACTATGGAGGTAAAGAACATGTATGATGGAGCTAAGTCACATGCGAGAATGATGGGAGGAGACTCGGACCACTTTCCAATGAGGATGGGATTGCACCAAGCTTCAACTCTTAGTCCATTTCTATTGGCCTTGGCAATGGATGAATTGACGCGGTCCATTCAAGATGAGGTGCTTTGATATATATTATTTGCTAATGACATAATACTGATTGATGAGACGCTCAACAGAGTTAATGTAGGTTGGAGAGCTTGAGAGTTAATGCTAGGAAGGTTTAGAGATAGATTTTGGAGACTAAAGGATTCAAGTTAAGCAGGAAAAAAATCGAGCATTTGGACTGCAAATTCGGTTATTTAATGCAAGAGGAAAGTGTGAAAGTGAGGCTTGACACTCAGGTTATCCCTAAGAACGTGGGTCTATAATCTAGAAAAGTGTAAACATCAATGAGAATATCACACCGTATAAGGATGTCATGGATGAAGTAGAGGCTTGCACATGGAGTCTTGTGTAACAAAGAGGTTCCTTCCAAACTTGAGGTAAGTTGTATACAAGTGGTGGTTAGACCAACTTTGTAGTATAGGGTGGAGTGCTGGCCAGTCAAGAACTCTCATAATCAAGAGATTCATGTTGTGAAACTAAGGATGTTGAGGTGTATGTGTTGGCATACAAGGAATGATAAGATTTGGAATGAGGATATCGGGATGAGGTAGGAGTGACCTTTGTAGTGGACAAGATGAGGGAAACGAGATATATATAGTTTGGACATGTGCAAAGGAGATGCCCAGATGCCCCTGTGAGGAGGTCCGAGAGGTTGATTATAGTAGGTACACGGAGAGGTAGAGGTAGATCGAAGAAATACTGAAAAGAGGTGATTAGACAAGATATGGTTCAACTCTAGGTTATGAAAGACGTGACCCTAGATAGGAGGGTGTGGAGAATGCTATTAGGATAGAAGGTTTGTAGGCAGTAGAGTGTTGTCTTGCTTTCTAAGGGTTTTAGGTGTTTGTCGTCGTATTTGTTGTAATATTGTAGTCGGTTGTTTGGTGTGTTTTAATTGTTGCATTATTTTGTTATTCATGTCCCTTTCTTGTAGGATTTGTGGTGTTTCCCCTTTTCTTACTCTTTGTACTTGGATTTGGTACACTTGAGTCGAGAGTCTTTCAAAAACATCTTTACCTCTACGAGGTCGTGGTAAGGTCTGTGTATACTCTATCCTTCCCAGACTCCACTTGTGGGATTCCATTGAGTATGTTGTTATTGTATTCACTTAAGTTGTAAATTTGGTTAGGCATGTATATGGTACAAGAACCTTCCTCCATTACACATATTAAATACACTCTTGTGCACATATGTATCATGCAACTGTCATGCTTGATATGCAACTTTAAGTACATTATGCTATGTCGATCTCGAGACCGCATTCATACAACCGAACACAATAATACAAGAACAACATACCAGTGAAAATCCCATAAGTAGGGTCTATGGAGGGTGGAGGGTAGAGAGGCTATTTTCGATATACCCTTGGCTCAAGTAAAGCATATCAAACAAGTAGGAAAAGAAAATACAGTAGAGTACTAGAAGCAGCAACAATCAATATGAAAACTGAATGAAAGTAAAACAACATGGAGTAATAAATTTGAAGTCTTAGACAATAGGAGAAAAGAAATAATAGTATTAGTGATAATTTATTAGTCTTAGACAATAGGAGAAAAGAAATAATAGTATTAGTGATATGGGAAACTAGACAGCGCATGACTATCTACCAACCTTCTAACCTAGTCCTCGACCTCTATATCCTTTTATCTAAGATTATGTCCTCGGTAAATTGCAGGGGTGCCATGTATTGTCTTATCTCCTCACCTGATACTTCTTCTACTTACCTCTATCCCTCCTTAGGCCCACCATAGCCGCCACTCCATAGACACCAAAAACTTATCAATCCTAGAGGCCTGCAAATTTCCTTCCCATGGAGGTAATTTAAGCTCTCACGAACATCATCAATAGAGCTTCATTTGTTTTTTGAAGGCTCTTACAAAACATGCCTTTCTCTGCCTGGGATTAACGGATTGTTACATGTTTAGCTACTTCAGTAGCTGTTTGACTATACCAAAGCTTGAATTAATGTTCCTCAAATAGAGGTCAAAGCTCTTTTTGTATGTAATTTATTGATAAGCTCTTTTCCTATCATCATATTGATTAAGCGTTCGTATGATTCATTAGGAAAAGGAGACTGGATGAATTGTGTCTGGAGAGGTTTCAGCAATACAGCCGGACATTTATACAGTCATGGATCCTTCAAGGTAGTTGATATTCATCAAGTCTATTTAATACCTCTTTTTGGTGTCTTGTTTGCTGCCTAGTGCCGATATGATAAGCAGAGCATCTGGATTGCTCAGTATCATTTAGTTTTGTAATCAAACCTGTTTTTGCAGTTCTCGTTGCAGAGTAAAAAAACTTCTCGTCTAAGCTCTTGTAATTTGTTTGAGCTGTCTAGAGTTTGAATGTTATTCTTGATGGGAAGAGTTAGAAGGTAGGATAGCATTATTTGAGTGGTCTGTAAAAATAGTTTAACTATCATTAGAAAAAACATCATCACTCTAGTAGAATAGACACCAAAAATTTCTGGATGCAATGTTTTGAAGATGTATAATTCTTTAACAGATATCTGTACGCTATGTTTCAAGAAATATAGTTTTATGACAGATTTCTATCAATTCTATCGATGCCTGGAGTGCTTCCCCTATGATAATTAGAACATCTGGTTGCTCAACCCTTGAGCTTTTTGGTAATCAAAACCTGATTTTCACTGTTTTCGTTGCAGAGTAAAGAGACTTCCTGTCTATGTTCTGATAATTTGGTTTGACCTGTTTAGAGTTCGAATGTTATTCTCTATGGAATGAGTTACAAGGTAGAATGCATTACTTGAGTAGAGTCTGTATAACAATAGTCTAGCTATTGTTAAAAATGATATCATCACACCAGTAGTGTAGACGTTTAATTTCCGATGCAATGTTTCAAGAAATGTAATACTATAACAGATATATCAATGCTTAATTATATATTTTCGGATGTCAATTTTTGTACATCTATGTCAAGTGGTTTTATTGAAGAGTATGCCTTTATTCCTATGAAGAAATAGAAGTTAGGCCTAACTAAAACCCAAAAACTAGCTCATCACAGGATGATTGCAAATATCATATAACAAGATCACAACCCATTTCCTCATCCAATGTGGAACTTAACATTTCCCTGCTCACTCAAGACAAATGGAGTGTGGATAACATAACACGGGGGTTCCAACATTTAGAAATATAATAACAAGGATGAAGATCGATGGATCTGACTTTGACATCATGTGAGAAATATGACACGGAAGAAAGCATGGAGAATATAATCAGTTATAGGCATAATATTTGTAAATGGGAGTGCGCTCTTACCTAAAAGTTTAAGCGGTTAGAGAGAGCAAACTTTTATTTTCTTAATTATGTCTTTAATATGACCCTCAAGTGCAGACCTAAATCTTTTTCATTAACCAAGTATGTGGACATTCTTTCTGATAATGGGTGGTAGTGAGACTTGAAGCATGAACCTTTTGTCTACTCTAGTACCATATTAATATATGGACATGAGCGTAACTCAACCATGAAATTTAGCTCATAAGGAAGAATTGTCCAAGAGGAGACCACAATCCATTTCCTCAACCGATGTAGGTCTTATTGATTTCTTTTCCCAACACTTAAGTTTCTCTGAATCTTTTGTCTTGTGTCTCAACCTCACACAACCCAAAGCTCCGCTTTGGGCTCATTAATCTCCAACTTCAAAAGTTTATCCAAATCATCTTTTAATATTTATGAATTCCTACTTTATGTTGGGGTGACTATTTTTCTTTGCTAAACTTTGTTTTCAAGTTGATATATCCTAACTAGTCGTCGGTTTGCTTTTGTCACTCTGTCTCCATTTCCCTAACTCCCAATAATTTCTAGCTTAGGCAAAGTTTTTGTGGACGGGAAAGTTGTTACCAAAGCAGGGACTCAAATCCCTGATAAAGCTGTTGTGGAGATCATGGCTGAAATTCCAAAATATGTATGCAGGTGAATATTCCTCCTCTGAACCTATATTTTTATTTTTGACATACTTAGCAGCAGTCTCAGCAGCTTTTTGTCTTGCCTGTTGATGTTTACTCAGAGGAGGACATAAACTGGAGGCTGCAATTGACAACCTGGGGATTGATGTCGCAGGAAAAGTAGCTCTTGATTCAGGCTTGTCTACTGGAGGATTTACTGATTGTTTACTTAAGTATGGTGCTTCATTTGTCTATGGAGTTGATGTAGGATATGGACAGGTAACATCACCAGACTTAAAATCTGATTCTCCTAAAGCTTCTTTTTTGAATTTTCTTTTACTGGTTTCAACTACCCAAGTTAAGGTCCCAAGTCATCCAATTTGAGAAGCCGAAAGGACGTCAAATATACATGGTGCTATGCTGCTTGGAGGTTTGGAGTACCTCTAGCGAGTATCATTTTATTTGTGAACAGATATAGGAAAAAAGGAATGTTGTGTCCAAATGCATTACCATAATTCTAGTGCAATGCGTAGGTTAGAAAAGGAGGGAAAAATTGTAAGACCCATAAAACTTCTTATAATAAAATTAAATTGCAAAGATATGAAATCATAAATGTATAATTAAGGACATTGCTATTATTAAAAAAATTAGAAGTAAAAATAGTGTTCTGTACGAAGCAAAGGTGAGTTGTAACTGCTCAAAATTGTAACCCTGAAATTACTTCTAGCATAAAATGGCGGTACAGGTGGAATAAGGCCCCAGTGGTTAATGGTTTGAAGAATCAATTCTATGTTCTCTTTTTGGAAAGTATACTAGTGTCAGTAATGGCCTATAAAGAAAATTTGTACTCTAAATTGTAGAGCATTGAGCAAGAAAACATTCAAATGTATGATACTGTCATTTTGAAAAACTTCCAGTATGCTTTGAATTTAACTTCAACAGTTAAAATTCCTGAATAATGAGATTTTCCTTCTACTTTTGGTTGTTAAATGACATCTTGTTTAAGATTAATGCCAAGCAGTCTTGGATCATCTTCAAGTTGCTGGTCATTTGGTTATTTATGTTATTTGGAAACAGCCTCTCTACCTCCACGAGGTAGTGGTATGGCTTTGTATATTTTACCTTCCCCGGACCTCATTTGTGGGATTTTATTGGGAATGTTCTTGTTGTTTATTTATTTTTTTTGCTGATTTCTTTACAGGTGGCCGATAAAATTCGTCAAGATGAGCGTGTAAGTGTTATCGAGCGTACAAACTTGAGATACCTTTCTGAACTCCCGCAAAAGGTTGATTTAGTAACTTTGGACCTCTCCTTTATTTCGATACTTCTGGTAAGCGTTTTCTTCTCCAAAAGGCTACCCATTTAATTGTTATAATGTTAGTTTTCTACATTCATGATTTAGCATAGAAAATCAGCCTGTTCCATTTTTGTATATGGTTTGTCAGCAATGTTTCTTATATAGATGGTCTTAGTCAATGCCTAGTAATGCTCAAATGTTCATTGTCTATCCAGGTGATGCCTGCAGTTGTCAATTTGATGAAAAAGGAAGCTACTTTAGTGACTCTGATTAAACCACAGTTTGAGGCTCGGAGATCCCAAGTAAGCATTTTTCAGAATCTTGCCTGCATTTGTAAAGTTTTACCGTGCCTTGAGAAGTGACCTCATACCAAATATCTATATAAAATAATAAAAGCACAAAGCCTCTATGCAAAATGTTAATTGGCTTTTACCCTTCGTAAATGCAGTCTATGTTGGATAAAATTTTAAATACAAATGATTGTGTTTTTTGTGGGGGAAAACCAAAATTTCCTAAATCTAGTGTTAAAAATTGTCGGTTTTCCAACAATTAATGTCATTTTACATTGAACAAAATTGTCATGTAATTATTTTCCTAATAATATTTACGATTTTGCTTACTAAATCTTTTTCTTATTTGAGATTTTGCTTACTAAATCTTTTCTTATTTGAGTGATGTAGGAAGCCCTAATATTTAGGTCTATAACCCATGTTGCTCAACCTCTCCAAAAATGTTGTCTCACCCATGTCAAATTCTCCAAAAATGCACTACTTTTGGAGTATCAGGCATGCACCCATCATCATTTTTGAAGAGCTCGAGCAACAACCTTTAACCAACTTTAAAATTTTCTTACATAATTCCTTTCCTTATTTGGACTATGCAATATAATTGTATCCTTCAAAAAGGCTGTAAGTCAAAGCCAATAAGCACCTCCTTGCAAAAAAATTACTGAGAAATTTAGAGGTGCAACATTCTCCTAATTGCCTTCACAAACAACTGAAGCATACAATTTTCTATAGTAACTAAGCAACTAAGAACACCAGTCAATATGTCTCTCTAGTTTCCTGAAAAAGCAAATACTTGTACCCAGAGAGACACACGAAGTTGTTATACATCTATATCATAAAATCAATATTCCATAAATTTATGCTTTTTTACTTTAACTTCTAACTTATAACTTATAACTTATAACTCAACAATGTTTCTGTATAATATTTATATGATTTTAAAAAATTTGTACTCATTAATAAAGAGCACATGTGCAATGCGCATACCTAAAGACTGGTAAGTAAATAGAAGTGTTACTTCTAGAGCCGTCAAAATGGGTTTAGCCCATGGGGCCTGTCGAACCCAAACCATTATTGGGGAGGGTAGGATTGGGATAAGATTTTTTGAGCCCATAAAAAACCTAAGGCTTTTAAGCTCGATCAAACTAAGCCCTTGAGCCTTGACTCTTGATTGAAGCTGGGCTGTGGTTGGTCCATGGGCTAAAATAATTATTTACTCTGAATTAAAATGACTAAAGTTGTAAGAAGTAATTGTTGTTTACTTTACAAGTTTGTTTTTTCAAATATTCTTTACTTATTTATTTGTCAAAAAAGATCAATGTTTTTCTTTGTTGTAGGATGGGTCAAATTCATAATCACTATTTGCCGTATTCGATTTGAAAATCTTCTCATTTTCTTGATTTTATATATTTCAGATATGAGATTGTAATGAAAAACACCACTGATCAAATGTATAATGCATATTATAATTGTAATTACTTTCCCGTTCCATTTTATGCGGCATCCTTTTATTTGGCACAGTGTTTAAAAAAAAAAGAAAGACTTTTGAAACTTGCGGTCTAAAATAATCCTTTGATATTTGTGGTGGCCAAGATCCATATCACTAGGGATAAAAGAGGAATTTTGAAGTTAAATTGTTTCTAATTATAGTAAGGTGATATTCTTTTTTGGAAGGAATAAAAAGGAAAGGATGCCACATAAAATGGAACAACGGGAGTATTATGCTTTTTCTTATAATTTTGTTATACATGTTAAAAACTTAATATATTGAAATTTTAAGTTTGAAAAGAAAAAAAAAACATTTAAAAAAGAGGGCCTAGCCCCCCCAAGCTTGTGGTCCTTCTAGGTTTGGGTTGCTTTGGTCATCTCAAGGTCCTTTCAAATGAAGGGTCAGCTCATCCTAGCTCTTCAAATTTCTTGTCCTGTGAGGCTCGGGCTGGCTGGCCCGTTTTGACAACTTTAGTTACTTGTCGACATTTTAATTCTCAAAGTCCTTATTCGCTTGCTTAGGGAGGGAAATTGATCAAGTCTAAGGATGCTGTATCCATGCAAATTCATCTTTGACACCTCTGATGGACATTGTTGACTACCATCTTTTTCATGTTTTGCATTACATTGGATGTTGTTTCTATTGTGATGAAAGCTGAGATGCTAAGTAATTTCGTACCTCACTGCTCCCCTCCATCGTCCTTCTAAGCTGACCAATCTATCAATATTGGTTAATTGCATGACTACTTCATCTAAAAGCTTAATTTATTAGCTTTTATGCATATTAACTCTACAAGATGACCTTCATCCCCTTTATACGGGTTTGATTCTTTTCTTGGACCAAGTATGTGAGAAATATTCTTGTTGATAGTGGCAGTGAGATATCAATGTAGGATCTGTGCTTCCTTTGGTACAATGTTGAATTGGTGATGACATCATCTAGAAGTGTAATATTATATCTGTCTGCATCAAATATACTAAAATGGGGAATTTTGAGTGGACTAGTCTTGTAGAGTACTTTGATTCGATAGATAAACCAATTCTTCTGACATCGTAATTGAAGTTTTGTCATCAGTGGTCTTAAATTTAGTTTAGTCACTCCTAGCAAATGCAATTTTATGAGCTTCTTCAGGTGGTATTCTTGTATGTGTTTGGATTTGAAGGATTCTGCATATGGAAACATAGGGTACAAGCATCAGCTTATGAATGTCCTTTTAATCCAAGTAACGCCTCAATCAGATCAACTGAAGCTTAATCATTTGTGCGTATCTAGTCTTGTGTTACTACTGCTTTCTAGATACCTTGGCTTTTGGCCTGCTCTTAAGGATGTTCTCTATGTTAATTTTGTGATTGAATTTGCACGTGAAGGATTCTATGTATGGAAATATAGGGTATAAGGATTGCCTTTGTCATATCTCTCTCAAGCCTACATTTGACATATGTTGCTTGCACTCCTTAGAGATGTCATTAGGTGCGTGTTGGATCTTCCATAAGTACTGCATTTTTGGAAGATTTGACACAGGTGTGGCAGCTTTTTTGGAGAGTCCGAGCAACATACCTGTTGATTCAATTAGATGAATAGTTGTAGATATTCCACTGGTATCTCAGTCATTTGCACTTACCTGAAGTCTCCTTCTATTGGTATTGCTTCCAAGAGGCATTGGGTTTTATTGTGTTCTTAAGAGTTATCTTGATTTTCAAGATAATTATGTATTTTTGATGTAGACTTTTATATATATGTTAGGTTGGAGGAGGTGGAATTGTAAGGGATCCCTTGGTCCATCAAGAGGTAAGCATTTCCCATCCTTTTCATTTGTTTACTTTTGATGCTTTATAACCTACTCAAACGCTGCTTATTAAGACCTTTTGGATTTATTTCTTGTTAAAAAAATTATTAAGACTTTTGCTTAATGATATTAGTATCTTGGCTATTTTGTGGAGGAACAATGGGCTATATCGAATGCAACTGATAGTCTATCCAACTATAATCAATCAAAAGTATGAAAAGCAAGAAAACATTTGGTTAGTGGGAGAAAAAAGTTCCTTTGGCAAGAATGACATTTGAATCCATGCTATAGTGTTTTTTTCGGACAACAATCTAGACAAGTAGCTAATGAATTTGTGAAAAATTCTATGGGTGCATTGCTCTTATTTATTACTTGAATGTTAAATATGTTAATATCTCTCATTTTCTTGTTGATTTATTCTCCTAAATTTGCCTTAGCATGATGCTATTCAAACATATCCTCATGTATAGCAAAACTATGCTTCCTTTTTAGTCCAACCAACAGAAACATAATTATTCGAATTGATAATAGTAATATGAAACCCCTCGGCTGAATAAGTAGGTCAATCGGAGGAAAGTAGACAGTAAGACTGCTCAACTTTCATTCAACGCTCTACTGTTTTTGTTTTCTTACATTATACACTGTTAATAAAGTCATCGTCTGCTCCCTTTGTCCCAATTTGTGTGATGCAATTTCCTTTTTAATATATTCGAAAAAGAATGATACCTTTCTATCTTTAAAAATTATTTAGCTTTAAACTTTTCATTTTACCTTCATGAGATGATTTGTAACCACATAAATATCTCTGACTTGTTTTACTCCATAAGTTTAAAAAGTCTTTCTTAATTTTCACTACCAGTTGAGCTCGTCACACTGAGCTTGTCTAGTGCGGGTTACCTCTGCTGTATGGTTTGCGAACTATTGCATAGGAGCGGGGATTTTACCCTGTGCACACCTAAAGGGTAGTGGCTGCGGGTTTCCTTTGTCATCTGTATGTGTGTATGTTTATATTTCCATTGCCAGTCAAAGTGCATCTCATATATTGGATGAAGTAAAGATACTTATATTTCAACTTGAAGTAATCAATCCAGTATCTTGCATAACTCTATTATTTCCCTGGTGGAATCCCATAATGTCACTTTCGTGGAAGCATATAATACAGGAGGAAGGGGGAGTAGGTCTCCGAGACATTTTTTCATTTTGAATCTGGTTTAAGTTTTTCTATGAATCGGATGGATGCTAACTGCCAATGGGTGAAAGAAAGTGAGAACTCTGACTAGAATAAGGATTTGGATAAAGAGAACAGAATTTCTGTCAACTCTGGTAGGATTGGAAAACCACTGATAGTTTAACCAGCAAAGCAAAGGGCTGGATTTACACACTAATTGCAGCATTCCATTTGATTGTACATCTTGCTATATCGAGTCATGGAATAGACTAGGTCTTACGGGCATGTTGTTAATCTGCTTGTTTGTGCTCGAGAGGTGCCATATGGCTGAGCTCTTGTAGAAGACAATCAGAGTTGAGTTATCAGTTCTCAATCTTTTTAGTAGATTTTCCATTTTTTTAATGGGTTAGAGAATTTTTTCCATCAAAGGAGGTGCCGAGAATTTTGGGCTGTGTGAGGTACGATGAAGTTGATATTTTCACTATAACCTCCTCAAGGAAATCTGGAGATGCTGGAATCCCCCACTTGGTTCTATTGTTATTTCTGCAATATCTCCATACCTATTTCCCATCATCAAACTATTTTTGGTGTCTGGTATACTGTAATTTTTAGCAAGAAAAATTAGCTGAGAACAAAAAGAATATACTACTCCTAGTTACATCTCTTGCTTATAATGGAAATTCCTCGTTTTGATGTTATCACAAAATACTTCCTATTTTTTCTGTGCAGGTGATCGACAGGATCATAAATGGGGTACAAAACCATGGATTTCAATGCAAAGGTTGGATTGAATCTCCTTTGAAGGGAGCTGAAGGAAATAAAGAGTTTCTAGCTTGCTTCAATCGAGTAGTCATCAATGAAGAGATCGAGAAACAGTAAGCCTAGCTATCATTTGAAATCAACCATGTATGAAAGAAGCTAAGAAACACTAAGCCTGCGCAACATTTGGGATTAAAGATGTATTGTACGGACATGCTGGATGCCTACCAAAAGATATTAAAGAGCACAATTTCTAGAGGGGCTTGGGGTGCAATCAATTACTTGGAAGCATAATTTTGAAGTCGGATGGCTGGATGGTTTCATGAGGGCCTTTTGAGTGTGGTCCTTGCTTCTCTGACTACAAACATTGAATACGTTGAAGTTTTAGCAATGGCCAGCATGACTACACTTGCAGAGAGTGTATAAAGGAGGACTGGATTGGACTTTCTAGTTTACGTTGTGTAGCTTCTGCTTTACAAAGGTGAATGCAGTCCCTCTGAATCAGTTTATAGCAATACTAGTGTTCTACCCCATTCTTTTGTTTCTGTAGAAAAACATGAGATACCTTTGCAGTACACTTGTGTTTTCGACTGCACAAGGTCACAAAAGATTGCAAGGGTTTGTGTCGCCTTGCAATGCTTGTCTTTTTAGGTGTCAATTAATATAAAAAAACTTAAAATTATGTTATGAAAGTATAAAATAATACAAAGAATGAAGTAGGGGAGAAGAGAGAAGATTTCTTATTGCTCTTGAATAATATTTATGTGTCTATTACAATAAAGGAAACTTTTTACAGGGAAAAATTGATTTGATCTTCAAGTAAGAAACTGAATTGGTCTTCAAGTAGGATTCCTAACTCTTAAAGGAATCAACATAATAGACATTTAATACAAATAAAATATATTTATAACACTCCCTCGTGAATGTCTATTAGTTCGATTGTGTGCCTCGTTAAAATCTTACTAGATAAAATCTAATGGGAAAAATTTTTTAGTGAAGGAAAAAAAATATACATCTAATAATACGCATTTTGGATACCTTATCAAAAGCATAACAAGGAAAATCTAATGGGACAAAACTTTGTGAGGAAAAAATAGTATATTGCGTATTTACTCCCCCTAATCAGAACATTAATCCCAATGCTTGAATCTTCATATCCTAATCTTGTGTGTCATCTTCGTGAAAGTTGCAGTTGGTAGGGATTTGGTGAACAAATCAATCACATTGTCACTCAAACGAATCTGTTATGTGTGTCAAAAGCTTTGGCGAAATATGCTTTGTTCTATCTCCTTTTATGAATCCTCCCTTTAGGATTAAAGAGTTTTGCAAGTTCCTCACTTCAACTTCTTTAAGCAAACAATCTATTGTCTTTTGAAAACTCTTTAAGAGTCTCATTCAAGTTATCAACTTGCATAATCATATGAAAGATTATTGATTAATTTTAATAAATATGAGGATTATAAACTAGTTTTTCAAGAACTTGTATATGCTTCGTGCATTTTAAATCCTTCAAATACTTTCATATCGATTTTTTCCAGTGACAATATTCAAATATTACATGTATGATGTTTTCTAGTGTGTAGATTACAAGTCAAATAAGCTTCATGCTTACCAAGATGCATTAGTTCACTTGATAATTAGAGCAGGCTTTAATATATCATAGAGCTCAGATCCTCAAAATCTTTTATAATATTGCACTATATTGTATCAAAGATATCATACTCAAAATATTCTTTTTGTCAGTTTGCAATGCGACATAACTTGTTGAGATCTCATCACTTCATTATTTTCAGTTAGCTACCCATCTCATGCAGTTTCATGAAGTGTTATGTCACAAACTCTTCAAGAGCACATTGCCTCTTTATTATGATCATTTGCTCCTTTCCTTTACAAGAATTATCTTATTTGGGATCAATTACATTTTTCATGCATGTTATAAACTGTGTCTTTCAAGGACATTGAATAAGAGCTTTTCAACTCTTAGTATTTTATTAGCTCCCCCTTATGTTAGACAAACTAATATATATTGCAATCTACCTTGGAGAATCAGTCTTTTATGCATTATGGTATATTTATTAGTCATATACTGCATATTAAAATTATTAGATGGAAATTATATGGTCCCCTGACCATAAACCAATTGAGGGAGAAATTGATCATAATGTATTGGATTGATGCATATCTTTAGCTACAATTTGTCATATTTTAGACCATGAAGCTTTGTCCTAATAAGCAATAATTGATATTTAGTGATAATCAGCTTGAATATTTATCAATATTATCAAGATGAATTGTCTTGATTCCGTAGTCTGAAAGTTGTGCTCTTAACTCAATTATCTTGCACAAATAATTTTGTGAATGTCAAACTCGAAGTTGACAAAAAATGCACATGTGATCACCTTATGGATGCATCTTTTTATACTATCACATGATGGTGAATGAACCCATATTCACCTTTTATACTTTCAGAATTTAAGGAATTCAGTCCACATTAGTTGATCCAATCAATTTATCAAGAGAACAAACAATCTTGAAGAATCTTTTATTTCTTCAATATATGTCTAATGAGTAAACTCTAAGTTTACTATGACATGTGCCCTTTTGCTTTAGTAATTTTCTGATTTACTATTACACGAGAAAATTTCAAATTTATTATTCGGGGGGTAATTTTCATGTTTATTTCTTCTCAACTACTCTACTTCTCGTAGAGGTGAGTCACGATTCTTTTTAAATCTGTAAATGCATATGGCATGTGAATTGTAATTTTTGCATGTGAATAATCTTTTGTACTTCTTGCTCACAAATAGAAGCACATGGATCAAGATGAGACAATGATGGATTTTTTAACAAAAATTTTCTTTTGATATCAATTTTTTTCTCCCCCTAATTTTGAAAAAACTATCTCATCAAACAACCGCCAATTTACAAATCGACTATTGAACATATCTCTAGTAAATGGTTCAAGATAGTAAGTAATGGATGGCGATTCCAACTCAACATATATTCCTAATTTTCTTTGAATCCCATCTTTGTGCGACGTGCTGGTGCCACAGGCACATATGCAACACATCCAAAAATTTTTAGATGGTATATATTAGGCTCTTGATCCAAAACTAGTTGCAATGAAAAATGCTTATGATAATTTTTCAATCTGAGATGAATAACTATTGCAACATGCAAAATTGCATGTCCCATACAGAAGTGGACAATCTAGTTTTCATAAGTAATGGTTTTGCTATCAATTGCAAGCGTTTAATAAATGACTCGGCAAGACCATTTTGAGTATGAATATGAGCAACATGATGTTTAACTTTTATCCCAATGGATAAACAATAGTCATTAAATGCTTTAGATGAAAATCTTGTAGCATTATCAAGGCAAATGGACTTAATCTAATTATTAGGAAATTGTGCTCGTAATCGTATTATTTATGCCAAAAATTTTGCAAGTGCCAAATTACGAGATGACAATAGGCATACATGAAACAATCTAGATGAAACATATATTAGGACCATAAAATATCAAAACGTCCTACTAAGTGGGTGAATAGGTTCACAAATATCCCCATGTATGCGTTCCAAAACGCAGGGGACTCAATGTCAACTTTCATTGGTGATGGTCTCA
>JAOTQR010000109.1:11759047-11786464 GCA_025774065.1 Solanum ossicruentum | reverse complement strand
CCTTTGGTGCCCCAACATTGCCTTTCCATTCAAGAACTGCCTCATTTGGAAAGTGGAAGTACACTCTCTTAGTTCGGGAATCCAAGGTGGCATAGCAAGAAGCTAACCAATCCATACCCATTATAACATCAAATTTCACCATCTCTAGCTCAATAAGGTCAGCCAATGTGTCACGGTCACAAATAGTTACTACACAGTCATAATAAACCCTTTTAGCCATAATAATTCACCAGTTGGTGTAGACATTTCAAATGGTTTATTCAATAATTTGGGTGTTCTCTTAAGCTTCCCAGCAACTAGCGGGTAATGTATGACAATGTAGAACCAAGATCAATTAATGTATATACATTATGTTAAAAGATGGACAATATACCATCAGGTGAGACTTCCAAATTTTGTCGACTCCCTATAGCATAGGTGCGATTTTGGACTCTGCTAAAGCTAGCTACTCCTCTCACACCTCCATGACCCGTAGGTGCTTGTTACCCCTACCTAATGGAGAATTGATGATGATGATGCAATAGCTGAACCCGTAGATTGTGCTATATCACCCATATGCCTCCTTGGGAAATATTTTATCATATGCCCTGGCGCAACACACCAATAATAACATCTGTCCCAACACGACATATACCTGGATGACTTCTTCCACATTGTTTACAAGGCTGTCTATGTGTCATTTGTTGTCCTGCTGAATATCCTGTTGTCCGTGTACCTTGTCCCTCACCTCATTGGCCAAACTGATTACTTCTACACCCCTGAAGTTGTGGTGGAGCACTGGCTGCAGAATAGGAGGATGTTAGCCTAGGTGGTCTATTAGAAAATTGAGGACTAAGCTCACCTTGGGATGGTGTAAACTGGCTTGTAGAGCTGGCCTTTTTGGCCTATCCCTTTTCCAATTCTTGGGTCCTTCTTCTCTGCCTCTGATCCTCCAACTTCTGTACAAAAGTTTGCATCCTCGCTATGTCCATGTCCTTATTCAATGAAGCAATGGTACAGTCTCTGATAAGATACGTGTCCAATCTATCCATGTATCATGAACTCTATCTTCCATAGTAGCAACTACATTAGGAGCATACCTGGATAGTGAATTAAATTGGAGGCTATACTCCCTCACGCTCATATTCCCCTGGTAGAGATTCAAGACCTGATATGCATGGGCCTCTCGAAATGGTCAAGAAAAGCCTCTTTAAACTCCTTCCAAGTGGTTGAGGGAGCATATATATCTTTGGATTGCTTCCAATCCTCATACCATGATATAGACACACCCTTCAACCTATATGTCACTAACTCGATAGCTTCTGTACCACTCACATGGATAACATCTGAAGTGCGCTGAATCTGATCAATAAAGTCTTGAGGATCTTCATTAGGATCAGACCCAGTAAAGGCTGGAGGGTCCAAATTAAGGAAGTCATGTATCCTCGTGCCAGCTTCCCTATTTGCACCACCTGTACCTATAAGTAGACCTTCCTGTCTTTGGCCATGGACAGCAATTATGTGAGTCAATAGTTGGACTGCATTCCTCAGATCCTACACTGTAGCATCGATAGGTGGTTCTGGGGGAATTTCACTACTTCTGGGTTCATCAGGAGCTGGAGGGGTTAGAGATGTCTGTGATAGAGACTCATCTTGAGCCTCATTTCGTTGTCTCATATGACTAGGTGTACTAGCCACCACTTCTACTGCCTTGCCTTTACGTTTATTCTTCCTGGTTTCTGTCATAATTTCTCGCTGTACAAAATAATTTTAGGAGTTAGACACAATCCACCTATTACACTTAGCTCTATGACACGATCTAAAGAATGAAAAGAAAGTAACAACTCCTAAATTCCACATAGCCTCCTACTTATAAATGTGGTGGACAACAAATTGACAGACAAGACTTACATAGACACAGCTTTATAGACTCCCTATGATGACTCTCTCTGATACCACTTCTGTCACGCCCCAGAGTCCTCTTAAGGCTGACCGACACCCGTTGCAGATAAGGCTCGAGAGAACCAAACTATAACTATGCACTTTTTAGACATATTATAAGTGATTTCTATAGTCAACATGCCTTTATGCCAATAAACAGTAATAATAAGCCAAAAGGAAATGCATATGACTAGGCCGTTGGGACCACGATGTCTAAGATGCGAGACATGACCACACTTTAATTCACATAGTCTACAAAGCCTTTAGATAAGAGAAAGTATTTGATAAGGGTGGGGACAGGCCCCGCCTCGACTACTATACAATACAAACATATAAGCTCTAGACATATACAAAGCTCCAAAGCAACCTGGAGCTTGGTAATAGAAGATGGATGTCCTGTACTCTACTAGGGAGATCTATTAACACCTGTACCTACAGCATGGAATGCAGGTCCCCCGTAAGGGACGTCAGTACGAGATAATGTGATAAATATGTAAGGCAGGAAATACTATATATGAAGTAATAGCTCAAATGAAACTATGCATTGGTGTAGGATAAGGGACCACCTTTGGTATACTTTGGAATCATTTTTATGTTCTTTATATTACTTTACCTTTACTGTATAATCTGTATACAACCGTAATACAAATGACCAACTGATTAGTAGTAAAACTGTATCGGGATCATCCCTGGATAGGTTCTTCCTTAACCCCTTGGGCTGCCACCAGTGCTAGGATCATCCCTGGCTAGGTGATGCTTCCATCCCTCGGGCTACCACCCATCAATAAACAAACAATTTATCTTTCAATTATCTTTGAGATTATGCTTTTGGTGATCATAATATTGGAGCTATAAGATTACAGATATAACATGTGACATGTAGATAATCATACAAGAAAATATGACAATGAAATGAGGACGTTACACAAATAATGAAATGCGCACGGGATGAAACAACTCGTAAACTTTATTTAACAACAAGAAGCTATATAGCCTTATGTTTATGTGTAAATGTATATTTGAAGGTGATTATATATTGTAGCATGTGAACATATGAAAGGGTGAAGACACAGTTAATAGTTGTGTCGGAGTTTGGTAAATGGCTTTATGTACCAAGGAGGAATCTATGTTTCATGCCAAACGATACGAAATCAAGTAGCCTTACATACCTCATTGAATGACCTCATTACTACCTTGGAGTGGCTGCATTTTCTCTCAAATATTTATCTATAGCATATTAGGCAATAATACTAGTATTAGCAATAAAGAAACACTTCTTGACAGCCCAATATCATAAAAAGTATCATCCGGATAGCAAGCTTATAATTACCGACCCAAAGGCGTTCCTTCAATCTTTTCACTTATAATCATATTTCCTAACAACCATACTTATGTACATGTCATCTACATCTCATTTCATACCTTTAATTGTATTACAATAGCCCATAAGGCACAACATATAACAATTCTTCACAATATACAAATAAGCGGCATAACGTTACATCCTTTCACCACACTTCGATGTCAACAATCCTGAACCTGTTTTAACTTTACCTAAATTGTCCTCAATATATCCATACATAAAAATATCATCAAAACAGTCTTATAACAGTACAAAAGTAGTCATGAAGGACGTGAGGCAATAGCCTTCCATCCATTAGCCCACAATTTCATACTAAGAACACAATTGCTATATGCTATAAGGACTCACTTTTGTGGACTGTAAAAGTAGTGCAGTAGCTCAGTTACATGACTAAAAAACTATAACTTGTTAAAACATAAGTGTTACTTCATAATTCATCCAATCAATTAAGAGAAATCCTCTTGAACAACAAGAAACGTTCACAACAATACTTAGGACACATGCTGTCCAGAATTTCCAGCACAACATACTAGCATATAATTCTTATTTTTCATGAAGAAACTATACATAATACACAACTATAATTGCTTATATTTGCCTTAAAGAACAATGTTTCCTTCAAGTGCCTTAGAGGATTGCATTTGTAGCTTTGTAAAGTGAAATAGATAGAAGTCAACAGTGTTTAGGAAAACTGAAAAATTATTTTAAGTGGAATGAATTGAGGGATGCATTTAATCCATTTTTAAAGACTCTGTTGGCTAAATTTCTCTTGCCTTTTGACCATATATTGAAATCTATTAATACATTTGTTATGCAGTATGTTATCCCTTACACTTGGGCCTAAATGGGTCTCCAACTTAATAGGCATTTTGCTACCCATTATTCAGCTTTCTTCTTAATTAGTTTGGGCCTAGTTTATCAAAGAAATTGTGATGTATTTGGGCCCCTTTTAATATCCTCCTTGGGCTGAACATATATTCCATTTATGATGCTAAAACTTGGGCTAAAATTAGACTCTTAACATGGACTTTATTCATAATCGGACTTGGACAAATTCGACGTCGGGCCTCGTCTCCGTTCAGCTAGCAAATTATGCAAGTAGTGACTCACCTACTAGATTATTATGTCATACATGCACCTCAATTCTTTTACTTTGTTTAGGGCTTTCATCTCCTCAATTTAACACAAAACATGTACACACTCGACCCTCTAAGAGTTAGACACACATATCGCCCATTAGCACGAGATTCAAGCACTTTTAAGAATTGGCACTAATTTGACCAAACCATATCATGTTTCATTTACATAAAATTAGTAGATGTACAATGAGAAGTGTTACACTAATGCTCCAAACAAGAGGTTTTCTAATGATTGGATGTCTAACCCAAGGTTTCAAGGTGGCAATGGTGGGATGACTAATCCTATGTTCCAAAGGTGTGGGAGAAATCATGGTGGTCCATGATTGAGGGACTCTAATGCTTACTATGGTTGTGGTAAAGTGGGTCACAAGATTGTTGATTGCCCTTATGCTCAAAACAAGGATACATATAGTCATCGAAAGGCCAAAGGTGATAATGTAGGTAACAGGGAAATGGGAGGCCAACAAAGGGGTGCTCTAAGATAAAATCATTGTTATGCTTTCCAAGGAAGGCAAGGAGTGGATGAGGTGCCTGATGTTGTTACTGGTATGTTAAAGGTTCTCTTAGAATGTGCATCCACTACTGGCAACTCAATAGAGTCACTATAAAGAACAAGTACCCTTTACCAAGGATAAATGACCTATTTGATCAACTACAAGGGGCTAGTCACTTTTCTAAGATTAATCTTCAGTCCGAATATGACCAAGTAAGGGTGATGGAGTGTGATGTTCCCAAGACGACTTTTCGGACTAGGTATGTGCATTTTGAATTTGTGGTAATGTCTTTTTACTTGACTAATGCACTAGCAATAGTTCTAGATTTCATGAATAGAGTCTTTAAACCCTACCCTAATATGTTTGTGGTAGCCTTTATAGATAATATATTGATTTATTCCAGGAGTGAAGAAGAGCATGTGAATTATTTGAGGGTAGTATTGCAAATTTTGAGGGATGAGAGGTTGTTTGCTATTTATGATAAGTTTGAATTTTGGTTGAAAGAGGTTGCATTACTAGGACATGTGGTGTTGGGTGATGGAATTAAAGTAGACCCTAAGAAGACAGAGATGATAAGGAATTGGTCTAGACCTTTGACTCTAACAAATATTAAAATTTTCTTAAGTTTAGTGGGGTTCGATTAGAGGCTTTTAATGGTTTCTATTTACTGGCTTCCCTTTTGACTAAGTTGACCCAAAGGAAGGAAAAATTTATTTGGACTGATGAATGTGAAAAGTGTCTTCAAACTTTGAAAGACAAGCTTATTTCCACTTCTATTTTGGGTTTACCAGAAGGGCTTAAAGGGTTTGTGGTTTATTGTGATGCTTCAAGGATTGGCTTCGGGTGTGTTTTGATGCAAAATGGCAAGGTTATAGCATATGCCTCTAGGTAACTAAAGGTGCATGAGTGTAATTATCACACCCATGACCTTGAATTGGCGGCCATGTATCTGCTTTGAATATATGGCATCATTATTTGGATGGGGTTCATGTGGATGTGTTTACTGAACACAAGAGTCTCCAATATGTGTTCATACAAAAAGATCTTAACTTGAGACAAAGATGGTGATTAGAGTGAAACGACCCCAAAAAGGTGCCCGAAAACATACCTCGGAATTCTCAAAATTTTAAATTCTATATATCTCAAAATTTGTTTGTTATTTCAAAAATCTGACTTTATATTCTTGTTCAAGGTGTCAAAATTAGTTGAAAAAGGGTCTAAACCTAATTTAAGAGTGAAAGATTAGCAATTATGAATTCTCAAATGTCAATTTCTAGTGGGGTTTTTGCATTGCCTCCGCGACGCGCCCCTGTGCATTTTGATGACTATTTTTTTAGTTCAGTCCTAGACTTCTAAGTTTTGGGCCTAAGTGTTACCAAATGTGTTTTTAACTATACTTAGCCAAATTTCACCCTCATTGCATCCTAAACATTTCCAAATACTCACTCAAACACTTTTAGTCATATTTTCACTCCCCAAACTCAAGTCCCAAACCCTCATCCCAAGATAAGGTTCTCCATCAAGGTTCTTCTTCAAACTTCAAGTCTCCATCTCCAATCTTCACTAAGTTCATCTCTAAGCTAAGGTATGTGGGGACTATATAGAGTGCATTAGACCATGCCGATTCGGGGGGACTAAGAACCCAAATAACCTTGATGGAGGTTTGTACTCATCAACCTAGGGAAGGGTTTTGTACTTCTCCACCTAGTGATGGGGAGGCATCATCACTAACCTAGATGGGGGTTTTTACTCATCAACCTACGGAAGTGTGTGTACTTCTTTGCCATGGTGATGTAGCGGCATTATCACTAACCTAGATGAAAGTTAGAACTCATCCACATAAGTGATGGGGCGACATCATCACTAACCTACCAAAGGGTTGTACATATGGAAATCTCGCTTGGTCTCTTCTACACATATGATCTCCTATATGAGCATGAGTTACTTAAGCATGTTTTACTTATACATTGATCATACATTCCATATTGCTATATCATGCCTATTGCATACTACTATGCATTTTGATTATGATACCTATCTATTATTGTATTGCATCCTACATTATTAGTACATTCAAACGTACTAACGCATACTCTATGCCTACACGATGTCACCATGTAAGGACCGGTGCCTATGTTGATCATCATCCTCCTCCACGTGGCTAGTTTAGTGCTATTCAATCTTGTTGGTGAGTCCTCCACTTCAGGGACCATAGTCTATGTTTCTCCTATTATGTATTGGTACATTCTTTTTTATTATCTATTTGACTATGAGGGTGAGCCCAGTTACTTTGTCTTGGCCCCTTCTCTTATCTATGTATTAGAGGTGTTTGTTGGCCAAGGCTATGTACTTATGCTATGAGTTGATTCTATTATCTCTTGATTCTATGTTATAATAAGTTTTCCATTATCCTCAATTTCCCCATTCTTTTATCTATTGATGCTTTATTTATTGCTTCCGCGACCAAAGATATGTAATGATGCTCTAAGAGGATTGTTTGGGATCCCTTTAATTTTTCCTTGTCCCGTGTCACGTCTAGGCCCGTAGCTTGGGTAGTGACATAGAGCTCCTTCGGGATTACAACATGAGTGTACACTATCACCCCTGTAAGGCTAATGTTGTGGCCGATGCTCTAAGTAAAGTGTCCATGGATAGTTTAGCTCATATTGATGATGGTACCAAGGAGGTAGCTAGAGAAGTACACCAGTTGGCTAGGTCGGGAGTGAGGTTGGATGAAGTGGAAAATAGAGGTGTAGTGGTTATTGATAGTTCCAAATCTTCTTTGATTGAAGAGTCATATCCAAACAAGGCCTTGATCCTGCCTTCCTAGAATTGCAAGATTTGGTGAAAGATTGTAAAGTGGAGGTTTTCTCCCAAGGAGGAATTGGTGTCCTTATGTACTAAGGTAGGCTATGTGTGCCTAATATTGATGACTTAAAGGATTTGATTTTGAAAGAGGCACATAAATAATCCTAATCTAGTCACCCCAGTTCCACAAAAATATATAGAGATTGAGGGAGGTGTAATGGTAGATGGTATGAAGAGGGATATTGCCAAGTTTGTAGCCAATTGTCATAATTGCCAACAAGTGAAAGCCAAACATCAAATGTCGGGTGGCCCATCCCAAGACATTGAAATTCCTAGTTGGAAGTGGGAAGATATCAACATGGATTTTGGGATTAGTTTGCCAAAGACTATGGAACACTTTAATTCTATTTGGGTTATTGTTGATAGAATGACTAAGTCAGCTCACTTTCTACTGGTTAAAATAACTTATGGTGTCTAAGATTATGCCAAGATATATATATTCATGAATTGGTTAGGTTACATGGGGTGCCATTGTCCATCATTTCGGATTATGGTGCTCAAATCACTTCTTATTTTTGGAGATCCTTCAAAAAGCGTCTTGGTACCAAGGTCAAGCTTAACACGACTTTCCATCCTCAAAAGTATGGTTAAGTCGAAAGGACAATTCAAACTCTTGAGGATATGCTTAGCACTTGTGTTTTGGAGTTTAAGGGTAGTTGCGATGAACATCTTCCACTTATTGAGTATTCTTACAATAATAGCTACCACTCTAGTATTGGCATGGCTTCCATTAAGGCTTTATACAGTAGGCATTATAGGTCCCTGATTGGGTGGTTTGACATGGGGGAGATGGCTTTGTTGGGCCTGGATTTGTTATGGAGGCCTTGCAATAGGTGAGTTGATTAGGGAAAGATTGAAGATGGCTCAAAGTAGACAAAAATTTTATTTCAATGTGAGGAGGATAGACCTTGAATTTAATATTGATGGTTGGGTTTACTTGAAGGTCTCACCCATGAAGGGTGAGGTCTGGTTTGGCAAGAAGGGGAAATTGAGAACAAGATTTATGGGACCCTATGGAGTCTTGAGGAGAATTGGTAAGGTTGTATATGAATTGGAGTTTCCTATGGATATGAGTATGGTTCATCCAGTCTTCCATGTGTCTATGTTAAGGAAGTGTGTTGGTGACCCAAGTGCTATAGCACCCTTAGAGGTTATGGGTGTTGTGGAAGATAACTTGACCTATGCGGAGATCCCAGTGGAGATATTCGATAGGCAAGTGAAAAGGTTGAGAAACAAGGATGTGGCATCGATCAAAGTCCTTTGGAGGAATGAACAAGTTGAAAGTGCCACATGGAAAGCTGAAGCAGACATGAAGAAATGATATCCATACCTCGTCCACTCTACTCAAGCCAGGTAATAATTTAAGTCATACTATGATTTCAAGTCTTAACATCCAGCCTTCATGTCATTTTTGCATACATACATGTTCATGTTAACAAGTTTTGATGATTTTTTATGCATATATATGAAACTTTTGAGTATGATGTTTAAGTGCATTTGTGAAATGACCCAAAAAAAGTGCTCAAAATCGTAATTTTCATATAGCACAAAATTCGTGCGTGATATGAAAAATGCGACTTCATATTATTGTTTAGGGGGTCAAATTGAATGGAAAATCGGTCTAACCATGATTTAAGAGAAAACGACTAGCAATTTCAATTTTCTTAATTTTTCTTATCCAGAATTGATCCATGATAGTGCCACGACGCACAGTTGTTGCAGATATGTGTTAATTTTGCCTCCGTGATAGGTCCACATCGCAGACCAGATATGAACCTATGTATTTTGTTGCCAGTGATTTTTATCCGATACAAGGCCTTTGGGTCTTGGGCCTAAGTGTTCCTATGAATGAAAATGCTTATACTTAGCCTTGTTACACCCTTTTATCATTCAAGCATTACAAAATACTCACTCAAACACTTACCCAATATTTCTTCTACTAAATTCAAGTCTCAAAACTCAACTGGATCTTAAGGTTCTTATTCAAGTTTCAAGTCTCCATCTCCAATCTTCTTCAAGGATTCTCCAAAGTCAAGTTATGTGGGTTTCTTCCATGGGTTCCTTTTACTCATCATACCTAAGATCTATTTTACCTAATATTGCATGATTTGAAGTTGATGTACTCATGGGTCTTATCTACTATGAATTTCACTACACATGATGTTGGGATTTCATTAAATTATGATTGTTTTAGCATGTTTTGAGGTATAATCTAAGATATATTATGAGTTTTGATGAACAATGTTGTTGTATGTTGCTTGAAGCTGTTACCTAGTATCTATGAATGGTTTTAAATTGAATTTTATAGCATGATTTCACTCTTGAATTGGATAGTTTTACACTAGTACTACACACCTACCAAATGCTTCATAAACTGTATGGTTACTGTTATCATAATGAATTGAAGGCCAATACATGTCTTATGAGTTGAATGACTACACGTTGATGAAAATGAACATATGCATATGATTTTCTCCTATATAGTTTTAGAATGTCACCATGCCCTACTCGGGGGTTGCACGCCGCGTAACCATGTTGAGGGGTTTGTATATTGATAACCATGTCAAGGGGTTCATACCATGATAACCATGTTGAGTGGTTTATACCTTGATCATCAGGGGTAGTAGGGCGCGACGATCCACCAACCATGTCGAGGGGTTTGTACCTTGATAACAATGTCTGGTGGTTGTACCTCAGTCACCAAGGGTGGTAGGGTACGATGATCCACTAACCAATTGATGGGGTTTGTACCTCAATCACCAAGGGTGATAGGGTGCGACGATCCACAAATATGGTAGTGGTCTCCTCTTACACATGTATTATGTTCTATATAAGCATGACTTACTACATAACATCTCTTATGCATGCCATATTGTTATATGCTACTCATTGCCCATGCTTATACATTTCGACTATGTTACTTATCTCTTGTTCACTGTATCCTACATACTTAGTGCATTTAAAAGTACTAACACATACTCTATGCCTACATGATGTCACCATGTAGGAACCGATGCCCCACTTGATCATCCTCCTCCTCTCGGCTAGTATGACTTCTCTCAAACTCTTGGTGAGTCCTCCATTTCAGGGATGATATTCATGATCTCAAGTTATGTTACAAGACTCTCTTCTTTTATGTATATGTTGACTATGAGGGTGATCCCGGTAGCTTGTCTTGGCCCCCGCTCTTATCTATGTAGTAGAGGTGTTGTTGGACATGTCATATGTAATGTTATGAGCTTTAACCCTTTCTTCACTCTTGATGTTTATGATATGGAAGTCGTCTCTTAGTCCTGTTGTCCATATTTTACTCTATTGTTGTTGTATTTTATTGCTTTCGCGACTAAAGATGTGTAATTATATGTTAAGAGGCTTGCTTGGGGTCCCTTAGGGCTCCTCGTGCACCATGTCACGTCTAAGCCCTAGGCTTGGGTCATGACAAACTTAGTATCAGAGCACTAGGTTGTTATATCTTTGAAGTCCAACACACTACGACGATTAGATTATTATTCATGGTTGTGTTGTATACCACAACTATGAGCTATAGGCTATGAGGTGTTTAGGAAAATATTTCCCTTCTTCTTACTCTATGTCGTGCTATAGAAGCTGAGATATGGTTTTCCCCCCTAACAATTGTCCTTTGCTATGCTAGATCATGCCGAATACGAGGGGAAGAAGAACCCACACACCTGAGGAGCAACCAATTAATGGAGAGCTTCGGGATGCTATTACTTTACTTACACAAGTTGTGGCTAACAAATCCAACCAAGGGGCCCAAGCCCCTCATGCTCCTACATCAGCATCTCAGGTGAGAGATTTCATGAGGATGAATCCCCCAGAATTCCATGGCTCAAATAAGAGTGAGGACCCTCAAGAGTTCATTGATGAGATTTATAAGATCTTGGCTATCTTGGGTGTGAGGTCGGAGGATAAGGCGGAGTTGGTGACCTACCAACTCAAAGGGGTAGCACAAATATGGTACAATTAATGGAAAGAGGAGAAGGGGGTCAACAACATGGTACAATGGGAGGAGTTCAAGGCAACTTTCCTTAATCGATTTTTCCCTCTTGAGCTTGGGGAAGCTAAATTGGTAGAATTTATGAATTTGATACAAGGGTCTATGAGTGTGATGGAGTACGCCCTTATGTTAAACCAACTATCAATATATGCTCCACACTTGGTGGCCGACTCAAGGTTTAGGATGAACAAATTTGTGATGGGTGTTTCTGACTTGCTAAGTGAGGAATGTCGATCTGCCATGTTGATTAGTGACATGGACATGTACCATTTTGATGACTTATGCCGAACAAATCGAGAAGCAAAAGTTGAGGAAGAGGAGGAGTCATGAGGCCAAGAGGGCCCGTTTTGAAAGGAAATTACCAAGCCGAAGGGGTGGCTAATTTAACCAAGGCCAAGGGTCTTCTCATACTTCTAAGAGGGGATTTGTCAATGACTTTCCAAGGACCCAAGGTGTTAGTGTTGTGGCTCTTAATAATATGTGCCCAAGATTTAGTAAGGGTCATAGGGGCCCATGCTTGAGAAACATTGATGCATGCTATGCTTTTGCGAAGTGGGTCACAAAAGGTTGATTGTCCTTGTGATCACAACAAGGGTAAGTATGTTCACCCTCAAGGCCGGGGTGCAAATGCATTCAGTTTGGGAAGAGGTGGTCGACAATATGGTGCCTTAAGGCACAATCTATTTTATGCTTTGTATGGGAGGCAAGGGGTTGATGAGGTGCCTGACATTGTTACCAGTATGTTGAAAATCTTTGATTTTGATGTGTATGCATTGATTGATCCGGGTGCCACTCTTTCTTTTGTGACCCCCTTTGTTGCCAAAAGGTTCCATGTTGAGCCCGAATTGTTGTGAGTCATATGAGGTGTCTACTCCTATTGGTGCATCTATTATTACTAGAAAGGTCTATAGAAATTGTCCCAATTGCATCTTGCATAAAATATTGCCTTGTGATCTTATTGAGTTGGACATGGTTGATTTTGATGTCATTCCTGGATAGATTAGTTGTATGCATACTATACCTTTATCGATTGTAGAACTCATAGGGTCAAATTCTAATTCCCAAATAAAACTATCCTTGAGTGGGAGAGTCAAGATGTGGTAGTCAAGGATAGGTTCGTCTCTTACATTAAAGCCCGTAAGTTGATCTCTAAGGGGTGTCTTTATCATATTGTAAGGGTTAGGAATGTGGAGTCCAGATTCCTTCCCATAGAGTCGGTTCCGATTGTAAATGAGTTCCATGATGTATTTCCAAATGACCTTCCCGGTGTTCCTCCTGAAAGGGAAATAGATTCTAGTATAGACCTTCTCCCGATACTCAACCCATTTCTAGTCCCCCTTATCGTATGGCCCCAGTGGAGTTAAAGGAGTTGAAGGAACAATTGAGGGACTTGTTGGAGAAGGATTTTATTAGGCCAAGCCAATCACCTTGGGGTGCGTCGGTGTTGTTTGTGAAGAAAAAGGATGGGTCTCTTAGAATGTGTATTAACTACTAGCAACATAATAGGGTCACCATAAAGAATAGGTATCCTCTTCCAAGAATAGATGATTTGTTTGACCAATTGCAAGGGGCTAGCCACTTCTCCAAGATTGATCTTTAGTACGGGTATTATAAAGCGAAGGTAAGGGAGTGTGATATTCCTAAGACGACCTTTCGGATTATGTATGGGCATTATGAGTTTGTTGTTATCTCATTTGGGTGGACCTATACACCGACCATCTTCGCGGATCTTATGAATAAGGTTTTCAAACCCTACCTTGATTCGTTTGTTATGGTCTTTATTAATGATATTTTGATCTATTCATATAATGAGAAAGAGCATATGGGTCATTTGAGGGTAGTGCTGCAAAGATTGAGGGAAGAGAAATTGTATGCTAAATATGAGAAGTGTGAATTTTGGTTGAAAAAAGTTGCCTTCCTAGGTCATGTGGTGTCGGGGGATAGTATTAAGGTGGATCCTATAAAGACGGATGTGATTAGAAATTGGCGCAGACCATTGATCCCGTAAGATATTAGGAGCTTCTTGGGCCTAGCGGGTTACTATCGGAGATTTGTGAATAAGTTCTCCTCTATTGCTTCTTCCATGACAAAATTGACTCAAAAGAAGGCTAAGTTTGTATGGACCGATGAGTGTGAAAAGAGCTTTCAAACATTCAAAGATAAGCTTGTGTACGCTCCTATATAATCACTACTGGATTGGTTAGAGGGGTTTGTTGTGTATTTTGATTCTTCTAGAATTACTTTGGGATGTGTTATAATGCAAAATGTTAAGGTCATAGCATATGCTTCTGGGCAACTCAAAGTGCATGAGAAGAACTATCCTACCCATGATCTTGAGTTAGCCGCCATGGTATATGCATTAAAGATATGGCATCACTATTTGTATGGGGTACATGTTGATCTGTTCACCGATCATAAGAGCCTCCAATATGTCTTCAGTCAAAATGATCTCAACTTGAGGCAAAGAAGGTGGTTAGAACTTTTTAAGGACTATGACATGAGTTTGCATTATCATCCTTATAAGGCTAATGTGGTGGCGGATGCCTTAAGTAGGGTCTCCATGAGTAACCTAGCTCGTGTTGATAGTGGTGATGAAGAGATCGCAAGGGAGGTCCATCGGTTGGCTAGATTGTAAGTTAGGTTAGAAGAAGTATATAATAGGGGTGTTGTTGTTGTTGATGGTTTTAAATATTCGTTGGTTGAGAAGGTGAAAGCTAAGCAAGATCTTGACTCCGCTTTGTTGAATTTGAAGGCAATGGTAAAAGATGGTATGGTGGAGGTTTTCTCTGGGGGAGTTGGTATCCGTAGATACCAATGTAGGTTGTGTGTGCCTTGTGTTGTTGGATTGAGAGAGAGGATTCTTCATAAGGCTCATGGTTCTTCATTTTCTATTCACCCTAATTCTACTAAGATGTATAAGGGTTTGAGAGAGGTGTATTAGTGGAGAGGCATAGTTGCCAACAAGTCAAAGCCAAACATCAAATGCTGGGTGGCCTAACCCAAGACATAGAGGTTCTTACTTGGAAGTAGGAAGAGGTTGATATGGATTTTATTGTTGGTATTACCCAAGACTAGAAAAGGTTTTGATTCCTTATGGGTTGTGGTTGATAGGATGAAAAAATCAGCTCACTTTCTACCAGTTGAGACTACATATGGAGCTGAAGATTATGCTAGTTTGTACATTCATGACTTAGTGATGTTGCATAGGGTTCCTTTATCCATCATATCAGATTATGGTGCAGAATTCACTTCACACTTTTGGAGGTCTTTCCAAAAATGTCTTTGAACCAAGGTAAAGCTTAGTATAGTCTTTCACCCTCAAGCAGATGGCCAAGCCAAAAGAACTATCCAAACACTTGAAGAGATGGTTAGGGCTTGTGTATTGGAGCTTAAGGGTAGTATCGGCATGGATCTTTTTGATTGAGTTTGCATATAACAATAGCTATCATTCTAGTATCGTTATGGCTCCATTTAAAGCCCTCTATGGTAGACATTATAGATCACCGGTTGGGTGGTTTGAGGTTGGAGAGATGTCTCTATTAGGTCCGGATCTAGTTATGGATGCTATGGAGAAGGTAAGGATCATTAGAGAAAGGTTGAAAACAGCCCAAATTTGCCAAAAGTCTTATGCCAATGTGAGGAGGAGAGATCTTGACTTCAAGGTTGGTGATTGGGTTTATTTGAAGGTGTCATCCATGAAGGGTGTGATCCATTTTGGTAAGAAAGACAACTTAATACCTAGATATGTAGGTCCTTATATGGTGGTGAGAAGAGTTGGTAAGGTGGCCTACGAGTTGGATTTTCCAAGAGAAATGGAATTGGTTCATCCGGTCTTTCATGTGTCTATGTTGAGGAAGTGTATGGGTGATCCTAATGCTATTGTGGCTCTTGATGTTGTGGGGATAGTTGAAGACAACATGACATATGAAGAGGTTCCAGTAAAGATCTTGGATAGGAAAGTGAAGAGGTTGAGGAACAAGGAAGTTGCTTCCATTAAGGTCCTTTAGAGGAACCAACAAGTCGAAAGTGCTACCTAGGAGGCCGAAGCGGATATCCAAAAGCGATACCCTTATCTTTTCCACTCCACTCAAGCCTAAGGTATTGATCTGAGTCCTTTATGATCTCAGGTATTAAGTTCATCCCTCATGTCATTGCATACGTTTATGTTTAAATTGACAAGTTCATGATGATTTTACACTTATGTTGAGATTTTTGAAATGATGTTTAAGTACATTGTTGCATCCTTGTGTGGGCTTAAATTGTCATGCTTGCATCTCTCATATACATTTCTTTGACAACCGGGGACGAATGTTTACAAGGGGGAGATATTGAAATAACCCCAAAAGAAGTGTCTGGTATCATAATTTCAATATCTCAAAATCCGTACATGATGTCGAACATCTAACTTCATATTCTTGTTCAGGGGGTCAAATGGAAAATGGATCTAACCTCAATTTAAGAGCAAACAATTAGCAATTTCAATTTTTTCTTATCCATAATCAATTCGCGATAGTGCTGTGATACGCAGCTATCGCAGACATATGTTAATTTTGCCTCCGCGACAGGTCCGTGTTGCGGACCAGACGTGAACGAATGTATTTTATTGGCAGTGACTTTTATCTCGGTCCAAGGACTTTAGGTCTTGGGCCTAAGTGTTCCCATGCGTGAAAATATTTATACTTAACCTTATTTCACCCTCTATCACTCAAGACATTCCCAAATACTCACTCAAATACATAGCCAATATTTCATCTCCTAAATTCAAGTCTCACAACTCATCTACATCTTAAGGTTCTCATTCAAGCTTCAAGTCTCCATCTCTAATCTTCTTCAAGGATTCTCCAAAGTCAAGGTATGTGGGTTTCTTTCATGGGTACCTTTCACTCATCATACCCAAGCTCTCTTTTACCTAAAATTGCATGATTTAGAGTTGATTTAGTCATGGGTCTTATCTACTATGAATTTCACTGCGCACTATGTTGGGGTTTCATGAAATTATGGTTGTTTTAGCATGTTTTGAGCTATGAATCTAATATCTATTGTGAGTTTTAATGAAGGGTGTTGATGTATGTTTCTTAAGGGTGTTATCAAGTATCTATGGATGGTTTTACATTGAATTTTCTATCATGATTTCACCCTTGAATTGCATAGTTTTACACTTGTACTACACACCTGCCAAGTGTTTGATAAAATATCCAGTTACGGTTATCTTGAGGAATTGAAGACCCAATACATGTCTTATGAGTGGATGACTATATGTTGATCAAATGAACATATGTATATGGTTTTCTCCTATATAGTATTGGAACATGACCATGCCCTACTCGGGGGTTGCACCGCAGGTAACCGTGTCGAGGGGGTTGTACTTTGATAACCATGTCGAGGGGCTCATACCTTGATAACCATGTCGAGGGGTTTGTACCTTGATAACCATGTTGAGGGGTTTGTACCTCGGTCACCAAGAGTGGTAGGGTGAGACGATCCACTACCTCGATAACCAAGGGTAGTAGGGTGCGACGATTGATGATGTTCACGCCCTAATAAGATAGCGGTCGTTGTCAGCAATTGACCTAACCAAAGATTAGGGTTGAATCCACCCGGAATATAGGGCTTAACTGGGAGAATTCACTATCAATCATTTCAAGTATCTATAACTAAAATCTCTAAATGGGGGTTTTTGTGATTCAAGAACAAAGTAAAATAAACACTACACTACAATGGGGAAAACACTCAATTTTAAGGACAACTTGGGAATTGTGTTCCCATGGTTCGTTGACTCAATAACCCTAGGTAACATAACTACAATTGGAAATTCGCATGCAGGACGGTAACTTAGGTTCTTCCTGCCCTCTTGTGAAGGTGAAGGTCAAATTTCACCATGTTGCTTGGTTGATTACCATGGCGTGCCAACTAACTGTTACCTATTGTCCTAGGCAACCTCCTCTTGGTCAGATTTGGTTGATTAGATGAGAACACATTAATCAGATCCTCTCATCTACTTCCCTTTTCCTATTCATCACTACCTTGGTCAGAATTGTGATAGTAGGCGGGGTCTGGTGTTGGCCACCACCAAACAACAATCATAATGAATAAAAATAGACAATACATGTAAAGCACCAATCATAGAAATGCAATAAACCTGGGTCATCTCAAGTCAACTACCCATGGTTCCCACAACCCCAAGGTGTGGGTGCTTAGCTACTCATGGCTAAGGAAAAACCAACAAGAATGCAAATACATAACATATTGAGGATTTTACCAAAAACAATTAAGAATGAAGACACCACCAATTGCAAACCAGAAGCTTGATAGATTGACAATGAGTGCAAGGCAAGATTTGCAATTCCCAAAAGTGGGTTTGCCAAGAGAAAATGATAAACTAAGCTAAAATCCTAAAATATTCTTAAGAGAATATTCAAAGGATCTTTCAGTGTCTCCTCAAAAATCTCAGTTCTATCTCTTCCTCAAATAAAGCCTAAGTTAAAGTATTTATAGTAGTTACAAATTAACCCTAAAAGTTCCATAGAAAAGATAGCTGGCAGCTGGCATGCCTCATAGGTATGACTCGTAGGGTGACCTATGAGTCGTAATTGGGGTCTCGTATCAGGTTATTAGCATCTTAGACTCAACTGGTATAACCTATTGGTACGAGTCATTGCTTGGCTACCACTCGTATGCTTCTCTTGTAGTCTAGGCATTCAGTTTTCTGGTCCAAAGTTTTTGCTCTCTTATTCCTACTATGAGTCCACCTATACGAGTCGTAGTGAGACTTACGACTCATAGGATGGCCTCCTAGGGTTGACCTCTTAGCAGAATTCTGACTTTTGGTCTCTGTTTCTTGCTATGATAACACCCTACAACACATAGCTTGGGCTACGACTCGTAGGTAAGCTCATATGTCATATGCTTTAGCAAATCTGCAAGTTCTCTCCAAAATCATGTCTACCTAACTTTTCTGCAAGAATAACATAAATACACATAAAAATTATAAAAAGTTGCATTAGGAACTCAAAAAGTCCCTTGCTTTAGACATCAAATGTGTTGTATTAATATAGCACATAAACACCCTCAACTTAGAATCGTTTCTTGTCCTCAAGCGATGACTCAACCTATGCAAACAATGAGAAATACACAACAACTATCCCAATGGCATATATCATTCACTCTAATATAGGTCCCAAACTATCATTTTCAAAACCTGATTGCAAAGCTACTTAGCACAATAAGAACATGATAATGAATCTGGCAACCAAATTATGATAAGCTAAGGAACATCAACCATCCACAATCACTGGTATAGCCATATGCTAGTCAAGTAGTGTAAATGCCCTCACAGAAAAAAAGTTCCTCTTCCTCGCTCAAAAAGCATTTAGAATTCAGGGACTAAGGAAGCATTCTCACTCTCACAATTGAAATTCCTCCACAATGACTAACACCATAGGCTTTCCTCTATACTCATCTTCTGGCTTGGTGAGAAAGTGGAATTGGATCACTTTAGGACTTAAGGGCTTGTAACATAGGTTTACGAGGCTTTGGTATGGCATTTTAGTAAAGTAATGACTAAAAGCTATCCCTGAACCATGTTTACCAACACTTTTGCCTTCATAACCTAACCATTTTCACTAAATCTGCCCTTATTCCACCATTTCAAGCTTTCCTGTGTGTTTTGTTCCTCTTTTTCAGTTGTACCTCAATTTCAAACTCATTTTTTCTCATTTTTTTCAACTCAAGCCATTTTTTCTTTTCTTTATCTTCATCTGGCTCATGATTATCATTTGTTTCTTTCCTCCCCGACTAACCACTTTATTTTTGTTACTTTACCAGAATAAGGGCCACCCTCAACTTAGGATTTTAGCCTAAGGTGAAGTACACAATATCTATGCCTTAAACCAGGGCCACCAATTGCATCCACACTCAACTTAGGCTTTTAGCCTCAATCAAGGTTCATATATTCAGGGATAGACCAGGGCTAATATCAAGGAATTTCATCAAACAAGGTTAAGTTAGCAAGGTGTCAAGAATGAATGAGTACATGAGAAGCTCAAACAGTTGGAACAAGGGATTCAATAGCTCATTTGGTAGGTCATTTAAGCAAAAATGGCCTCACTACGAGAACAAAGGCCTAAGATCTTTCCAAACTAACCAAATTACCAAACCAATCATAGAGTACTAAGGCAAGTTTTGAGTCCATACACAATGCATGAACGCATTGCGCATGGCATTGCACCCACAATCAAATATAGACTCACAGGCCATGCTTCAACCCTCAACTTACCGCAACATTATCAGGACAAACATTGCCAGATACTCAAAATGCATGAATGCCTCAATAACCACAATTTCAAAAATTTAGAGGGTACCCATTTTTTTAAAATCATTCAAAAAGCATTTAAAGACTACGTATATGCCAACAAATAACATTACTATGAATGTACACATTATCTACACTACCTAAACATGCTAGTTCAACAAAAAATTAAACATCCTGAAAGAAATATGGCAAGAAAACCTTGGGATCAAAAAAATAGAAAGAAGTTATGGACCCGAGGCTACTCAAACTTCACCTTAATCCATAACATCCCACACCCCACCAAAATAGAATATTTTTTCCTCAAAGTAAAAGCACATACTAAGACGAAAATGACACAAACAGAAACATAGATGTATATATATATATATATATATATATATATATATATATATATATATATATTAAAAACCAACATTTTAAAAACTAATATCCAAAACAAAGCTAAAAACATCATCCAACATAAAACATCCAAAACTAACATAATGAAAAGATTGTCTAACAAAGGAACAAAGTATCCACAAAGAAAAGTAAGGATTGGGGTCAAAAGGAGTCAAACATCATGGTGCATCAATCATCGATCTCTAGCTGGCCTACTGGGTCTTGGGTCACCATCTCCTCCTCAGCAGTCTGGGCTGCAATTATACCTGAGCTACCCTCCCCATGTGTTCTCTCTATATGGCCGCCAATAGGATCAACTTCTACACCACCTCCTCTGGTATCAGCTCCTTCTATGAGGCTGCTGGGTCATCAGATCTTGGCCTCTTCAGGCTCAACTCTGGGTTATCTGTCTGAAGGGGCCTCTTCCTAAGGACATGTGGTTAGTCAGCTAACCAATCAAACACCTCATCACTCCCGGTACACCTCTAGGACTACAATAAGGGTTGCTAACATTTGCAATAAGTTAGCCTTAAACTTGGCCAACTCCCGTGTCACTGCACTCATGTTAGGAGGCCGAGCACCCAAAAGGCCTCCGCTGGACTCTCGCCTCAAATGCATCCGCTCTGGCATCCACCGCCCTAATTCTCTCATCTACCAATGTACGAGTGAATGCCTTCTTCCTCCCGTTTGAGTCCTATATAGTCTGATCAACCCATAGCCTGACCCGTGCTGATAATGCCTGTAGCCTAACCTCTACCACAGTCATCCTACATACTAATGCTTGAAAAGCAACTGTAGACATGAGAGAATCAACCTGTAAAATAGATGTTGCTAGTGCTGAAGTACTAGAGGATGGCATGGACTCAATTACAACCGCAGGTAAAGCCTCTGCAATAGCTGGAGTAGTGTCGAAAACAGCAGGAGTCAAACCCTGAGTCTGAGGCTCTACCAAGAATGGCTCTGGAATAGTTGAAGGAGTTGTACGAGGTAAGGCCATCGAGTTCTCATCAGCCTTTATCAGGCTGGGATCCATAGTGAGTTTGGCCTCGACAAGCTGACCCGGTAGGGGTCTACAAGAACACCTATTGCACTACATAATTGGTGGATCAAAACAGGAAATAACAGTGACATATTTGTCCATATGGTGGACTCGTAGATCTGCTCGAAGATAATCTGGGCCCAATCTATCTCATAACTAGCTAGAATATTGGCTAATAATACAGCTCGCTCCAAGATGATCACATTATTCGTGAAAGTAGGGTGAATACGCTAACAGATAATGGACCACCAAAACTTAGCCAGAAAGAGAGGTGGGCCATCACTATAGGATCTATGTGGCTTGTAGCCCACATTGGCTCAAACCCCTCCTCACATATCTGGCTAGCAATCCATTGTAAAAGCTTTACCCTTGCCTCGATGTCCTTCTCAGTTACTATTCTCCTCATCTAGTCAGTGCATCCATCAAACTACTACTAGACTGGCCCTTATGTCTTGAACCATCTCCAGAGCATACTTGGATAGCTTAATAAACTTAAGGTTGTACTCCTTAACTATCATTCTTCCTTGATTCAAGTTCACGAACTTATCCACCTTCACCACCCTCAACTCTTGAGGAAAGAAATGGTCAAGTAAAGTAGCTTCAAACTCCTCCCACTCCGCCGACTCAGCATCATCACCTCTGTTATCCTCCCATTGACTGTAGAAAACATTAGCAACGTCTTTCAGCTTATAGGAGGCAAGCTTAACTCACTCAATGTCAGTAGCATGTATATCTTTCAGGACATTATACATCTCATCAATGAAATTCTGTGGGCCCTCCTCTACCTTCGACACCGTATACACAGGCAGGTTCATCCTCAAGAAGTCTCTGAGTTGGGTTGGCTAAGGACTCCTGTGAGGTAGAGCTAGGAGCTTGAGGACCCTGACTGTTACCCTGAGAGGCCATCAATTGAGTCAGTATAATGATGGCTCTCCTAAACTTTGCCTCAGTGCTGGGAACTGGCTGGGGCTGTGCAAGGGGAGCCTGTAGGACCTCAGTAGTGGTGGTAGGACATCCCCGTCTCCTCGGCTCTGTTTGGACTGGGGCCTCAAGTTGGGTGTTCTCAGCAGCTGGGGTTGAGGTGTCTCTCTGAGCAGCTATTCTCTTTGGCAGCATTTTTTGCAATACATATAACACACGAATTAAAAGGAGATTCTTCATAGAGTTAAACTCTAACCCACGAATTCAGATCATAGAAGAAGTGTAACACTTCCTAATGTCCTATAGCTTCCTGCTTATAAAGTGTAGTGTAGAACAAACCCACAAACCAGACTTTACTAGACACGACTTCATAGACTCCCTAGGACACTCGAACTCTAGTCTTTGATACCAAGTTTCTCATGCCCCGGGAGGATACTCTAGGCGTAACTGGCACTCGGAGACTATTGCTAGTGCCCAAGCGAACTACCTAGTGTCATCGCATTCGTTCAATCAATTTATTTATGGAAGATATTTAAGAATTATTCTAGCTATCACTGGGCTATCAGATTCATCATCAACATCCATCATATGAAGCAAGATTAAGGAAACAAACTTAATCTATTATATTAAAAGTAGAATAAATAGGGGAAAAAAGAATCCCCAACAACAATCATCATCCGTCTACTTCTATGAAGCCTCTATAACTACTGTCTAGAAAGGTATGATGGCTGGCCATGGCTATCACAATCCAAAAGAATAACTAAATAAAACTAAAGGAATAATCATCCTCTGAATGCATGGGAAGACTCACCATGATCTTAAATCAAGAGGCTCTGAACCTCAACACGATTACCCTACTGAAGTCCTCTCTCTACTGAATCTACATCATCAAATGGTGCAGTGCCAAAGGGATATTAATACGTGGAATGTACTATATGTAAAATGGGCTACAATAAATAGTAAAGGCAAGACAATATAATATGACCTCAGTGCATCAGTTTCTTAATCTCAACTCAAGATAAAGTGTAGAACTCAATCACATCACCATCAATCAAGACTGATACCATCACATCAACATCAAAGTACTATCATCAGGGGACCTATCTGGAGTTTCTTAGACCTACACCTATCACCTAGGAGCTAGTAATGGTACAACAAAGCGATGTCATTGCGGCATCCGTCCAATACCTTATCGGGGTGAAAGGGTATACATCTGGGGGCCACATAGTTAATAAGTACGAGTGGGACATACTCTTACTCATTTTCAGTGCTCAATACTCCTCCCAGGACTTAACTTGCTCATAAACATAAACATCAAGGTTTTTTCAACGTTTAGTCTCTTTTGGACATGGGCGTCATCTCATTTCATCATCTCTCAACTTTGAAATATTATGGACAATCTTAAGAACTCAAGTGTGACCTCTTAACTACTCTAAGGACCTCATACTCTATCGATTCTAGTAACATTATCATCAATAGTCACTCAAATCAAGACCCAGACCACAACAATCATCCATACATATGTAATCTAGGCTCTAGACATCGACCCCTAGCTTCAGTCTTGGATCCCTTAACAATTAAATATATATAGTTTATACAGTAGCTTAGTTAATCAGTTTTTAAAAATAATCAAAATTATGATGGCCATCAACTTACGAAAATATATGTAGAATAGTAGTAGTTTTCGAGATAGCATTCAAGAATTCATAACATAAGACCCATCACCTAACAACTATCCACCTAATTCAATCATGAGGGCACATAGGAGAACAATCACATGTTCTGGATAGCCTTTATATACCTGGGATGAAGAAATACCAACTCTTCTTCAAGAACTTGAACTCAAACCTTCAATCCTCAGAGCTTTCCTACCTCCCCTCTCAATGTATTCTTGCGTAGAAACTTAAGAAAAGTACGTTTAGAAACCCTCAATCGATAATAAACAGCTTTAGAAATACATTTTAGGACATAGGATAGGATGGGGAATGACTAAGAGGTCCTTCCCGAATTAATAATTTTTTTAAAAAAAATTCATACATCGGTCTGCGATGCACCAGGGTCGCGAACTAGTGCTTTTCTCTAATTTCTGAAAATTTTATTTCTCATCGCAAAAATACAAAAAAAGTATTACTCCGTATCACACCAAGGGCATTGATCGACATTATTTTTATGTTACTGAGCAAAAATTATTTTTTGACTCGATTGCTCTAAAATCGAGTTGAGACCATTTCACAACCAATTTTCCACAATGATTGTGAAACCGTTCTCAGATTTTCCATTGGAGCTTTGGAAGACACGTTATGTATAAGACTGCATTTTAGGGATTTTTGATAATTTTATGGGGTGTTACAAAAGAAATCCAAATATCCAAGGGTGGTGACTTTAGGGGAAAATATTGTTGAGCCGCCGGTGATTGAGGTGATCATGATGGATCTAATGGTGGAACAATTTGAAGAGGAAGTTGATGTGTTGTTTTGGGGAAACTTCTTCCTCTTCTCATCAAATTGAAGAATATATGATCATCGATTTTTACAAGTTGAGGTTAGAAAATAATGACCCTAATCATATAATAGGTGAAACAGTGTTAGAGAAGAAGCAGGCACAACAAGAACAATCCAAATTGGTTGCGTCCAGCAAAAAGTACCAAAGCTGAATTTATATTAGGTTGCCTGTGGAGATGGCATGGTTATCTGGCTTCTTGGAGTTATATCTGATCTCAAACTATCTCAGCCACCTCCAATTGCAACAACACCTTTGAGAACTGGAAATAACCTTCCTTTTGCTTTCGGCTAGGTATGGATCTGTGGAGAAACCATTGACTAATTAGATTTGTGAAGGATATTTTCAAGTAAATTATATCTCTCATACAGTGGTGCAAATCTCTCAGTCTGCTTGCCAGGTGTCTTACTATGCATTTTGTTTTCTAGTTCCAATTTGGTACTTGGTTTAGCATGTTTTCCTATAAGTTGGTACTTTTTTGACCATGCTTTTTAGAAGTACCAAATGAGTCTAAAGCAGTGTGATAGTTGTTTGAATTTTTTTTAAAAAATGGGTAATGTTAGAGAAGAAGTAGGCACAACAGGAGGAATCCAAATTGGTTGTATGTGACGTCAAAAAAGTGATATTTGACACTTGGTTTTAGCATGTTTTCCTATAAGTTGATACTTGGTTGACCATGCTTCTATAACGAATTATTTAAAAAATCTGAAATTAAATTCACAAAGTTATTTATTTAAACAAATGTTGAAATAAGTATCAAATAAGTGATCATATACTATTTGATACTTGATATCTGGGTAAATTTCAGATACCAAAAAAAATATTCTATTTAGTGGTCAGGTATCTTGTTTGAAACAAGTATCAAGAGTTTACATTGAAGAGTGGTTCAAGTATCATGTATGTGAAATTTTGCTTAATAGTTGCATACAGTTATCATGAGGTAAAGAAATCTAAATGCTAAAAAACATATAGAAAAACAGAGACTGAGATCTTTATGGTTACTGCAAATACCAATTGAAAAAGTTCCAAAACACATTAACATATCTATTCAACATAAAAAAAATCTGGTAAAGTGCCAAAAACATTTAAATTAGTTATTCAATATAAAAAAAAAACAAAGGCAAACAGTTTTTGCCTTAACAGTGTAAACATTTGTTTCTAGAAAATGATACTCAAAATTTAGAGACACTGAAATTAAGAAATATTGATCATTCTATCACTATTGGGCATAATGAAATGGTCCCTACACGGGTAGATCGTCATTTTCACTAATGTAGTTGTCACAGCCTCGTCGGTACCATATTTTCATAGCAGCGTAACATATCTCCTCTAAAGTTACTCAACATCCAGTGGAAGCTTTTATTATGATTTGATATTTAGTTTATAATGCTTTATTATGTGGTGATACTTAGTTTATAAACATATTTTATAGTTTGATACTACATTTTCAAATCTTTCTTATCAATTGATACTTGATTTATAATGCTTTCATATGAGTTGATACTCAGTTTACATGGCTTTCCTATAAATTGATACTTGGTTTACAAGGATTTCCTATGAGTTGTCAGCATAACATAATTTTTGATACTTAAAAATTGAAAACAACAAAAAGTCTAACCCTACGAAAAATATCAACACCAGAGTAGTGATTTACTATATCAAGAACTCATTCACAAAAAAATTATGAAACTTAATTTACTTAATACAAGGAATCAAACTTAATACAAAGACTTTAGGACTATATATTATAATTTGATATAAAGGGATCTAAAACTTTTGAAATTCGATACAATGAAAATTTTTTAACAAAAAATTGATGAAAAGAGTCAAACTTGATGGCCAACTGTGACGCCTCGGGAGGGTACCCGGGATGCAGCTGACACTCAAAGACTATTGCTAGCCCCAAGCAAACCACTTGGTATCATTGTCATATCTAACTCAACAACAGAAGAATACTCAATGATAGCATTAAAGAAAAGATAGAAATACTATAATTAGTTGTCACACCCCTCCCTGGGGTCGTGACCAGTGCTCGATAGGAGCACGTAAACACGTACTAAGTCGAATTCCTTTATAATCATAGCCTAGAACTACCGAAATTTTGGCAGAGTTTCCTCTGTTTTATTGACTAACCACACCTGCAGCAGCTCCCAGAATACACAACAAATACATAAATATATACACTCACATAATAACACGGGCCGACAAGGTCTCCGCTGCGGTCCTGCCGCCTAATAGCGTATCAAACATATACAACCACGTCTCACACTAAACTCCCACCCACTCGTGCCTACAGACCTCTACATAACAGAAAGAAACATATGACGGGACAGGGCCCCGCCGTACCTACAAAGTATCCAAAATGACATGGTGACCAAAAAATACAATTTCAAGTACATATACCCAGTAAAGTTGCTCCTGAAGTAAAGGAGCGCAGCACCAGTAGGTAATGAATCCTAGCTGGGAG
>JAOTQR010000109.1:11732692-11758947 GCA_025774065.1 Solanum ossicruentum | reverse complement strand
CTATAAAGGAATGTAAGCAATTATAGTTGTGTATTTAATATGATTTCTTCATGAAAAAAAGAAGTATATGAGAGTATCTTATGCTGGAAATCTGCTAGAAATTCTGGACAGCTTGTGTCCAGAAAATTGCTGCACACTTGCCTTTTATTTTATTGACTTCTATATGGTTTTTGGGTTGTATTATGAAGAGGATTTGATTTCTTAACATGGATTAAGTTATATATATTGCTAGCATGGTTTCTTCAAGAAAAACAAGAAGTATATGCTATTATGTTATGCTGAAAATTCTGGACAGCATGTGTCCTAAGTATTGTTGTGAATGTTTCTTGTTGTCCAAGAGTATTTTCTCTTAGTTGGTTGGATGAATTATGAAGTAAGACTTATGTTCTAACAATATATAGGTTTTTAGTCATGTAACTAAGTTGTTGCACCATTTTTATAGTCCACAAAGATGAGTTGTTGTACAATGTTGTAATTTCACTCTTAAAAGAAACTTGGAAGCTGAAAATTGTAATATGTTGTTCCACGACTTTTACCTATTTTGGGAATATTTTTGGACTATTTTAAGACTGGTTTTATGTGTTAAAAATGTTGGATATAATTTTGGTAAAGTTCAAACAAGTTTGGAAGTGTTGACGTCGAAGTGTGGTGAAAGGATGTAATGTTATGCCGCTTATTTGTATGTTGTGAAGAATTGTTATGTGTTGTGTCCTGAGGGATATTTCAGGACTATTAAGGGTCTGAAAATAAGATGTACAAGACATGTACATAAGAAGGGTTGTTAGAAATACGTTTATAAGTGAAAAGGTTGAAGAAATGTCTTTACGCCATTAATTGAAAGCTTGTTGTCCGGGTGATCATTTTTACGATATTGGATTGCCTAGGAGTGTTGTTTTGCTGCTAATATTAGTCTCATTTCTTAATATACTGTATCTAAATATTTGAGGGAAACCACAGCCACTCTAAGGTAGTAATGAGGTCATACAATGAGTTATGTAAGATTACTTGATTCGTATCATTTGGCATGAAACATAGATCCATCGATAAGTAAAGGCATTTATCTACTCCTACATGACAAGTAGCCATATCTTCACTCTTTCACATATTCATATGCTCCTATATATTATTACATTCAATTGTACATACATACGTGGATACCAAGTACATGAGTTTTTTTGTTGCTAAACAAAGTTCATGAGTTGTTCCATTTCATAGCATTTCGTTGCTTATGTAACATGCTCTCTTAATTGCCATATTATCTTGCATGATTATTTACATGTCATATGCTGCCTATATAGCCTTAAAGCTCCAATATTATGACTACCAAAAGAATCATCTCAAAAGTAATTTACTGATAAGGTAAAATATATAGTTTTTGATAGGTGGTAGCCCGAGGGGTGGAAGAATCACCTCGCCAGGGAAGACCCTATCACTGGTGGTAGCCCGAGGGGTTAAGAAAGACCTAGCCAGGGACGATCCCGATATCCCAAGGGGTGGAAGAATCACCTAGCCAGGAAAAATCTTATTACAGGTGGTAGCCCGAGGGGTTAAGGAATAACCTAGCCAGGGACGATCCTGATACAGTTTACCACTAATCAGCTGGTCATCTACAGTACATGATGTGCACAGATTATACATTAAAGGTAAAGCTATATAAAGAACATAAGATACTCAATCCCAAAGTATAACTAAAGGTGTTCTCTTATCCTATACCAGTGCAGAGTTTTATTTGAGTTGTATTTCATCTAAAGTATTTGCTGCCTTACATACTCAAAACATTATCTCGTATTGACGTCCCTTACGGGGGAGCTGCATTTCATGGTGCAGGTACAGGTGCTAGTAGATCTCCCCACTAGAATACAGGACATTCAGCAGTTGTTACCAAGCTCTGGGTTGTTCCAGAGCTTTGTGTGTGTTTAGAGCTTATATGTTTGCATTGTATAGTAAATTCAGACGAGGCCTGTCCCGAACATTAGAAGATATTTTCTATTGACTAGAGGCTTTGTAGACTATGTAAATTAATGTGTGGTCCTGTCTCATACTTTAGACACCGTGGCCCCAATGTCCTAGCTATACGCATCTCCTTTTAACTTGTTATTATGGTTTATCTTCCTAGAAGCATGCCAAACATATATATATATATATATATATATAAAGCACATAGATATCGGTTGGTTCTCCCGAGCCTTATCGGCAACGGGTGCCAGTCCGCCCTAACGGAACTTTGGGGTGTGACATAAATTCATTTAAGAAGTCATTCTAACAACCCAACAACATACTTGAAAACCCCTAATTTGGGTGTCATGAACACCATTCAAAAATTCATAATATTTTAGAGTCTTTCAAGATGTCATAACATCAGTCATTAGTAGGAGCTCATGCATCAAAAAATCAACAACAAATTAATTTTCAACATATTTCATGTAATGGAGTGATAATAGAAATTATCCATAAAGAATTAGTCATGAGAATCAAGAAATTTGATAAAACTATTTTTGGGGTTCCATGGGTGAAATGACCCATGGATAAAAACCCACATACCTTAAACTTTGAGTTTCTTGAAGAAATAATAGAGGAGGACATGGGGCGTGACTTGGTTTCTTGAATTCCAAGAAATCTTCTTGAAAAGCTTAAGAATGGATGGAGAATTTGTTGAAGATTAGAGAGGAATTTGAAAGTTTTTTGGTGAGTTTTGGAGTCGAAAAATTTATAAACATGAGGGTTTCATGTATATAAGGACGTAGTTACCTAATTGTCCTTGAGTGAAAAAGGAGTTTTTGACCTACGATGCGTCTAATCCGCGACGCAGATAGCCACAGGTTGTGGAATTTCACCGAAAAATATTTTTTTGGAATGGGTAAAATATACCTTGTAGGCACTCGTTTTCCCACCCAAATGTGTCCTCTAAACAAGAATATGGGGTCGGATTTTTGAAATTCTATACGAACTTTGAGATATTTAAAAAAAATGTATTATAGGGTCTTTCTGAGCTACGTTGAGGGGTGTTTCATGTGGGTTACTATTAAATAAGATCAATACATGATTCAATTTACTTATATTATTTTTATATAAAAATAAATTCATATAGGGGTATATTTGATTATCTCGCAAAGTTTAGGGATATATTAGATACTTCTCACATGTGATTTCGATAGTTAATGTCGATCTTAAATAACCTCGTTAGGATCTATTTGCTTATCACTATAGCAATTTCTCATTCGAATTTAATTCTTTAGTATGAAAATATAATAAATAGAAATGAAATAGTGAGAGTAGAATGAAAGAGAAAAAGAAAGAAAAACTTAAAATTATTTTTTTACGTTCATATTGTAATTCATTTAAGAAAAAAATAATAGTACGTAGTGATTAATCATATCATATTAATATTCATATCTATCTTACATAATCATATCAAAATTGACTTTTTCAAATTTATTTTTTATTTTTTTCTTTTTCACTTTAGAAGTTAATCTAATGCTCATATTTATCTATAACCAATTCTTATTATATTTTTAAAATAAGTATTTTTTAAAAAATTCAATTTTTATAGTTAGTTTATGTTTTAACTCATGTATTATTTAATAATATATCCAGTCTCATCTATATTATATTCCTTGAAAAACGCTATATTAATATTCACTTTAAATTATCCTTTAATCATTTTTTAATATTAAATATTTAATTATTTTATATTTTATTAAATAAATGATAACTACAAATAAATTTTCATAAATTGAAAAAAATCAACTTTTCAAATTATTTTCAAAAATTAAAACACTCAACTAAAAAAACTAACTACATTTCATATTGTAGCATTGTTTATTAATATTGTTCAAAAATATTTTGTGACTATTAATAATTTAGCACTTGACTCAATTCCATTGTCCATTATACTTTTTCGTATAACTTTATTTTTATCTCCTCTTTAAATCTTTCAAATAATGTTTGTACAATTCTTAAGAAAAATAATTAAATGTAACACCTGGTAAAATTATCAAAATACCCCTAGAGGAGGGACGTATACATAATGCATCTTCACATGCTCTATTTGCAAATTTGACACTGGATTTCCAACTAGGATGAAAAATTGAGTGGGAAAATGGCCTCATTCAAATGTTGGAGCAACCAGACTGAAAAAACAGTTTCGCTCCGAAAATCAAAACAAGGTTGATGCACGCCAGGGCCGTGACGTGCCCGGGGCGTGGACCAACACTTGTGTTTTTTTCAAAATTTTTCAATGGGAAGGGAAAATTCATTCAAAATATTTTGGAGAAACAAGGTTGATGCACGCCAGGGCCGTGACGTGCCCGGGTCGTGGACCAACACTTGTGTTTTTTTCAAAATTTTTCGATGGGAAGGGAAAATTCATTCAAAATATTTTGGAGAAAAATATATTGAAGCGCGCCCAGTCCGCTACACGGAGTTGGTATTACACAGTGTAATATTTTCTTTTTTTAAGAGGGGCATTGTAGACTTCTCCCAACCCCTCATGAACGTAAAATATGGGTAACTAAGTCATTTTTAATTAGAAAAGAGCCTTTTAAATGTATTTCTAAACCCCCAAACACATAAAGCAGGTTGAGTTCTTGGAGAAGAAGAGGAGAAGCAAGGGTTCTTGAGTCAAAGTTGATTTTTCAATTCTAGATATGTTAGGCTACCTAAAGTGTTGAATAATGTTCATCCACGCGCCTCTTCATTAATCTGAGTCTAGAGTAGATGTATAAATTGTATATTTCTAAACCTAAAAGTCTTGTCTTAAATTTTTGTATGTGCATGTTGGAGTTTCATGAATATATTTGAGTAAATTTGTGAGTTTCATCATTATTATCATGGTGTATATTATTATCTGAATTCTTTATACCCTAGCCTTAAATGTAGTATTTCCTTTTTTACTGATTTAATTGATGTTATAAACTTAATTTTCATTACTAAGTAAGTTGAACTCAAAAAGTATGTTTCTTGTTTCATATATGCATGTGTTTAATGTATATCATGTCTTATGTGTTGAGTATGGATGAAATAATGTCACTTGACTGTATATCATAAGAGTCTTGCATAATGTGAATTGAGTCTTGAATTGCATTGTTGAGTTCCCATTTTGAGTTATGGAGTTACTTGAGAAAGCTGATGTTGAGTTGATTGAGTTGAGTTAAGTTGATGAGCATATTTTCGTCTTGGAAGGAGTAATGAGCAGTGAGTTGGTGACAAAGAACCACCCCAGAACTATGTAGCCAGCGTGGGATGGTCGCACAGGAAACTTCTGGTGGCCCAAGTCCCTAGAGAGGGACACTCTCTTAGGATTTGAGAGAGAGATAGAGGTTAATACCCTATTCCTTGGACAGTTTAGGACGGACATGGCAATGATTTCTTTTCGTTGTACATCACCAACAACTAATGGTGGAAAAGAGTTATGTCGATCGGAGAAACTTCGAAGCAAACACTTGAGTTGAGCATATCTTGAGTTTTTGAACTGAGTTACACTAAATACTAAGTCTATTTTCAAAAGCATGACTTTCAAAAACTTTAAACTGGCATCATGTTACTTGATTTAAGTTATGATATAAGGGGTTGAGTCTTAAGTAGAGTCAGTTATTATAGTGTGCGCCATTCCTATTTCTTGAGCTATATTACATAGCGTATATTCCACATACTGATGTCACTTGGTGCTGCACTGTTTCACGAAGCAGATATATTAGATAGAAGACTTTAGTAGGCACATGTTGAGATTCAGAGTTCCCGAACTTCCGAGACTGGTGAGCGCTCCCTACTATTCGAAGAAGCACTTTTTTTATTTTATCCGTTACTTTACTTTCATTTGAGTTGGGTAGCCATGGCTTGTCATGGTATCATCTAGATATTTAGAGTAGAGGCTTCATAGACTTTGAATAGAGTATTGTGGAGTATTTCATTTTTCTAAAATATCATCTATTTTCTTGAGACTATTTTATGATATCACGAGCTTTCCTTTAATGTTTTACTTGAGTATTCTTCTGTTTTTGAGTAAGATGTGACGATAAGGCCAAGTGATTTACTCATGGACTAGCAATAGTCTTTGAGTATCGGACATGTCTAGGGTACCCTCCCGGGACATGACAAACTTAGTATTAGAGCATAGAGTTCAAGTGTCCTGAGGAGTCTATGAATCCTTTTTTATTAGAGTCTTGTTTATGGGTATGTTGTGCACCATTACTTTATAAGCATGAGGCTATAGGAAATTAGGAATGGTTACCCTTCTTTGGTATTCTGAGTCGTGCAATAGAGTTTAACTTTATAATATTCCTATTTAATTCATGCATTGCGCATTTGCAGATCATGCCTCCTAAGCGTACAGGAGCCAAAAAAGATGCCCAAGTCCTAAACACTTAGAATCCTCCACCAGAGGTCCCTACCCATGAAAAATCGAGGAGATGGAGTTGACCTGCCCGAGCTGTTGAGGCTCCACAGGCACCTCCTGCTCAGTCAGCCTCAACTTCTAAAGTAGAATTTTGAGTAGCCATTGAAATGCTCACCCAACTTGTGGCCTCCCTGAGCAGCAGCTGAGGTCCTCAATCCCCTAGTTGTAGTTCCCAAGAGCCCATGGCTGCCACTAGGCTTAGAGACTTCTTTAGGATGAACCCGCATGTCTACACATGGTAGAAAGTTGGGAGGACCCATAAATTTTCATCTATGAGATGTGCAAGGTGTTGAGGGTTATGCATGCGACTGAGGTTGAAGGATTTAAGCTTGCTTCTTATCAGTTTAAGGATGTGGTGAATGCCTGATGTAACTAGTGGGAAGATAGTCGGGGTGAGAGTGTTGAGCCTACTGAGTAGGATGAGTTTGATAGTGCTTTCCTTGAGCACTCCTTTCCCCAAGAGTTGAGGGAGGTAAAGATTGAAGAGTTCGTGAACCTGAAGCAAGAGGGGATGTCCGTCAAGGAGTACAACCTCAAGTTCATTAAGTTGTCCAGGTATGCTCTAGAGATGGTCCAGGATATGAGGGCAAGGATAAGAAATTTGTGTCAGGGTTGGGTAAACATGTGAAGAGGGAGTGTAAGGCAGTGTTACTGATTTCGGGCATGGGCATCTCCAAAATCATAGTTTATGCCCAAAAAACTAAAGAGGATAAGAAGAAAGACAGAGAAGGGAACTTGAGTAAGAAAGCCAAGTCAACTGGGGCATGAGCCTAACAAGCACAGTAGGATAGGGGAGACAGATCATCAGCAAGTGCACTAACTCAAAGTATCAGGTATGATCAAAAATCTTAAGTGTTGTTGAACTTTATAGCAAAGATTTTGTAGGACAGTGTGACCCTTGGCTTAAAGGGAAGCCACCTTATGGGAAATGTGGCAGGATGCATTTGGGGGAGTGCAATGATGGAGCAAATACTTGCTATAGGTGTGTCCAAATAGGTCACTTCCTGAAAGATTGTCCAGTTTGGAGTAACATGGCACAGTCTTCTACTATTGTGCCACTACCCAAGGGTAACCAGAAGGGTGCCACACCAGGGATAAGCAGAGGAATGTACCGTCTTTATGTAATGGGGAACAGACAACATCAAGAGGTTGCACAAATGCCGTGATGGGTATGCTTTAAGTTATTAATTTTGATTATTATGTTTTGCTTGATCTGGTGGCAGTAGTGCCCTTCGTGACACCATATATGGCTAGAAGATTTGAGATATCTCCCAAGTGTTTACTTGAGTCATTCCCTGTTTCCGCTCCGGTTGGTGAGTATATCATAGCCAAGAAAGTTTATAGAGATTGTGCAGTGTATATCTACAATAGGGAGACACTTGTTGATCAGATTGAGTTAGAGGTGATTGACTTTGACATAATTGTTGGTATGGATTGGCTCCACGCCTACTATGCCACTGTCGATTGTAGAACCCGAAACGTCAAGTTTCAGTTTCCTAATGAGCCTATTGTAGAATGGAGGGGAGATTTTTTTGCGCATAAGGCCAAGTGTATTTCCCATCTTAGCGCTAGAAGGTTAATCTCTAAAGGGTTCATGTACCACCTCACGCGAGTAAAATTCGATGATATTGAGCCTCCTACTCTTAAGTTAGTCCCAATTGTGAGTTAGTTCCTAAAAGTCTTTCTCGAGGATCTACATGGAGTCCCTCCTGACAGGGAGATTGACTTTGGGATTGATCCTTTTCTTGATACCCAGCCTATCTCAATTCCACCTTATAGGATGGCCACTGCTAATCTGAAAGAGTTGAATGAGTAGTTAAGGGACTTGTTAGAGAAGTGTTTTACTAATCTGAGTGTTTCTCCTTAGAGTGTCCATGTTCTATTCGTGTGGAAGAAGGATGGGTCTCTCAGAATGTGTATAGATTTTAGACAACTGAACAAAGTCATTATTAAGAACCTCTCCCAAGGATAGATGATCTGTTTGACCAACTTTAGGGCTCCTCTTGTTTCTCAAAGTTAGACCTTAGATCTGGCTACCATCAATTCAAAGTGAGGAAATGTGACATTCCAAAGATAGCCTTTAGGGCTAGATATGGCGGATTTGAGATCTTGACCATGTCCTTTGGGTTGACGAATGCACCTATAGCCTTCATGGACTTGATGAATAAAGTGTTTTGACCATATCTATATATGTTTGTAATTGTGTTCATCAATGACATTTGGTGTGCTAGAAAGATGAGTAGTAGTATACAAATCACCTTAGAGTTTTCCTCCAATCTCTTAAGGATCATGAGTTGTATGTGAAGTTCTCAAAATGTGAGTTCTATCTCAAGTCAGTGTCCTTCTTAGGTCATGTTGTTTTGGGTGATGGTATTCAAGTGGATGCTCAGATGATAGAAGCAATTAAGAACTGGCCTAGACCGATCTCTCCAACTGACATAAGGAGTTTCTTGGGGTTGGTAGGCTACTGCCGCAGTTGTTTTGATGGGTTTTATTCACTATCCACACCATTCAAAAAATTGACTCAGAAAAAGATCAAGTTTCAATGGTCTAAAGAATGTGTGAATATTATCCAAGAGTTGAAAACTAGATTGACTACTACACCTATTTTGACTTTGCTCGATGGGGTGGAGGACTTTGTAATATATTGTGGTACATAAGATTTGGGTTGGGTTGTGTGTTGATTCAGAGAGGGAAGGTGATAGTCTATGCTTCAATAAAACTTAAGGTTTATAAGAGAAAATATTCGACCCATGATCTTTAGTTAGTGGCAGTGATGTTTGCAATTAAAATCTGGCGCCACTACTTGTATGGAATGCATATGGATGTATTCACTGACTACAAGAGCTTGCATTATTTTTCAGTCAGAGAGCGCTCAACTAGCGACAGAGAAGATGGTTGGAGCTGCTCAAGGATTATGACATGAGCATTCTCTAACACCCAGGTAAAGCTAACATTGTTTCTGATGCTCTTAGCAGGTTATAAATGGGTAGCACTGCCCATGTGGAGGAAGGAAAGAAGGAGCTAGTGAAGGAAGTGCATAGATTAGCCCAATTGGGAGTTCAACTCAAGGAGACTGATGAGGGAGGAGTTAATGTGTAGAGTGGGTTTGTATCAACCCTACTAACAGAGGTAAAAGAGAAGCATGATCGAGATCTTGTCATGCTCTAATTAAAGGAGGTCGTCGACAAATAGAAATTGATAGTCTTCTCCAAAATGGGAAATGGTGTGTTCAGACACCAAAGTAGGTTATGTGTTCCTGATGTTGATGGTATAAGAGAGAGAATCATGGCCGAAGCTCATAGCTCAAGGTATTCCGCTCATCCTGGCTCTACCAAGATGTACCACGACTGGAGGGAAGCCTATTGGTGGAGGGGGATGAAGAGGGATATCACTAAGTTTGTTTCTAAGTGCCCGAACTATCAGCAAGTCAAAGTTGAGTGTCAACGGCAATATGGATTGGCGCAGAACTTTGAGATTCCAAAGTGGAAGTGGGAGATGATCAGCATGGACTTCATTATTGGTCTACCAAGGTCTGTAAAACAACATGATTCTGTATGGGTGATTGTAGATAGGATGACCCAGTCAGCTCACTTCTTGTCAGTCAAGACAATTAATACTGCGGAGGAGCATGCCATGTTATACATCCAAGAGATTGTGAGGCTATGTGGATTTCCCTTATCCATTATCTCGAAAAAAGGAGATCAATTCACCTCCCAATTTTGAGGACCTTTCCTGAAGGGATTGGGTACAAAGTTAAATTTGAGTACAACCTTTCATCCATAAACAGATGGCCAGGGAGAGCACACCATTCAAATGTTAGAAGATAAGTTCAGAACCTATGTCCTTGACTTCAAGAGGAATTAGGATGACCATCTTCCATTGGTTGATTTGTGTATAACAATAGTTATAATGCAAGCATTCGTGTGGCCCCCTATGAGGCCTTGTATGGATGAAGATGCAGATCACCAATTGGGTGGTTTGAGGTTTGAGAAGCTGAGTTAAACAAATCTGATCTTGCTCACCAATCAATGGAGAAAGTTAAGGTCATCAAAGAGAGGTTAAAAACTTCACAGAGTAGCTAAAAGTCCTACATCGACGTGAGGAGGAGAGACTTGGAATTTGAGGTAAATGATTGGGTGTACTTGAAAGTGCCACCTATGAAGGGTATCATGAGGTTTGGGAAGAAAGGGAAATTAGTCGTCGTTATATTGAGCCTTACCAGATCGTAGGGAGAATTAGGAAGGTTGTGTATGAGTTAGATTTTCCCTCCTAATTGGATGAAATTCATCCCGTATTCCACGTTTCGATGTTAAATAAGTGTTTGGGAGATCCGGCCTTAGTGATTCTCATTAAGCACACTAGAGCAGAGGATAGCTTGTCTTACAAAGAGATTCCTATCCAAATCCTTGATCGTCAGGTTCGCAAGTTGAGAACCAAGGAGATCACCTTAGTCAAAGATCTATAGAGAAATCAATTTATTGAGGAAGTCACGTGGGAAGCTAAGAAGGACATGGATGTTGAAGGTAATGTCCCTATCTTTGACTTAATCGATGCTTCAATTCTTTAGCTGATATATCCATCCTTGAGTCTGAGTAAGTGTACCGAGGTCAGCAAGGAGTCAATAGAGTTTGAATTGTCGAGTGAGTAATGAGTCGACTCTTAGGTCTATTCGTACATTTCACCAACCTCTAATCATCATTCGAGGATGAATGATCCCAAGGGAGAGATAATGTAACGGTCGATAAAGTTATCAAAATACCCTTAGAGGAGGGATGTGCGCACAACGCGTCTTCCCATGTTTCGTTTGCAAATTCAAGATTAGATATGCAACTATCACAAAAAAGTGGGAAAATGGCATCGTTCAGATTTCAGAGCAACCAGATTGAAAAAAAAAAATTTGATTCGAGAACCGAAACATTGTTAATGCTCGCCAGGGCCGCGACGCGCCCTGGGCGCGGACCAACACTTGTTTTTTTAAAATTTTTCGACTAGAGGGGAAAATTCATTCATAAGGTTTTTGGACAAAAATATGGTGAAGCGCGCCCAATCCGGGATACATACTGGTTATTTCACAATTTATTTTTTATGAGGGGCATTCTAGACTTCTCCCAGCCCCTCATAAACGTAAACCATGGGTAATTAAGTCATTTTATTTTTAGAAAAGAGCCTTTTAAACGTATTACTAAACCCCCAAACATATAAACTAGGTTAGATTTCTTCTAGAAGAAGATGAGAAGAAAGGGTTCTTGAGTCAAAGTTGATTGTTTCAATTCTAGGTATGTGCGACTACCTAAAGCGTTGGATAATGATCACCCATGTGCCCCTTCATTAATCTGAGTCTAGAGTAGATGTATAAATTGTATATTTCTAAATCTAAAATTCTTAAGTCTTAAATTCTTGTGTGTGTTAGAGTTTCATGAATATATTTGAGTAAATTTATGAGTTTCATCATTATTATCATGGTATATATTGTTATCTGAGTTATTAATGCCCTAGCCTTAAATATAGTATTTCTTTGTTTATTGATTTTACTGATACTATAAACTTAATTTTCATACTAAGTAAATTGAACCCGAAAAGTATATTTCTTGTTTCATATATGCATGTGTTTAATGTATACGATGTCTTATGTGTTGAGTATGGATGATATGATGTCACTCGACCATAAATTGTAAGAGTCTTGTGTAATGTGAATTGAGTCTTGAATTGTATTGTTCTGTTCCCATTTTGAGTTATGGAGTTACTTGAGGAAGCTGATGTTGAGTTGATTGAGATGAGTTGAGTTGATGAGTATATTTTAGTCTTGTAAGGAGTATTGAGAACTAAGTTGGGTGACTGAGAACTACCCCAGAACTACGTAGTCAGCGTAGGATGGTCGAACAGGAAAATTCTGGTGGCCCAAGTCCCCATTAAGGGACACTCTCTTAGGATTTGAGAGAGTAAGAGAGATAGAGGTTGACCCTATCCTTGGCAAGCTTAGGGCAGACGTGGCAACAACATCTTTTCGTTGTACATCACCAACAACTCATGGTGGTGGAGAGTTACGTCGATTAGAGAAACTTCCAAGCAAACACTTGAGTTGAGCATATCATGAGCTTTTGAACTGAACCACACTAAAAACTGTCTATTTCAAAAGCGTGACTGTCAAAAACTTTAAACTTGCATCATGTTACTTGAGTTGAGTTATGAGATGAGTAGTTGAGTCTTGAGTCGAGTCGGATGTTTTAGTCTGAACCTTACCTATTTCTTGAGCTATTTTACACACCTACATTCCACGTACTAATGTTACTTGGCTTTTCATCATTTCATGATGTAGATACAGTAGATAAAGGACATCAGCAGGCACACTGTTGAGGTTCAGAGTTCTCGAGCTTCCGAGACTAGTGAGCCCTCCCTTCTATTCGAAGGATCCATTTATTTATTTTATTAGTTACTTTATTTTCATTTGATTTGGGTCGCCATGGCTTGTGATGGTAACATCTAGACATTTAGAGTAGAGGGTTCATAGATTTTGAGTAAAGTATTGTGTAGTATTTCATTATTCTGAAATTTGATCTATTTTCTTAAGACTATTTTATGATATCATTAGCTTTCCTTTAATGTTTTACATGAGTATTCTTCCATTGTTGAGTAAGATGTAACGATGAGGCCAAGTGGTTCACTCGGGGACTAGCACTAGTCTTTGAGTGCCGGTCATGTCTAGGGTACTCTCCCGGGGCGTGACATTAAACATGAACAATTAATATGTAACTAAATGAATAAAAATATGATTCATGAAAATAAGAACATATCCTAATCAAATAAACATATATTAAGTAATATAACCTTTTCGATTAAATGGTAAAAAGAAAAAAAAGTATTACATTTCCAATTTTAGACTTGAACTTTGTAAAAAGGATCAAATGTACTCCTATATGATTTTCTTTTAATAATAATAATTAAAAATAAATCAAATTTTTACATTACCCAAAAATATATATCTAAGTCGTTTATATTGTTCTTCCTATAATACACAAAATAAATATATTTGACATTGCTAAAAATGACACATTTATTTTATGAAAAGAATATTATGAGACTTTAATTTGTGGTTCTTTCCCCATGTTTGACCATGAAAATATTATAAATGGAGTAATTGATTTCACTAATTATTTAATGTATTAAAAACACAAGTCAAAAATACATTTAATTTTTAAGATAAAGGGCAAATATGTCAAAAAATCATCATTTTGACCAAATTTGGGACAAATTTTGGGCTAAAAGGATTTTTCCTTAGTATAGATAAATTAGTGAAATAGGAAAATCAATTAATACAACATAAATTCTCACCTCAATAATTAGAAATAACTAATTAATGAAAGAGGAAAAGTCAATTAATTAACACTAATTTTTTTCTATGTTCCGTTATTCTCATCTACCCTCTTTTTTTTTCTTGTGTTCTCCCCAAGTATGTGTAAGTACCCAGACTTTGTACGACCTCAATAGAGCTTCGAAATTTGGTTCTGGAAAGTTTTGGACCAATGTGACGCTCCATGGAACACTTCATGGTTTGTGTGAGACCATACAGACCATGTGAAGCCTCCTTGGAGTGGCCCTTGGCCTTGTGTGGGGTGTGAGATCCTTAATGTGGAGTTTGGGTCCAAGGCATACCATGCTTGGACCCCACAGGGACCGTATGAAGCCATACGTACCGTGTGGAGGGTCGTGTGGTAGCTTTAGGCTTGAGATTCCATAGTTTTAAGCCTAAGGCGTGTGGAACGGCCTCTCTCACGAACTGTTTGGTGCTTCACCGTCAGTGCGGTCCCCTGTATAGGTGTTGTAATGGAAATTTTCTAAGTATTGGATCACATTCTTGGAACCCTTGTTGTGAAGAATTTCTAAGTGAAGTGGTACAGAGGACCATACGGTCCGTGTAGAGTACTACGGACCATGAAGTCGACCGTATGGATGCCTATGTTGAAATTTGTTTTCTAAGTATGGGATCTTTACTCTCAAGCTAAGTTCACTTTCAAGACCTCAATTCATGCTTATTTATGTTCTTTAGGGTCATCATGGGTCTTCTACAACAAGCCAAGTTTAAAGGAATTCCATTGGCTAAGCTTTTCACAAGAATCGAAGAAAGATCAACTTTAAAGGGTCATATATCTTAGCTCAAAATGAAATGGGTAGCCCACGACCTATCAAACTAAATTTCTTTGAATTATCTTTCCAACACATCCAACTTCACCTCATTCCATGTTTAGATCAAGAAGTTATGCTTGTTTTCGTAAAGCCCATCTGTGCAGTATTTTCTGAAATTTGTCTAAGTGACATTTCAAGGGAGGGTTTCGCGGTCCATGAAACCTTCTATAGACCGTGAGACTAACTTTTGGGACCCTGGAAAGAAGTGTTATTTTTCATCATAAATGGTTTTTTTGTAATTGTGGCTTCTCCTAAGGATCTTTTATGACTTCCCATGTTATCTTAAGACCTCTAAATGACCTAAACTCTATTCCTCTCTTTATGATTCATTCCTCACATTTAAAATTGTCTCAAGTCACTCTTAAGATCTCTCTCAAAGTACTCTTGTGAATCTAAGCCTGGGAATCAAGGAGAGGCTCATTCTTCTTCAAATTTATTCTTGAATATTCTTCATTAGATAAGGTATGTGGGTTTTGATTCTTGGTTCCTTTCAACCAAGAAGATCCAAACTTTTTTCAAGTGATTTTCATGCATTTTAGTTTACTTTATATTATTGTTTATCAAATAAAATTAATGTATGGGCTATGTTTATTTATTGATTTTAAAGTGAATTAAGCCCTAATATGATGAAATGCATTGATATTATGAAGTTATGAAAGTGCATGTCCCCTTTAAAGCTTGATTTATGCATAGGTAGTCTATATTATGATTTGAATGAGAAATTCCTTTTTGGTTAAATTTAAGAGCTCACCAACTCATTTTATTGAATAACAAAATAACAAAAACAAATCATAGCCTGTGTATCCCGGCCCAGCCTATTATAATACATCTCAATTCCACATGTGACCTTTTAGTTGTCCTTCTCCTAGAAGTTTCCAAAAATTTTCTGATGGTTCTCCTTTGGAAAGTACTGTCGTCATTATTGTTCACCTCCATGGCCTTCGATCTCCTTGTGATACACTATTCATTTTCCACCCACCTCTGAGTAAGAGTAAGATGTTTCCTTTCTCTTTCTGTAATCTTTGTTTCTCATTCACTTCAGATTACTTACTGTGTGTTTCCCTTCTCTAGGCTGATCGATTGTTGTCCGCATCTCCTCTAACCAAGGTAACAACCTTATGTTCTTCATCCGCATCCAGTATGTATTCTTGCTTCTCCCTGTTCTTTTGTAGTACTGGATTCCTCACCAATCGATTACACTTTCCTTCATAGTTATAAAGATGTTGATAACAAACCCCGCCCCCCCTAGCATGATGAGCTTATGTTGTACAGGCCACTTTTTTGGGTACTTCTTTTTGTATAGTCCTATAAGCACTCATTTTGTATTTTCATAGTCCTTTTTGTGTAAGTAGTTGTTCCTGATGTATTCAATAGTCTATGAAAACCCATTAAAATGTATAGGTTTGCTACACACTTCACATGCATCTCTGCAAGCCCTCTTCTATGTTTCCCAAATTGTTGTCTCCTCTATCTGATGTGTCTACTGAATTATTGCATGTTGCTTATGGTTCCCTACTCCCCTGTGTTGGATCCTTCTTATTCTAATCTTTAGGGATGGATTTGACTTTTGTCCATGTTATGGATTTTTTGCATAGGCTAGGCAGATCATGGAAAGATTGATACAGTAGCAGCCCATCCCCATCTTGAGCTAGGTTTGCCATTGTATCTGCCAGTTCATTTGCCTCCCTGTAGGAGTGAGTGATTCTGATTGTCATGCCTGCAATCATTATTTGTATCTCCTCAATGTTTTCCTTTATATTCCATGGGATCCTCCACTCTTTGTATATAACCTTCAGTAGTGAAACGCCACAAAATGTGATTCAGAAATACCCATAATTGTAATTTCCATATATCTCAAAATTCATGCGTGATATCAAAAATCCAACTTGATATTCGTGATCAGGGGGAAAAACTGAGTGGGATATGGGTATAACCCAAATTTAAGAGGACCCATAGTAAAAAATAATTTTCATAAAATTACGAATTCCAATGGCGATTTGCGCTTAGGCCGTGACATCCCAAGGGCACAGATTAGTGTTAATTTTTTCTTGAAATTTTATTTTGGTTTAAGGGCCTTGGGGTCATGGCCTCATGCCCACATATGCATGAAAACATCTATACTTAGCAATTTTTCAACTATATGTCAGTCAAAACCCTCTCTAATACTTAACCAAATATTTCATACAAATTCAAATGTTCCAAACTTAGTTCCGGATCTCAAGAACTCTATTCAAGCTTCAAGTCACCTTCAAGATACATCAAGAATACCTAAGTTTGAGATATATGGATTTCAACCATTGGATCTATTCACCCATGCTGCCCAACCTTCTTCTTTATGAAAATTGCATGTTTTCAAGTTGTATCTTCTATGAGTATTTTTTTTATGGATTTTGATTACAAATTATGTTAGTGTTTTATAAAATGTTGATTGAATATGCATGTTTGTCTATTTCAAGCATGTACTATCAATTGGTTTTTTCTATTGAGACTATGTATGGTTTGAGCGATGAAACTATGATCTATTATGAGATTTGATGATGGATTTCAAAGTATCTTGCATGAGGGTTTTTCTATGTGTTGGTGGGTTGACTTACATTGAGTTTTTTTCACATTATTTCACTCTTGAATTGTATGATTTTGAACTAATATTACGCACCTACCAAGTATTTGATAAAATGTCTTGATAAGGATTCTTAAGTTATTGATGGTCTATTACGTGGTTTATAAGTTAAGTGACTTTATGAAGATTGAGAGATTGTATATGTACATTGAATTCATGAAAATTATCTCTAGTGTTGCAAGTTGACTACACCTTGTAAGGGGGTGTCATGTTTGTACTACCATGTTGAGGGATAGATACCTTGACCACCTTTTTCGAGGGGTGCCACGCCCGTACTAACATGTCGAGGGGTAGATACCTTAACCACCTTGTTAGGGGATACCATGTCCGTACTACATTGTTGAGGGGTAGAAACCTTGACCACCTCACTGAGGGGGTGACATGCCACAGATTCTAAGTAGTAGTTGCTTGGTCTATGTTATGGTCTCTTCCCACACATGTAATCTATATTTGCAAGTTATATGATTTACAAGCATGTTTTACTTCAAGCATTTATCATGCATGCCATATTGATATTATACTTATCCATTGCTTAAAACTATGCACTTTAACTATGTTGCCTTATATCTTTTTGCATTGCATCCTACATACTTAGTACTATGATGTTACCATGTAGGAACTGAAGCACCTCTTGATCATCCTAAATGTGGCTAGCTCGATGCTTTAGAGGATAACTCTGGTGAGTCCTCAAGTCCGGGGATACTAACTATACTATTCTTACCATTGATGTCACTTCATGTTGAATACTTGATATGATAAGAGTGAATCCAGAAAGTGTCTTGGCCCCACTCCACTCTATGTTAGAGGTGTTATTGGAATAATTGATGTTCTTATACTTTGAGCTTTAACTCTTTTATGCTTTATAAATATCATGACTTCCCTTAGTCCCTTTGCCCTTATTTATATCTCTCGTTGTTGTTATTTTTCTTTGGTGACCAATGATATATAATTGATATGCTAGGAGGCTTGTTTGGGGTTGCTTCGGATGCCTGATTCATCGTATCACGTCTAGGCTCTAGTCTTGGGTCATGACAAACTTGGTATCAGAGCACTAGATTGTTAATGATCCTCGAAATCCAACACACCGCGTAGATTAGAGTTTTTTAAATGGTTGTGAAGTGCACCACAACTATGAGTAAGAGGCTATGAGGCATTTTAGGAAATGTTCCCTTTCTTCATGATATATGTCATGCTATAGAAGTTATGGTAAGGCTTTTCCTCTAATGAATGTTCTTTGATATTTTAGATCATGCCTTTTCAAGAGGAAGACTAAGTAGAGCCCGTTTACCCAAGGAGCAACCGGCCCCTCCTGCTCCTCATGCTCCTCAAGATGGGGGAGTGGCCTGTGATAGGTTCCGAGATGCTATTACCATATTGGCTCATGCTATGACCAACCAAATCAACCAAGGGGCTGAAGCGCTTTATGCTCCCACTCCGTCCTCAAGGCTGAGGAATTTTACTAAGATGAGTTTACCGGAGTTCTATAGGTCCAAGGTGGATGACGATCCCCAAAAATTCATTGATGAGGTTTCTAAGGTGTTGTCTATCATTGGGATTAATTCAGTGGAAAAAGCGGAGTTCTCGGCCTACCAATTCAAAAGGTTGGCTCGAATATTGTTCACTCAATGGAAGATGGAGAAGGGGAATGGTGATGTTATCCTTTATGAAGAGTTCAAAGCGACATTGCTCAACTGATTCTTTCCTATTGAGCTAAGGTAGATGAATATGAAGGAATTTATGAATCTAAATCAAGGGTCTATGAGTGTGAAGGAGTATTCCATCAAGTTCAACCAACTCTCTAAGTATGCCCTACAATTGGGTGTCAAACCGAGGTCAAGAATGAATAAATTTGTGTCATTTTTATCCTTGGTTAATGAGGAGCATCATACCTCCTTGCTAATAAGTGATATGGATTTGTCCCACCTCATGACCTATGCTGAACATTTAGAGGGGAAAAGCTTAGGAAGAGAAGAAGTGGTGAGTCTAACAAGGCTCGTTTTGAAGGTGGATTCAAAAATTCCAAGGGTGGTCGGTTTCCTCAAGGCCCCAAGTTTCAAGGACAGAGGTATTCCAATGCTCCCAATAGGAGGTTTTCTAATGGAAATCTAAGGTTCCAAGGTGGTGGTGGTGTGGTGCCTAACCCTATGTGCCAAAGATGTGGTAGGAGCAATAACGACCCATGTTTGAAGGACTCCAATGCTTTCTATGGTTATGGTGAAGTGGGTCATAAGGAGATAAGGGGTAGATGAGGTGCCCAATGTCGTCACTGGTATGTTAAAGGTTTTTTATTTTGATGTATATGCATTAATAGACCCAGGTGCCACTCTTTAATTTATTACTCTTGTTGTTACCAAAACGCTTCATTTTAGTCCCAAATTATTGTGTGAGCCATATGTAATGTCTACCCCTGTTGGTGAGTCCATAGAAATTGTCCTGTGTTCATTTTACATAAAATATTTCCTTCTAATTTTGTTGAATTAGATATGGTGGATTTTGATGTCATTCTTGGGATGGATGGATTAGTTGTATACATATTATGCTTCTATTGATTGTAGGACCTATAGAGTGAAATTTCAATTCCCTAATGAACCCATCCTTGAGTGGAAAAGTTGTGATATGGTGCTCAAGGGTAGATTTATTTCTTGCGTTAAAGCCAAAAAGTTGATTTCTAAGGGTTGTCTCTATCATCCTGTGAGGGTTAGTGATGTTGAGTCCAAATTCCTTCCCATAGAGTTGGTTTCGGTGGTTAATGAGTTTCTTGATGTCTTTCCCAAAGAGCTTCCTGGTGTTCCTCCCGAAAGGGAAATAGACTTTGGTATAGACCTTCTTCCCAACACTTAACCCATTTCTATTCCCCCTTATCGTATGGCCCTGACGAAGTTGAAGGAGTTGAAGCATCAATTAAGGGATTTATTAGAGAAGGCTTTTATAAGGCCTAGTAAGTCATCTTGGGGTGCACGAATGTTATTTGTGAAGAAAAAGGATGGTTCTCTTAGGATATGCATTGATTACTGGCAAGTTAATAGAGTCACCATAAAGAATAAGTACCCTCTACGAAGGATTGATTACCTTTTTGGTCAACTTTAAGAGGCTAGTCACTTTTCTAAGATTGATCTTTGGTCTGAGTATCACCAAGTTAAAGTGAGGAAGTGTGACATTCCCAAGATGCCTTTCTAGAATAGGTATGGGCACTTTTTAAGTTTGTGTTATATCCTTTGAGTTGACTAATGCACCGGCTATATTTATGGATCTTATGAATAGGGTATTTAAACCTTACCTTGACTTGTTTGTGGTGGTTTTTATTGATGATATCTTGATTTATTCTCATAGTGAGGAAGAGCATGTGAATCACTTGAGGGTGGTGTTGCAAATCTTGAGGGAAGAGAGGTTGTATGCAAAATATGAAAAATGCGAGTTTTGGTTGAAAGAGGTTGGTTTTCTAGGGCATGTACTGTCAGAGGATGGCATTATGATGGATTTCAAGAAAATGGTGGTGATTAGAAATTGTCCTCTCCATTGACATTAGTCATTTTTTGGATTTGGCAGATTATTATCGGAGGTTTGTAAATGGTTTCTCTTCTATTGGTTCTCCCATGACTAAGTTAACCCAAAAGAAGGTGAAATTTGTGTAGACCGATGAGTGTTAAAAGCATTTCCAAACTTCGAAAGATAAGCTTGTCTCCACTCCTATCATGTCTCTACTTGAAGGGTTGGAAGGGTTTGTTGTATATTGTGATGCCTCAAGAATTGGTTTGGGGTGTATTTTGATGAAAAGTGGTAAGGTGATAGCATATGCCTCTAGACAACTTAAGGTGCACGACAATAATTATTCCACCCATGATCTTGAATTGGCGGCCGAGATATTTGCCTTGAAAATTTGGCATTACTACTTGTATAGGGTTCATGTTGATGTGTTCACCGACCACAAGAGTCTCTAATATGTGTCACCCAAAAAGATCTTAACTTGAGACAAATAAAGTGGTTAGAGCTCCTTAAAGATTATGATATAAGTGTGTGTTATCACCTTGGCAAAGCTAATGTTGTGGTCGATGCTTTAAGTAAGGTGTCTATTAGTAGTCTAGCTCATGTTGATGATAGTGGTAAAGAGGTGGCTAGATAGGTTTATCGGTTGGCCAGATTGGGGGCTAGGTTGGATGAGGTTGACAATGGTTGTGTAGTGGTTATTGATAGTCTAAGTCTTCTTTGATTGAGGAGGTAATGGAAAAACAAGAACTTGACCCTGCCTTGCTAGAACTGAAGACCTTGGTGAGAGTTGGTAAAGTGGAGGTTTTCTCCCATGGAGGAGATGGTGCCCTTGGGTACCAAGGTAGATTGTGTGTGCCAAATGTAGATGATTTGAAACAATTGATCTTAAAAGAGGCTCATAATTCATCCTATTCCATTCACCCCCATTCTACAAAGATGCATAGAGATTTGAGGGAAGTGTATAGGTTGGGTGGTATGAAGAGAGACATTGTAAAGTTCATATTCAGATGTCACAATTGCCATCAAGTAAAAGCCAAACATGAAAGGCCGGGTGGCCTAGCCCAAGATATAGAGATTCCTACTTGGAAGTGGGAGGAAATCAACATGGATTTTATGGTTGGGTTTCCTAAGACTAGAAAGCATTTTGATTCTATTTGGGTTGCTGTGGATAGAATGACAAAGTCGGCTCACTTCCTACCGGTCAAAACTACCTATGGTGCCAAAGATTATGCTAAGTTGTATATACATAAGTTGGTTAGATTGCATGGGGTGCCTTTTCAATAATTTCGAATCATAGTGCTCAATTCACTTCACGCTTTTGGAGGTCCTTTCAAAGAGGATTTGGTACCAATAAGTGTGGCCTTTCAACCTCAAACGGATGGCCAAGCCGAGAGAACTATCCAAAATCTTGAGGATATGCTTAGAGACTGTGTTTTGGAGTTTAAGGGTAGTTGGGATGAACATCTTCCACTCATTCAATTTGCTTAGAACAATAGCTATCATTCAAGAATTGGTATGGCTTCTTTTGAAGCTCTTTATGGTAGACATTTAGATCCCCGGTTGGGTGGTTTGAAGTGGAGGAAATGGCTTTGCTAGGTCCAAATTTGGTCATGGAAGCCTTTGGAGAAGGTGAGGTTGATTGGGGAGAGATTAAAAATAGCCCAAAGTAGACAAAAGTCCTATTCCAATATGAGGAGGAGAGATCTTGAGTTTAAGGTTGGTGATTGGGTTTACGTGAAAGTCTCACCTATGAAGGGTGTGGTTCAATTTGGAAAGAAGGGGAAGATAATACCAAGGTTGTGAGTCGTTATAGAGTTTCGAGGAGCAAATTAGAGTTGCCTATGGAGATGGACAAGGTTCATCTGGCGTTCCATGTGTCCATATTGAAAAGTGTATGGGTGACCCTAATGTTATAGTGCCTTTGGATGTTATGGGTGTTGTAGAAGATAATTTGACTTAATAGGAGATCCCGGTGAAGATTTTGGATAGACAAGTGAAGAGTTGAGAAACAAAGATGTAGCTTCCATCAAGGTCCTTTGGAGGAATGAACAAGTTAAAAGTGCCACATGGGAAGCCAAGGAAGACGTGAGAAAGCGATATCCATATCTTTTTCCACTCTAATTAAGCCTAAGGTACTAATTTAAGTCCACTATATGATTTTAAGTCTTAAATTTCAGCCCTTATGTCACTCAGCATGCATTCATGTTTATGTTGAAAAGTTTATGGTGATTTTGACATTCATGTTGGGCTGAAATCTTCATGATTACTTCTCTTATGTACATTTCATTGACATTCGTGGATGAATGTTCTCAAGGGGGAGACATTGAAATGCTGCAAAAATGTGTTTTGGAAATGCCCATAATCATAATTTCTATATATCTCAAAATCCATGTGTGATATCAAAAATCCAACTTCATATTTGTGATCTGGGGGGGAAAATGAGTGGGGGTGGGTATAACCCCGATTTTAGATGACTCGTAGAGAAAAATAATTTTCGCAAAATTAAGAATTCCAGTGGTGATTACTGCCCTGGCCACGACATGCCAGGGGCGCGGATTAGTGTTAATTTTTCCCTAAAATTTTGTTTTGATCGAAAGGCCTTGGGGTCATAGCGCCGTGCCCACATATAAGTGAAAATACTTATACTTATTCAACTCAATATCACTCAAGACCCTCTTAAAACCCTCTCTAACACTTAACCAAATATTTTGATTCAAATTCAAGTGTCTCAAGCTTAATTCCAGATCTCAAAAACTCTATTCAATCTTCAAATCTCCTTCAAGACCACATCAAAAAAACCCAAGTTTGAGGTATGTGGGTTTCAACCATTGGGTCCTTTCACCATGTTGTCCAACCTTCCTCATTATGAAAATTGCATGTTTTTAAGTTGTATCTTCTATGGATATCTGTTATTATGGTTTTTGATTACAAATAATGTTGAGGTTTAATGAAATATTGATTGAATATGCATGTTTGTCTATTCAAGCTTGTACTATGAATTGGTTTTGTCTATCGAGACTATACATATTTTGATCTATGAAACTATGATCTATTATGAGATTTGATGATGGATTTCAAAGTATCTTGCATGAGGGTTTTACTATGTGTTGGTAGGTTGATTTATATCGAGTTTTCTCACATTATTTCACTCTAGAATTGCATGATCTTTAACTAGCATTACACACCCGCCAACTGTTTGGTAAAATGTCTTGATAAGGATTCTTAAGTTATTGATGGTCCATTACATGGTTTATAAGTTAGGTGACTTTCTGAAGATTGAGGATTGTATATATGCGCTGAATTCATGAAAATTATCTCTAATGTTCCAAGTTGACCACACCTTGTTAGGGGGTGTCATGCCCGTACCACCATGTTGAGGGGCAGATACCTTGACAACCTTGCCGGGGGGTGGCCATTCCCGTACTACCATGTTGAGGGGTAGATACCTTGACCATCTTACAGAGGGGTGTCATGCCCATACTACCATGTTGAGGGGTATACACCTTGTCGGGGAGTGACATGCCTGTACTACCTTGTTGAGGGATAGAAACCTTGACCACCTCACCGAGGGGGTGACATGCCACAGATTCTAAGTAGTAGTTGCTTGGTCTATGACTATGGTCTCTTCCCAGACATGTAATCTATACTTGCAAGTTATATGATTTACAAGCATGTTTTACTTCAAGCATTGGTCGTGCATGCCATATTGATATTATACTTATCCATTGCTTATGACTCTGCATTTTGACTATGTTACCTTATTCAAACATACTAATGCATACTCTATGCCTACATGATGTTACCATGTAGGAATCGGAGCACCTCTTGATCATTCTTACTATTGATGTCTCTTTATGTTGAACACTTGACACTATAAGGGTGAGCCCAGGAAATGTCTTAGTCCCCGCTCCAATCCATATTAGAGGTGTTGTTGGAATAATTTATGTACTTATGCTTCTAGCTTTGACTCTTTTATGCTTTGTAAATATCCAGACTTCCCTTAGTCCCTTTGCCCTTATTTATATCTCTTGTTGTTATTGTTATTTTGCTTCTGCTACCAAGAATGTGTGATTGATATGCTAAGAAGCTCGATTGGGGTTCGTTCGAGTTCCTCATTCGTCATGTCACGGCTAGGCCCTAGGCTTGGATCGTGAGAAGTAGTACCAAAGAATCAGTCTCCACTATGACCTTATCCCTCCAATTATTAAAACAGTACCTCAATGCATGTAGCATAGCTCTAACTTCAGCTTCCATATTAGTCCCTTCACCCAAAACCTTAGTTTCTACATATAGACGGTTTCCTAGACTATTTCTCATGCAAAAGGCATAAGAACTTTGTCTAGGATTCCCTCTACATGTTGCATCTATGTTGCACTTTATCTATACATCTTCAGGAAAGTTCCAAATCACTGGATAACAGTAGATCCTTGGTTTGTAATTCTGGATTGTTATCAAAACGTCAAACCAATCATTTGGGCAGTCTATCCATGGGAATTTCTTCCTTATAAATAGGTAGATTAGTTGATGACTTTGGTACATGAGACTATGGAAATTTACCTATTTACCATGCCTCCTAGTATTTATCCTCTTCCATAGTTCCCACATTATCACCATAGGGACAATCTTAAAGATCATTTGCAGCTTAGGATTTATCTTCTTCTCCCACCATATTAGGATTAATTTTTGCAACTACATCCCATTGATATCTATACCTACACAAGACGCTAAGAACTTCCATAGCTTTTGGGCTACGAATGAAGTTAGAAAACATGTGACATGGTCTTCTGTTGATACATCTCACTATAGTGACATCTTGATACCATATTGATGTGCAATCTTTGTGGATTTTCGTCAGTTGGTATCCTCTTTCTCCAGCACCTCCACATGAAAAAAATTGATTTTGAAGGGGAATCCTTTAATCTATATACAGTCCATCCATTCTGTCCTCTTACTCTTAGGAGCTCATAGTCTGATTTGGTACTGAAGTGCCATTACAGCTTGGCATCCATAATGGTAGATCATTGTCTGCTTGTCCCACCACAAGCTTAATGTCTAAGGTAATGTGATCCACCATTTCAGCTGATATCAAAACCTCCTGTCTATGTACATCCTATTCCCATCCCTGAACAAACTCTTTAACCTACCATTCTTGTTCTCCTTCTCTTTCTTATGTAAAGTACATAGCTCTCTATTGTGTCAAATTATCTAGCCAAAAATTAGATTTCTCTGCCTTTATTGCCACCAGATCTCACGTTCAACTTCTTCCCTAATATCCACCATTTTCTTCCATATCTAAGAGCCTTCATGAGCTTTAGCAACATTTGGATGGTTTTTTTGTAGTATTTGTTCCACATATAGCGACTCCAAGTGGAGTTTATGGAAGTCCTAAAAATCCACCATAATTTTACAAAAAAAACCTTTGAAATTTCATGCAATGACTAGAAACCCATACCCCCTTCTTCCTTCGACAAACACAAGTCATCCTATTTGACCTAGTGTTTTCCTTTCGCCCCCCCCCCCCCCCCCCCCCCCCCCCTCCATCCCCCCGAGCCCGCCCCACGCCCCCCCCCC
>JAOTQR010000109.1:11707094-11719993 GCA_025774065.1 Solanum ossicruentum | reverse complement strand
TAAAAGATTTTTCTGTTAGGTCTTTTAAAATATTTTAATGGTTTCCTAATTATCCGCAAAATTAGGTGGCGACTCTATTTTTCTTTAAAATTTCAAAAATTGGTTTTCACTTAAAATAAATTGAGTTTAAACTAAATTTTTGATTTTATTTTTCAAAAAAAGCCATTTTTCGGCATAACATTGGTTCAACACTTGTCTTATCTTAGAATCACTCTTATTACTTATTGTAAAGCCTTTCCCACTTTGGGAGATTAGTTGGTTAATAAACTCAAATTACAATTGAATTCTTCTATGTATACCATATTTCCTTGGGTTCGACCCTAGCCTTGGTTAGGTTCAATATCTTGACTATGACAATTTAGCCTCAAAAAAGAGGTGTAGCTTGGGAGACATCAACGGAGAGGTTCTTTATAGGGACAAATACTCGCTATAGTTGTGGTAAGATGGGCCATAAACTCTCTGAATGCCTTAATGTGTTAAACAAGGGTAAGGAAGGTTGTCCTAAAGGATATGTTTACCAAGGAGTCCAAGGATGCCATAAATCTCAACAAGGGGTGCACAATGCAATAATTGATTCTACGCCCTGGATGTAAGGCAAGATATAGAAGAGAATCCCAATGTTTTATTCGTATATTGAAGTTATTTAACTTTAATGCATGTGTTGCTTGATCTAGGTGCCAATTTTTCATTTTTACTCCCTTTCTTACTACTAGATTTTATATGTGCCCTGAAATCTTGTTAGATCCTTTTCTTGTATATACTACCTTTGCTGAGTCAATTTTGTCAAAAAGACACTATCGAAATTGTCCCATATCAGTTTTTCATAAAGTTGTATCTTATGATCTTTTAGAACTTGATATGGTTGATTTAGAGGTTATTCTTGGTGTGGATTGGTTGCATGCTTCTTATGCCTTGATTGATTGTAGAACTCATAAGGTCAAGTTCCAGTTCCCTAATAAGCCTACTATTAAATAAAAAAGGTAGCAATTCCATAGTTAAGGATTGATTCATTTCTTATCTAGTAAGTTGATTGCTAAGGGGTGTATTTACCATTTGATGTAGGTTAGATATGTTGATTCTGAAGTTTCTGCTCTTAAGGCAGTCCCCATTATAAATGAGTTTCTTGATGTCTTTCCTGATGACCTACCTGGTATTCCACTTGAAAGGAAATAGATTTTGGTATAGACCATATCTTTAATACCTAATCTATCTTCCCACCTATTACCATATGGGACTAACAAAATTAAAGAACTTAAAGGAAACATTTGTTTGAGAATAGTTTTATTAAGCCAAGCATATCACAATGGCGTGCCCCCATGGTATTTATGATAAAGAAGGATGGATCACCCAAAATATATATAGACTACCAATTGAACATGTTAACCATAAAGAATAAGTATCTAATTCTGAGGATAGCTAATTTACTTAACCAATTACAAAGGTAAGTTACTTCTCTAAAATTGATTTTCTATCCTTAATCATCAATTAAGAGTAAGGGAGTATGATATTTCCAAGATGGCATTTCAAACTAGGTATGATCATTTTGAATTCCTAGTTATGTCATTTGGGTTAATTGATATCTGATGGTGTGCATGGAAAAAATAAATAAAGTTCAATCCTTATCTTGATATGTTCATGGTGGTCTTTATAGATGATATCTTGATTTACTTTTGCAGTGAAGAAGAACTTGAGGTTTGTGATTTAAACTTTAAGAGATAGAAAATTGTATGCAAAATTTAGCAAGTGCAAAGTGCAGTTAAAGGAAGTGACATTTCTTGGCCACATAGTATATGGCGATGGAATTATGGTTGATCTAGAGAAAATAAAAGTGGTAAAAAATTGGCCTAAACTATTATCTCCTATAGGTATCAGGAGTTTCTTTGGCTTGGTCAAGCATTATAGGAATTTCCTTTAGGGGTTTTCATTTACGGCATTGATTTTGACCAAGTTGACTCAAAATAAGGTAAAGTTCAAATGATCGACTGAATGTGAGAAAAGTTTCTAGACCTCGATGATTTTTGACATTACTAAAGGTTTTTGATGGATTCCTAGTTCATTTTGATGCCTCACATGTTGGGATGGAATGTGCTTTGATGAAACATGGAAAGGTCATAGCATATGCTTTAGGCAATTGAAAGTGAATGAAAAAAACTTCCTAACAGGTGACCTTGAATTAGTTAACATTGTATTTGCATTGAAAATTTTGCATCATTACCTTTATAGGGTACATGTTGATGTGTTTATTTACCACAAGAGCTTGCAATATGTGTTTAGCTAAAGGAACTTAAATCTAAGGCACAGGAGGTGGCTTAAACTCCTTAATTATGAATTTAGTATGTTTTATATATGATCAAGGAAAATATTATAGCCGACACACTTAATAGGGTATCTATAGGTAGTGTGGCTCATGTTGATGATGAAAAGAAAGAGTTGGTAAAAGATGTGCACTTATTGGACAAGTTCGGAGTAAAAAATTGAGTGATTCTAACGAGTATGGTATTCATGTGCAAAATGGGTCTGAATCATCATTGGTAGTGGATGTCATGGCAAAGCAAGACTTGTATCAAACTTTGATTGAATTGAAGTGGTTGGTTGTTGAAAAGGAGGTCGAGATCATATCACAATGGGGAGACAGTGTGCTTTGCTACTAACTTCAGTTATGTGTTCAAAATGTAAATGGCCTAAAAGGCATTGTTTTGAGTGAAGCTCATGATTCCCAATACTCTACCCGTCTAAGATCTGTCAAACTGTATAGAGAATTGAGGGAAGTGTATTTGTAGACATGAAGAAGGACATTGTTAAGTTTGTTGCTGAGTGTCCAAATTGCCAACTAGTAAAGATTGAGCATCAACAGCAAAGTGGCCTAGCCCAAGATATTAAAAGTCTTACTTAGAAGTGAGAAGATGTGAATATGGATTTTTTGATGGCTTTGACCCATACACGGAAGCGGCATGACTCTGTTTGAGTGATTGTAGCTACAATAATTAAATCAGTCATTTTCTACAGATCAAGAATTCTTTTAACTTGGATTATGCCAAATTGTAAATCCCAGAATTGGTGACATTGCATGCTATAGCATTTTCCATCATATCAAATCATGGTACCTAACTTACTTCTTATTTTTGTAGGTTATTTCAAAGAGAACTTGATACAAAAATGATGTTAAGCACCATTTTCCACTGTCAAATCGATGGGCAAGCCAAGAGAACTATCCAAACCCTTGAAGACATGTTGAGGTATTATGTATTGGATCTCAAGGGTAATTTGGATGATCATCTACCACATATCATGTTTTTCTACAACATAGCTATCACTCAAGTATTAAATGGCCCCATTCGAAGCATTGTATGGGTGAATATGTAAATCTCCAATAGGATGGTTCAAAGTAGGTAAGATGGCATAGATTGGCCTCGATTTGGTGATTGATGCTATGTAGAAGATGAGACTTATAAGGACAAGGATGAAAATGGCTCAAAGTCTCCAAAAGTCATACTCTGATGTTAGTAAAAGGATCTTCACTTTTCGTGGAAGATTGGGTTTATTTTGTTTCACCCATAAATGGTGTGATGCAATTTGGAAAAAGGAGAAACTGAGTCCTAGGTATGTGGGACCTTATAAAATCTTGAAGCGGATCAGAAAGGCTGCATATGAGTTAGAATTTCTATTAGAATTAACTATAGTTCATTCGATATTCTATATGTTGATGTTGAGCAAAAAGTTTGTGGGTGATGCAAATTCTGTTGTGCCATTGGAGAGTGTAAGTATTGAGGAGAACTTGTCTTATGAAGAACTTCTGATTGAGATCTTGGTTGATAAGTGAAGAAGCTAAGAAATAAGGAAGTTTCATCTATCAAGATACTTTGGAGAAGCCAACAAGTTGAGAGTGCTAAATGGGAAGTGGTGACAGACATGATAAAGCGACATCCTCATCTCTTTCCTTCTACTCTAGCCTAAGGTACTTAGTGTTTATGCGTAAATCCTCCAAATTCCTACATTTCAGTTATTTCTTATCATAATACATGCATGCATGCTTATGACACTATGTTTTGATAATATTTATGCATAAGTCTAAAATTTTAATGAATTTAGTATTTGAGTTGCATTATTGCATTCAGGTTGCACTGTTGATATTTAATTTACTATATTCAAGCTAGCTTTCATCTAATTTGAGGACAAATGTTCCCAATAGGAATATTGCATTACCCCACACGTTAAAAGACAGAATATAGGAAAAAAGTGCAAAATTTGGTTCTGGTGCTAGGGACTACGAGCCTACTCTATAGCTCATACATGACTATATGAGCCATAGATAAGATCTTGTTGTTAGACTTGACACTCGGGAGAAAATTTGGAAATTTCAGGAGTGATTTATTAAGGTTTATTTATGGATCACATTTTCATGTATGATTCATGGATTGAAGTCATAGTTAGGATTCAGAAAAGGTAAGCATGTGTTGATAGGATGATACCACTTTACGAGTCATTGTTCTGTTGAGGGGTCATAAAAGGTGGTTTCATTGTTGATTAGAGGTAGTGAAATTGGTTAAGTGTTTGTGGGGTTTATCAAGGGTCTTTTATGACCCATATAAGGAATTATGGCTTGTAGATTAAGCTCGTCGCTCCGACCTAAAATTGTAGTTTGTGAAATTTTTCTAAAAATGAACAAGATCAGCCCATAAATAGATATAAAGGTCATTAAATCCCTTTCATGGTTTGAGATACTAAAACACTAGAAGTTGGCCTTTTGTACGAGACCCTTATCTACAGACTGTAGATTGATTATGATCCGTAGATCCCTTTAGTAGATCTTCCCTACAACTTCTTAATGAAAAGCTTCTTGGTCATTTTCTCCTGGCCTAATCCCTAAACTATGTTGTTTTGATTCCTAGAAACTACCTTTACTGCCTTATACTACAAAAACCACTCATATTACACTTCATTCAAAAATTTTCCAAGTCTCTAAAGTTTTTCCTCCTCTAATATTTCCTCCATGATTCAAGAGCATATTAGTGAGAGTTTCATCAAGTTCCTCCACAAATTCTCAAGAGTTTGTTAGATTTTCATGTTAGGTATATGGGTTTCATCCATGTATATCTTCCACCCATGGAGCCCCATCACTTCCTTCATTTTTCATCAAGTTCAAGTATGAAAATTTCAAGAATTTTGTGACTTGGCTTCTAATTACATGCATTAAGGTTTAGATTTAAACTATCTACTTATACATGAATTTATATCAAGTTACATGAATTATATGAGTTGTAAGTAATTTCATCTATAATCTACTTAGGGTTTATGGAAACTATGTTGTGCTTTTTCAATCTTGATTCAATTAACCATATGTTACATGATTATGCATAAATCCATCGTACTTGATTTTAAGCCTATTGATTGTGAATCCATACTATTGTCCTAATTTACAACTAATGACATGATTATGAAAATTTGTAAGTTTATGAATAGGGGATTTAGGATGCATGAAGGTGACTTAAGATCTTTAAGGGGGACTTATTTCGTGACCCGCCACTTGAACAGTTAGAAGGCGGAAGAATCTAGAGTCAAGGAGAGGTTTAAGAAAGACTTAAGAATAATGTAGTCAAATCATGAAAAGCCTTAGAAAACGCTATGTTTATAGAGTCTCCTAGAGTGGGGACTATTTTCTAAATATTTAAGGATTGTAAAATAAATATTATTTATACTTTAACCCCTAGTGAGTAGTAAAAGTACGGGGCCATTCATTTGTAAGGCAATCATAAAAGAGAAAGTAATCTTCCAAGTTATAAACAAGTCTTCTCTTAAAATGCACTGTTGCCTTCTTCAATCTAGTGTTCCGTAACACCCCAATTTTTTTAAAGCTAAGACTGAGTCATTCTTTGCAGGATATAGCATTTTAGTTAATGATTCTTAATTGTAATATCTCAAAGGCAGATTGACCCTTGGTCATGGCCAAAGTTTGCACTTTCTTTTAAATGAAAGCCTCCATTTATTTCAAATCGCACTTAATAGTCATCTTATCATTTCAATTACTTTTTATCTAACTATTTTTGTTTATGATTTCAGTTTAAATAATTTTAAACCTGCCAATGTCATGTCATGTCAAAAGTTGAATGAACAAAATGAAGCAGATGACAATGAATTTGAGGAATACGATGAAAGAACCATAGTACCCGAACATCTTGCCCAAGAATTGAGACAATTTGAGAATCGAGATAAGCCTAATCTAGATAAGACTAAGACAGTGAATCTGGGGGATGAAGACTGTGTCAAGGAAACCAAAATCAGTGTCCATTTGAAGGATGCTCAGAAGGAAGAACTCACTAGTTTGCTCAGAGAATACATGGATGTGTTTGATTGGTCCTATGAGGATATGCCAGGTCTGAGTACTGATATTGTCTCTCACAAATTGCCAATCAACCCCGAATTTAGTCCAATAAAACAGAAGACTCAAAAGTTCAAGCCAGATTTGAGTCTGAAAATCAAAGAAGAAGTTACCAAACAGATACAGTCCAAGGTGGTAGAGCTGATGTAGTACCCCACTTGGTTGGCCAATATTGTTCCAGTGCCTAATAAGGATGGAAAGATCAGGATCTGCGTTGATTACAGAGATCTCAATAAAGACAGCCCCAAGGATGATTTTCCATTGCCAAACATCCACATTCTCATTGACAATTGTGCCAAATATGAGATATAATCATTTGTGGATTGCTTTGCAGGATATCATCAGATCTTAATGGATGAAGAGGATGCAGAAAAGACAGTTTTCATCACACCTTGGGGTGTATACCATTATCGGGTGATGCCATTTGGCCTCAAAAATGCGGGAGCTACTTATATGAAAGTTATGACAACTCTTTTCCATGACATGATTCACAAAGAGATTGAGGTGTGTGTGGATGATGTCATCATCAAATCCTGTGAGAGTTCAGATCATCTGACTCATTTGAAGAAGTTCTTTGACCGCCTACATCGGTACAGCTTGAAGCTGAATCCTTCCAAATGTGCTTTTGGGGTGCCCGCCAGTAAGCTATTGGGATTTGTAGTCAGTCAAAGAGGTATTGAGCTTGACCCTTCCAAGATCAAAGAAATTTGGATTTTCCCCCTCCAAAAATGAAGAAAGAAGTCATGAATTTCTTGGGGATATTAACTTACATTAGTCGGTTTATAGCCCAATCTACGTTAATTTGTCAACCTATCTTCAGGATGTTGAAAAAGGATGCATTGACAAACTAGAATGAAGAATGATAAGCTACTTTCGATACTATCAAAAGCTATTTGTCTAATCCACCGGTGTTGGTACCTCCACGAGAAAGAAGTCTACTATTATTGTATCTGTCAGTTTCTGATAATGCATTCGGGTGTGTGTTGGGCCAGCATGATGAAACCGAGAAGAAGAAACAAGTGATCTACTATTTGAGTAAGAAGTTCATCCTATATGAAGCTCGATATACTTGTTTGGAGAAGACTTGTTGTGCTTTGACCTGGGCTGCTCAAACGTTGAGACACTATTTGTCTTCCTACACTACATACCTCATTTTGAAGATGGATCCATTAAGATATATCTTTCAGAAAGCAATGGCGACAGGAAGACTAGCCAAGTGGCAAATGTTGTTGAGCGAGTTCGACACCGTGTATGTAACTCAGAAAGTAATCAAAGGACAGGCTTTAGCTGACCATCTTGCAGAAAATCTTGTTGACAATGATTATGAACCACTCAAAACCTACTTTCCCGATAAAGAGATATCATTTGCAGGAGAAGACATCTTCGAGGCATACCTGGGCTGGTGAATGTTCTTTGACAGGGCCGTGAATTGCCAAGGTAGTGGCATTGGAGCAGTCTTAGTATCAGAATCCAGGCAACATCACCAGATGGTCGCAAAACTTCGATTTTGTTGTACTAACAATATGGCTGAGTACAAAGCTTACATTTTGGGCTTGAGGATGTCCATAGACATGAATGTCCAAGAGTTGTTGGTCATTGGAGACTCAAATTTGCTGATTCATCATGTTCAGGGAGAACGGGCTGTGAAGTACCCGAAAATCATACCATATGTTCACTTGGTACAGAAGTTGTGTAAAAGATTTCGAAAGATCAAATTCAAGCACAAGCCAAGGATACAAAATGACTTCGCTGATACCCTTGCCACTATTTCCTCAATGATTCAACATCCGAACATGACGTATATTAATCCTTTAGAGATAGACTTGAGGGAGCAACCAGCCCATTGTTTTCATATCGAGACAGAACCAGAAGGAAAGCCTTGGTATTTCGACATAAAGAAGTATTTAGAGACCGAAAATTATCCTGAAGATGCTACTTATGATCAGAAGAGAGCTATACACTGGAAGGCAAATAATTTCTTTCCGAGTGGGGAAATCCTTTATAGGAGGACTCCAGATCTAGGTCTCCTTAGATGTATTGACACTGCAGAAGCCATGAAGCTTGTTGAACAAGTACATGCCGGGGTTTGTGGCACTCATATGAATGGACTCACTCTAGCAAGGAAAATCCTTCGAGTCAGTTATTTTTGGATGACTATGGAGCACAACTGTTGTAAGTTTGTGCAAAAATGCCATCAATGTTAGATACACGGTGATTTGATTCGTGTTCCTCCTCATGACCTCAAAGCTATGAGCTTTCCTTGGCCATTTGTAGCTTGGACCATGGATGTTATTGGTCTGATAGAGCTAGGGGCCTCTAATGGTCATAGATTTATTCTGGTTGCCATTGACTACTTAACTAAATGGGTAGAGGCAGTCTCCTACAAGTCTGTGATAAAGAAAGTGGTAGCTGATTTTGTGCGCAACGATTTGATATGCCAATTTGGCATACTGGATTCCATCATCATCAAAAACGGAGCAAATCTCAATAGTAACTTGATGAAAGAGATATGTGAGAAATTCAATATCACTCATTGGAATTCAATAGCGTATCATCCTCAAATGAATGGAGCTGTAGAAGCCGCCAACAAGAATATCAAGAAGATTTTGAGAAAAATGATTACAGACACCGAGGATGGAACGAAATGCTACCTTATGCTTTGTTGGGATATTGCACGACTGTCAGAACATCCATTGGGGCAACCTTGTACCTGTTGGTATATGGAACAGAAGTAGTAATACCGGCTGAAGTGGAAATACCATCTTTGAGAATTATTCAAGAAGCTGAGTTGAGTGATACCTACTAGGTTCGTAATCGAATCGAACATTTGTCTTTAATCAGTGAAAAGAGGATGGCAGTTGTTTGCCATGGTCAGTTATATCAACAGAGGATGATTCATGCCTTTAATAAGAGAGTAAGACCTCGAACGTTCAAGGTTGGACAATTGGTTCTCAAACATATCTTTCCCAGTCAAGATGAATACAAAGGAAAATTTGCACCAAATTGGCAAGACCCGTACATGGTTTGCAAAGTGCTGTCAGGGGGAGCGTTAATTTTGTCAGAGATGGATGGTCAAGAGTGGCCAAGACCAATCAATTCAGATGTTGTCAAGAGATATTACGTTTGAAGATTTAGAGTTTGCCTTTACCTTTTTCTCCTTTGTAATTACACAATTTAGTCCCCACATTTTATTTCATTTCTCCCGATGTAATGAACTATGTTTAACCTGAATTCTCAAGAATCAGATACGTAGGCGGTCTATGTCGGCCTCGATCATCCCTTTATCCCCTTTATTATTCTTTTTTACTTTGGAACTACGTTTGACCTGAATTCTCAAGAATGAGATACGTAGGCGGCCTATGTCGGCCTCGGTCATTTTCTTATTCAAAATTTGTATTTTCGTCTACCTTTTGAGGGGGAACTACGTTTGATCTGATTCCTACCCCAACGAGATACGTAGGCGCCACAACGGCTCGGTCATACTCCTATAAAGGAAATTGGGACAGAATTTTTGAGAGGAACTCAAATATTCTGAGCAAAGAGGTCCCTCTTCAACAAATCGAAGTTCAGAGCATGGTAAAACTTTAACAGTGACAGAATTTTTGAGAAAGATCTCAAAAATTGCCAAGGTGTTTTTGATAAGCTGTCAATCCCTGACGGCATCTAAACTGGGACAAAAATTTTGAGGTTTCCCTCAAAATTTCGCTAAGCATCGTTACAAATCAGAAAGCCGTCTTAAGAATTCTCAGCCTAATTAGAAATTCAAAGACAACCACGACACATCAAGAAACCTATGTCAAAAGCCAAACATATTCATCTAAGCTTTACGTAACATGACAATTGGCAGTGATTCTTCCTCAAAAAAAATCTTTCCTAAATTTGTTGTTTCTAACATGTCGAATATTTTTTCAAAATGTGTATTTTTTACCTTCTGTCTACGAAGAGGCGAGAGATCAAAGCGGTTCATCTGGGGACAAGATAAGGAGCAGACAATCGAAGAATCAGCACAGATCAATTTACTTTGAAACTAAGAAATTTTCTGTGGATGCAGGCAAATGTTGCAGGTCTTATCCACAAGATAATAGTTGGGGTGTAAATAGTTCCATCTCACTCAAATCCCCAACAATTCATCACATCTCCTGCATCGCCGACAAGGCCATTTAATTTTTCAGTTGCCGAGAGGGCCATTGCATATTCATCGCCGAAAAGGCCATTTTATTTTTTAGTTGCCGAGAGGGCCATTGCATATTCATCGCCGACAAGATCATTTTATTTTCCAGTTCCTGAGAAGGCCATTGCATATTCATCGCCTACAAGACCATTTTATTTTCCAGTTGTTGAGAGGACCATTGCATATTCATCATCGACAAAGCTATTTTATTTTCCAGTTACTGAGAGGGCCATTGCATATTCATCGCCGACAAGTCCATTTTATTTTTCAGTTGTCGAGAGAGTCATTGCATATTCATCGCTAACAAGGCTATTTTATTTTTCAGCTGCCGAGAGGGCCATTACATATTCATCGGCGACAAGGCCATTTTATTTTTTGATTGTCGAGAGGGCCATTGCATAGTCGTCGCCAGCAAGGCTATTTTATTTTTCAATTGTCGAGAGGGCCATTGCATATTTATCGCCGACAAAGCCATTTTATTTTTCAGTTGTCGAGAGGGCCATTGCATATTCATCGCCGACAAGACCATTTTATTTTTCAATTCCCGAGAGGGCCATTGCATAATCATCGCCGACAAGTCCATTTTATTTTTCAGTTACCGAGAGGGCCATTGCATATTCGTCGCCGACAAGGCTATTTTATTTTCCAGTTGCCGAGAGGGTCATTGCATATTCATCTCCGACAAGACCATTTTTTTCTAGTTATCGAGAGAGTCATTGCACATTCATCGCCGACAAGGCTATTTTAATTTTTTAGTTGCCGAGAGGCCCATTGCATATTAATTGCCGATAAGGCTATTTTATTTTCCAGCTGCCGAGATGGCCATTGCATATCCATCGCCGACAAGCCCATTTAATTTTCTAATTGCCGGGAGAGCCATTGCATATTCATCGCCGACAAGACCATTTTATGTTCCAGTTGCCGAGAGGACCATCGCATATTCATAGCCGACAAGGCCATTTTATTTTCCAGTTGCCGAGAGGGCCATTGCATATTCATCGCTGACAAGGCCATTTTATTTTCCAATTGCTGAGAGGGCCATTGCATATTCATCGTCGACAAGGCTATTTTATCTTTCCAGTTGCCGAGAGGGCCATTGTATATTCATTGCCGACAAGGCTATTTTATTTTTCCAGTTGCCGAGAGGGTCATTGCATATCCATCACCGACAAGGCTATTTTATTTTCCAGTTGTCAAGAAGACCATTTTATCTTCAAGTTGTCGAGACGGCCATATAATGATTGTTTCATATTGATTCATTATCTATCATGCCAAAGAGAAGAATACATATCGAATATGGTAAAAATGTCATCTCTAATTCAAATTATGATTTTACTAAAATTTTGTTTTAGCTATATCGAGAGCATCCGAAAGGGTGAATTCTCAAAAACAAACCACAAGTGTGGACATCAACAAGTAGTATGCAGCACAACGTGGAACTTTCTTAGCAACGAACTAGACATAGTCTGAAGGGGCCGTCAAACCCTTCGAACACGAGCTGGGATGCGACGACCACCACAATCCAATCACACCCCTGTCAGAAGGCATGTGGGTATTTTTGTGAGTTTGTTAGTTTTCAATTTCGCATTCGGGTGATCTCAACTCTCACCGTAGGCAATCATCCAATCGGAGTGACAATGTACCAAGAATTTTGAAAATTCTGTCAGTGTAAGTTCTTAATTATAGATGTGAAGCGCGCCACATTTATGATTAAGAGGTTGCAAGATAGCAGTGATTCCCAAAAAAGCAAAACCTCAAAATTTGTTTGTCACTCCTCCTGACCAGAGGTCATCTCAGAATAAGAGATTTCCCCTTCAACCGATAGAGTCGAACTACATGCAGCCTGATTCCTAAGTCCCAGGATATGTAGGCGGGCTCAATTTTAAAAACTCGGTTGTGTTCTAACATTGACTCTTGAAATCCCATTCCCAAGCATTCTGATTTCTTCATAATTTGATATTGGGATAGCTGTTGAATTCTTTCAGAATCATGCGTAAAATCAAGCATTTTGAACTACAAATGGCCTGAATTCTCATGTAACCTGAGATATGTAGAAAGCCCAAAAGCAGGGTCCGGCCATGATTTCCCAAAGTCCGTACCAAGAGCTTTTCATCAGATGAAGATGTGGACGGCTTTATCCATGATCTCTTTCATCGATCATATCCAAAGAAGAGGACAACTGCTGACATCCAATTTTCACCCTCCATGATATAAATTAATGATCGAGCTTTTTATTTTTAACAATTTGAAATATTTGACTTTCGAAATGCAAAAGATATTTTCTCAAATAAATTTCATTTCTCTTATTTCAGGAGTTATTATTCTTAATTATTTCAGGTTGATAGTATTAAA
>JAOTQR010000109.1:11656919-11706994 GCA_025774065.1 Solanum ossicruentum | reverse complement strand
GGAATTAAGGATTCTCTTCAAGCTTCAAGCCTCCATTTTCAAACTTCATCAAGAACTTCCCTAAAGCCATGGTATGTGGTGCTGAACCATTGGGTCCTTTCACCTATGGTTCCTAAGCTTCCTTTTTTAACTAATATTGCATGATTTAATGTTGATTTCAAATGTTGGTCTTGTATATTGAGAAATTTATTGAACAGTGGTTTTAGTTCATGAATGTATGGTTGTTTTAGAATATTTTGAGTCCTAAATCTTGAATATGATATTAGATTTGATAAGAGGTTTTGATATGAATGTATTGGGGTATTGCAAGGTGTTGATTGACGGTTTTATAATAGATTTTCTTGCACTATTTCATCTCTAAATTGCATGATCTTTTACCCCTATTGCACACGCCCCAAATGTTTGATAAAATGTCTGACTAGGATTTATTATGGAAATGAAGGTCCAAAGCATGAGATATGATATGAATGATGTTATGATGATGAAATAAGCTTATGTATATGACTATTCCAATAGGAAGTGTTTCACTAGAGCATATGATGAATCCTATGTAAAGTGTAGAATCGACCATGCCCAATCGGGAAGGTTTGAGCACTGAGATAACCTAGTGAAGGGTTTGTACTTCTCCACCTAATGATAGGATGGCATCATCACTAACCTAGATGGGTGTTTGCATTCATCAACCTAGGTAAGGGTTTCTACTTCTCCACCATGATGGGGAGACATTATCACCAACCTAAATGAGGGTTAATACTCATCCTCCTAAGTAATAGGATGGCAACATCACTAACCTACCAAGGGGTTCGTATTTTGGAAATTTAGGTTTGTCTCTTCTACACATATGATATCTTGTATGAGTATGGGTTACTTAAGCATGTTTTACTTATGCATTGATCATACATGTCTTGCTGCTATATCATGCCTATTGTCTTTTGTTATGCATGTTGATTATGAAACTTATCTCTTATTGCATTGCATCTCACATACTTAGTACATCAAAATCTACTAACGCATACTCTTGCCTACATGATGTCACCATGTAGGAATCGGTGCACAAGTTGATCATCCTCCTCCTCCATATGGCTAGTTGGTGCTATTTCAAGCTAGTTGGTGAGTCCTCCATTTCGGGGACCTTGGTCTTTTGTTTTCTTCTTACCTTGTATTGAGATAATCCAATTTATGTTAAATTTTGACTATGAGGGTGAGCCTAGTAATTTGTGTTGGCCCCCGCTCTATCTTTCTATTTAGAGGTGCTTGTTTGATATGTTATGTACTTATGAAATGAGCTATGACTTATTGCATTCTGATGTTGATGTTTTGGAAAGCTATTCCCTTACCCCTTTGTCTCTTTATCATACTTTATGTCTCATATATGCTTCCGTTACTGATGATGTGCAATGATAAGTGAAGAGGCTTTATTTGGGTTACTTCAAGTTCCCCATTCGCTGTGTCACATTTAGGCCCTAGGCTTAGGTCGTGACAAACTTGGTTTCAGAGCACTAGGTTGATAGATCCTTGGAGTCCAACACACTACATCGACTAGAGTCCTATTAATGGTTGTAAAGCATGCCATGACTATAAATAGGAGGTTATGAGGCGTTTTAGGAAATGTTCCCCTTCTTCATGTTCTAAATCATGCGATAGAGTTATGGTGAGTTTTCCGCCTAACCATTCTTCTTTACTATGCTAGATCATGCGAAACAGTAGAGGAAGACGTGCCCAAACTCCCGAGGAGCAACCTACCTATGATGAGCTCCGGGATGCTCTTAATATTCTTGCCCAAGTAGTGGCCAACCAAGTCAAACAAGGGGTCCAATCCCCTCATGCTACCACCCCAGGAGCTAGAGTAGGAGATTTCATGAGGTTGAATTCTCCATTTTTCCCTGGGTCAAAGGTGGATGAAGATCTACAAGAGTTCATTGATAAGATCTACAAAATCTTGAATATCATGGGTGTTGGGCTGAATGATAAGGCGGAGTTGGCATACTGCCAACTCAAAGGGTTAGCCCAAATTTGGTATGAACAATGGAAGGGTGAGAAGGGGTTTGGTAATGTGGTGCTTTTGGAGGAGTTCAAATCGGCCTTCCTTAATCGATTTTTCCCTATTGAACTTAGGGAGGAAGAATTGGTAGAGTTTATGAACTTGAAACAAGGTTCTATGAGTGTGAGGGAGTATTCTCTCAAATTTAATCAACTTTCAAAGTATGTTCCTCACTTGGTGGCCGATCCTAGATTGAGGATGAATAAATTTGTCATAAGGGTGTTCAACTTGGTGAGTGGGGAATGTTGGTCCACCTTACTTATTGGTGACATGTGCTTGTCATGGTTGATGACTTATGTCGAGAAAATCAAGGAAGAAAAGATAAGAAAGAGTAGGGGCCATGAGACCAAGAGAGCCCATCATGGGGTTAAGTTCCATAAGGGTGGTCAGTTCCATCAAAGCCAAGGATATCCTCATGCTACAAATAGGGATTTTGCCAATGACTTCCATAGATCTAAAGGTATTGGTGGTGTGGCTCCTAATGATGTGTGTCCTAGATATGGAAAGAGTCATAATGGCTCATGTTTGAAGGGTTCTAATATATGTTTCGATTGTGGGGAGCTTGGTCACAAAAAGGTAGATTATCCAAGAAATCATGTCAAGGGTTAAGGTTCAAATGTGGTTCCATTGGGTAGAGGTGGTCCTCAAGGTGGTGCCCCAAGGCACAATCAATTCTATGCTCTACATGAGAGGCAAGGGGTTGGTGAGGTCCCCGATGTTGTTACCGGTATGTTGAAAATCTTTGGCTTTAATGTGTATGCTTTGATTTATCCTGGTGCCACTCTTTCCTTTATTGCCTCTCTTGCTGCTAAAAAGTTTCATGTTGTCCCCAAGTTGTTGTATGAGTCAGAGAAGTTTCTACTCCTATCAGTGTCTCAATTGTTGCAAGGAAAGTGTATAGAAATTGTCCTATTTGCATTTTTCATAAGTTGTTACCTTGTTATCTTGTGGAATTAGACATGGTAGATTTTGATGTCATTCTTAGGATGGATTGGTTGCTTGCCTACTATGCTTCTAGTTATTGTAAGACACATAGGATCAAGTTTAAATTTCCTAGTGAACCCATCCTTGAGTGGGAAAGTCAAGATGTGGTGGTTAAGGTAGATTCATTTCATGCATTAAAGCCCATAAGTTGATCTCTAAGGGGTGTTTCTATCATCTTGTGAGTGTTAGGGATGTGGAGTCCAAAGTCCCTTCCATTGAGTCAGTTCCCATAGTAAATGAGTTTATTGATGTCTTCCTAAATGACTTTCCCAGTGTCCCTCCCTAAAGAGGGATATATTTTTGCATAGATCTCCTTCCCGATACTCAACGTATCTCTATTTCCCCTTACAGTATGGCCCTGATGTAGTTGAAGGAGATAAAGAGCAATTGAAAGATTTGTTGCATAAGGGGTTTATTAGGCCTAGCCAATCCCTTTGTGGTGCGCTAGTTTTGTTTGTTAAAAAAGAAAAATGGGTCACTTAGAATGTGCATTGACTACCGGCAACTCAATAGGGTCGCTATAAAGAATAGATATCCTCTTTTGAGAATTGATGACTTGTTTGACTAATGGCAAGGGGCTAGGGTCTTAGCTAAGATTGATCTTCAGTCAAGGTACCATCAAGTGAGGATGAGGGAGTGTGATATTCCCAAGATGGCCTTCCAGACTAGATATAGGCATTATGAATTTGTGGTGATGTCCTTTGAGTTGACTAATGCACCGACCATCTTCATGGACCTAATGAATAGGGTATTCAAACACTACCTTGATTCCTTTATTGTTGTCTTCATTGATGATATATTGATCTATTCACATAGTAGGGAGAAGCATATGGGTCATTTAATGGTTGTGTTGCAAAGGTTGAGGGGGGGAGATTATATGCTAAATATGATAAGTATGAATTTTGGTTGAACGAGGTCGCGTTCTTGGGTCATGTGGTGTCGGGGAATGGTATTAAGGTAGATCTTAAGAAGACCGATATGATTAGACATTGGCCTACACGATTGACCCCATTGGATATTAGGAATTTCTTGGTCCTTGAAGGTTACTATAGAAGGCTTGTGAATGGGTTCTCCTCCATTGCTTCTCCTATGATAAAATTGTCTCAAAAGAAGGTTAAGTTTGTGTGGACCGATGAATGTGAGAAAAGCTTCCAAATATTGAAAGATGGACTTATGTCCACTCCTATATTACCATTACCAGATGGGCTTGAAGGTTTTGTTGTGTATTGTGATGCATCTAGAGTTTGTTTGGGTTTTGTGCTAATGCAAAATGGTAAGGTCATAGCCTACGATTCTAGGAAACTCAAAGTGCATAAAAAGAACTACCCTCCCATGATCTTGAATTAGCCTCCATGGTGTTTGCATTAGAGATGTGGAGTAGTTATTTGTATGGGGTGCATGTTGATGTCTGACATTATAAGAGCCTTCAATATATCTTCACTCAAAAACATCTCAACTTGAAACAAAGAAGGTGGCTAGAACTCCTTGAGGAATATGACATAATTGTGCATTACCATTCCGGTAAAGCAAATATTAGGGCACATGCTCTGAGTAGGGTTACAATAGGTTGCCTAGCTCAGGTGGATGGTGGTGATAAGGAGTTTTCTAGAGAGGTGCATAAATATGCTAGATTGGCGGTGAGGTTAGAAGATGTGGGTAATGGTGTTGTTGGTTTTCATGGTTCCAAATCTTTTTTGGTTGATGAGCTGATAGCAAAACAAGATCTAGACTCCTCCTTGCTTGAATTGAAGGCCTTGGTGAAAAAGGGCAAGATACAGGTTTTCTCCCAAGGGGGAGATGGGGCCGTAAGATAACAAGGTATGATGTGTGCGCCATGTGTTTATGGTTTGATAGAGAGAATTCTTGATAAGGCCCATAATTCTACTTACTCTATCTACCCCGGTTCCACCAAAATGTATAAAGACTTGAGGGATGTATATTGGTGGGGAGGCATGAAGAGGGGCATTGCCAAATTTGTTTCTGGTTTCCATAGTTGTCAACAAGTCAAAGCTGAACATAAACGGCTAGGTGGCCAACACAAGATATAGAGATTCCTACTTGGAAATGGGAGGTGATTACTATGGATTTCGTGGTAAGGTTGCCCAAGACTAGAAAAAGTCTTGATTCCATATGGATGGTGATTGATAGGATACCAAAATTGGCTCACATTCTACTAGTTAAGACTACATATGGGGCTGAAAAGTACGCAAGGTTGTACATCCTTGAGTTAGTGAGATTGCACGGGGTTCCATTATCTATTACAACAAATAGTGGTTCATAATTCAGTTCACACTTTTGGAGGTCTTTTCAAAGGGGTCTTGGTACCAAAATTCACCTTAGTATGGCCTGCCACCCTCAAACGGATGGTCAAGCCAAAAGGACAATTCAAACCCTTGAAGATATACTTAGGCCATGTGTTTTGGAGTAGAAGGTAGTCGGGATGACCATCTTCCTATGATAGAATTCGCATACAATAATAGCTATCACTCTAGCTTTGGTATTCATCTATTTGAGGCTCTTTATGGGAGACATTGTAGATCACCGGTGGGTTGGTTTGAGGCTGGAGAGGTAGCTTTGTTGGAACAAGATTTGGTCATAGAGGCTCTTGAGAATGCTAAGATGTTTAGGGAGAGGTTGAGGACAACCCAAAGTCTTCAAAAATCCTATGCCAATGTGAGAAGAAGAGACCTTGAATTCAAAGTGGATAATTGGGTCTATTTTAAAGTTTCTCCAATGAAAGGTGTAGTCCGTTTTGGTAAAAAGGGGAAGTTGGGTCCAAGGTATGTTGGACCTTATGAGGTGATAAAGAGGGTTGGTATGGTAGCTCATGAGTTGAAGTTGCCTAGTTAAATGAATTTGGTTCATCTGGTGTTCCATGTCTCTATATTGAGAAAATTAGTTAGTGATCCTAATGCCACTATCCCTCTTGATGTTGTGGGTGTTATTGAGGATTACTTATGAGGAGGTTCCAGTTAAGATCTTGGACAGTCAAGTGAAGATATGGAGCAACATAGAGGTGGCATCCTTTAAGGTCCTTTGGAGGAACCACCAAGTTGAAATTTCTACATGGGAGGCCGAAGCGGACATGCAAAAGCAGTATCCTCATCTTTTCCACTGCACTCAAGCCTAAGGTACTAATCCTAAGTCCCATATGTGATTTCAAGTATTACATTTCAGCCACCAGGTCATTCATATGCATTCATGTTTAAGCTGGTAAACTTATGAGGATTTTACACTTATGTTGAGATATTGATAATGATGTTTTACATGTTATGTTGCATTCTTGCTGGGGATGATTTTGGTCATGATTACTCTTGCATTGTACGTCTGTTTTACACTCGGGGACGATATTGAAACGACCCGAAAAAGTGCCCAAAAATGTGTCTCGAAATGCCTGAAATTATAATTTCCATATATCTCAGAATCTATTTGTTATTTCAAAAATCTGACTTCATATTTGCAATGAGGGGGTAAAAATTAGGTGAAAAAGGGTCTAAACTCGATTTAAGAGTGAAAAATTAGCAATTATCATTTTTTAAGTGGCGATTTCCAAAGAACAATCTGCGCCCTTAGTGCATCATGTGTAATTTCTCCTCAGCATCCTCTCCGTGATGTGGACAGGTGTATTTTCTCTTGCAGTGTTTTTCTCCTGTGCGGTCTAATTATTCTAAGTGTTGCGCCCATGTTTTCCCAAACGTTTTTTTATCTATACTTAGCCAAATTTCACCATTATATCATCCTAAACATTTCCTAATTACCCCAAAATACATAGCCATATTTTGCACTTCAAAATTCAAGACTCAAAACCCTTATTCGGAATTAAGGATTCTCTTCAAGATTCAAGCTTCCATTTTCAAACTTCATCAAGAACTTCCCCAAAGCTAAGGTATGTGGTGTTGAACCATTAGGTCCTTTCACCCATGGTGCCTAATCTTCCTTTTTACTAATATTGCATGATTTGAAGTTGATTTCACATATGGGTATTGTATATTGAGAAGTTTACCACACCGTGATTTTAGTTCATGAAAGTATGGTTGTTTTAGCATGTTTTGAGTTCGAATTCTTAGATCTAATGTTGGATTTGATGAGGGGTTTTGAAATGAATGTCTTGGGGGTGTTGTAAGGTGTTGATTTATAGTTTTACAATGGATTTTCTTGCATGATTTCATCTATAAACTTCATGGTCTTTTACCCCCATTACACAAACCCCAAGTGTTTGATAAAATGTCCGGCTAGGATTTCTTATGGAAATCAAGGTCCAAAGCATGGCATAAGATATGAATAATGTTATGATGATGAAATGAGCTTATGTATATAAGTATTCTTGTATGAAGCATTTCACTAGAGCATATGATGAATCCTATATAAAGTGTATAATCTAACATGCCCGATCGGGAGGATTTTGAGCACCCGGATAACCTAGTGAAGGGTTTGTACTTCCCCATGTGGTGATGGGGCGGCATCATCACTAACCTAGATGGGCTACGTACTCGCCAACCTAGGGAAATGTTTGCACTTCTCCACCATGGTGATGGGGTGGCGTTAAAACAAACCTAGATGAAGGTTAGTACTCATCCACTTATATAATGGGGTGGCAACATCAGTAACCTACCAACGGGTTCATACTTTGGAAATTTAGGTTGGTCTCTTGTACTCATATTATATCATACATTAGTATAGGTTACTTAAGCATGTTTTACATATGCATTGTTCATACATGTCATGTTGCTCTATCATGCCTATTGTCTTTTGTTATGCATGTTGATTATGAAACTTATCTCTTGTTGTATTGCATCCCACATGCTTAGTATATTCAAACATACTAATGCATACTCTTTCCTACATGATATCACCATGTATGAACCGGTGCCCAAGTTGACCATCTTCCTCCTCCACGAGGCTAGTCGATGCTATTTCAAGCTAGTTGGTGAGTGCTCCATTTTGGGGACCTTGGTTTTTGTTTTCTTCTTGCCTTGTATTGATAAAATCCATTTTATGTTCTATTTTGACTATGAGGGTGATACCGGTTATTTTGTCTTGGCCCCCGCTCTATCTATATGTTTAGAGGTGTTTGTTGGACAAGTTATTTATTTATGATATAAGCTATGACTCCTTGTCTTTTGATGGTGATGTTTTGGCAAGATATTCCTCTAGCCCTTTTGCCCCTTTTATCTTACTTTATGTCTTATATATGCTTTCACGACCGATGATGTGTAATGACAAGTAAAGAGGCTTGATTGGGGTCCCTTCGGGTTCCTCATTCCCCGTGTCATATCTAGGCCCTAGGCTTGGGTCGTGACAATAACCTTGATTAATTATATTTCTATGATTGGGGTTCTGCATTTATTGTTTATTTTCCTTCATTTTGATTGTTGTTTATTGGTGGCCAATACCAAACCCCACCTATTATCACGATCCTGACAAAGGTAGTGACAAATAGGAAAAGGGAAATAAATGACAAGATTCGATTGATGTGTTCTTGTCTAATTAAATAAACCTAACCAAGGAAAGGTTGATTGGGATAATGGGTAACGGTTAGTTGGCACGCCATGGTTGTTGACTACACGCCATGGTGAAATTCGACCTTCACCTTTATAAGAGGGCAAGAAGAACCTAAATTACATCCTGCATGTGGATTCCCAATTATAGTAATCGAGTCAATGAACCATACGGAACACAATTATCAAGTTGTCCCTAAATTTAAATGTTCCGTTGCATAATAGCATAGTGTTCATTTTTCCTTTTGTTTCTTTTATCACAAAACCCCCCATTTAGAGATTCTAGTGATAAATACTCGAAATGGTTGATAGTAAATTCTTATAGTCAAGCCTTGTATTCCCTATGGATTCGACCCTAACCTTCGGTTAGGTTAATTGCTGATAGCGACCACATTCTTATTGGAGCGTGAACATCATAAAAAATTATGGCACCGTTGCCGAGGAATACGGGAACGTTTTACGTATTTTCACTATTAGTTAGTTCAAGTGCTAATTTCTAGAATCTCTTGTATTTTACTTTTATTTTTTGTGTTTTAGTGTTTGATTTTACTTGCAGGTTGTACTAGGTTGTATTCCCAACACGAGGAGCCATGGCAATCCGTTATCTATAATAAATTTGGAGATCCATCAACTCTTTAGAAGAGTTTCTTAGGTGAATGAGGATATCACAGTTGATCAAGAAATGAATGTGAATGATGAGATGGGAAGAGAACAAAATCCACCCCCCAGGGATGACAGGCCACAACATAGGGATTTCTACTAGAACACTTATGGTTGGAACAAATATCGTTTGAACCCTATGGCAATAGACCTTACTGGTGCTATAGCGTTGCTTCAATTACTGGAAGACGCTGAGTTAGCAGTGTCAAGTGGGTTGCTTCAAATGCTCCAAAACTGTGGGTTGTTCATAGGGATACCTTCAGAGGATACCCATCGTCACCTCCATAATGTTGTTTTTCCTGCAAGAGTGTCATGGGGACACAAAATCTTTCTCTTGATGTAATTGGTTTGCAGGTGTTTCCCTTTTCACTAACTGGTAATGTTGCCGTGTGAATATCGGAGCTTCCTATGGGTACAATAACAACTAAAGCAGAGCTTCTGAGAGTGTTTCTAGAAAGATATTTCCCCAGATCAAAGAAGCTAAAGCTCAAAGATCAAATAAATATTTTTTAGCAATTATCGGGCAACTCTATTGATACCACATGAGAAATATTCACCAAAATCTTAAGGATGGCCCCCGATCATAAGATTATTGATGATGCCTTGTTTGAGATTTTCTATCAGGCCCTTGACGAGAATAGTCAAGCTTGTGCCGACACAATCATAGGAGGCATGCATGTTAGGATGGAGCAAGTGGTTTACACCAATATCGCATGGGGTCAAAGAGAGTGAGGTGTAATAAAGATTTCTTGTATTCTCAACACCAACAATGAGCAAGCAAAGGTCAATGAGGAAATCATGGAGCAACTTGCTCAACTTTGCACAAGCATAGACTTGGTCTTAAAGCAAAACCAAGCAAGTGTTCAGGAAGTGACCCACCAACCTCTGAAGGCACCTATGTATGATGATCCATTCTTTGATGAGGATGTTTGCTTCGTGACCAACCAAGCAGCGAGTTTCTAGAACAACTCTTAAGGGTCTAATTCAGATTATTGGAGGCAAGGTTCCAAAATCAAGGTCAGAACTACAACCATGATGGTGCATATAGAGACAACCGGGGTGGTTACTATGAAAAGGAGAGTGTGTCGGATACCAAATGGGGAAGAAGAGATGGCTATAGGAACAGTCCTTATGTGCCACCTCATAACTGTGATGCCAAGTCAAGTAACTAGGATTTAAAAGATGTTTGATGAATTGTTAAAGAGAGACAATCACCAAGAGGAGACCTGGAAGGGGATGAAATCAGATATTTCGAGTATTATCCAGAAGATAGAGTCTACACTATGGTAATTAAGCAGTTGGAACAACAATTTGGGCACGTTTCTTTACAATTGAACCATCGCCAAAAGGGCACCTTACCAAGCAATATGGTTTTAAATCCAAAAAATAAAGTGCATTGTATGGCAGTAATGACTCATAGTGGTACAAACCCCGGCAATCCTCTAGTAACTAAGGTTATGGATAGAAGCAGCAAGAAGAGGATAAATAAAGAGGCCGAAGCACATAGCACAAAAAAGCAACCAAAGAAATATAAAACCTTTCCAAGGCCCCCTCTACCTTTTCCCCGAAGGCTTGGGAAGAGAAAAGAGGAAGGTAAGTATGAATAGTTCTTGACAATGCTTAAAAAGTTATCACTGGACATCCCTTTTGTTGAAGCTCTTGAGAGGATGCCTAGGTACGCTAAATGGATGAAAGATTTAGTCAAGGAGAAGAAAAAAGTTAACCAAGACCTGTCCAAAAATTTTCAACATTGTAGTGATATCACCACAATGTCTTCAGTGCAGAAATGTGAAGATGCGGGTGCATTCACCATACCATGCATTATTGGGGAACTTGCATTTTCCAAACTACTATGTGATTTGGGAGCCAGCATTAATTTAATGCTTCTTGCCATATTCAGAAGGCTCAACTTAGGCACCCTTTTCCCTACAAAGATGCGGTTGCTAATGGCAGACAACATAGTCAAAAAATTTGTGGGGATACTTTATGATGTGCTGGTCAAGGTAGACAAATTTATATTTCCCCATAGATATTGTTTTACTTGACTGTGAGGTTGATTTTGTAGTTCCTATCATCTTTGGGAGACCATTCTTAGCCACAGGTCGCCTGTTGGTTGATATGGAAAAGAGTCTACTCACTTTTAGACTTGATGAATACATAGTCGTGTTTCAAGTGTGCCAACAAGATAGAAAGAGTTGTGAGTTTCAAGTTGTCTCAATGATTAAAATATGTGAGGATGATGAAGTGGAGATCTCAGTTGAGTTGAGGCTAGGAGTTTAACCTTTGGCAGCTGTGTTGATGAACTTTTATAGTGAAAACATTCATGATTATGAGGCAACGTTAAATGCTCTTAGAGTGTAATTTGGGCTTAGACGATAGGCCAAGTTGGAGTTAGATTTGTTCAATAGGGAAACTCCACCTACGAAGCTTTCCGTAGAAGTCCCACCTGAGTTATAGTTAAAGGCACTATCAGCGCATCTAAAATATGCATACTTAGGAGAAAACAACATGCTATAAGTCATAATTGTAGCTGATTTAAGTTAGGTCCAAACAAAGGCCCTCATCTTCATTCTCAAGCAATTTAAAAGGGCCATTGGATAGACAATTACAGATATCATTGGCACACCCCCTAGGATATGCACTCATAAGATTCAACTAGTCAAAGATTATAAACCGAGTATCGAATACCAGAGACGGTTGAACCCCCCAATGCAAAAGGTTGTGTGAAAAGAAATCATCAATTTGTTAGATGCAAGAGTAATCTACCAGTTCGCCAACAGTGAATGGGTTAGTCCAATGCAGTGTGTTCCAATGAAGGGAGGTATCACAGTGGTACCTAATGCAAAAAATAAAATGATTTCCATTCGACCAAACACCGAATGGAGAATGTGTATGAATTACAGAAAACTCAATGTTTCAACCAAGAAAGGTCATTTTTCCATGCCCTTCATGGATCAAATGCTCGACAGACTTGCAGAGAAAGGATGGTATTGCTTCCTTGATGGATATTCCAGTTATAATCAAATTATTATTACGCCTAAAGATCAAGAGAAGACAACTTGCACATTCCTATATGGCACCTTTGCATTTAAGAGAATGCCTTTTTGACTATGTAATGCTTCAGGAACATTTTAAAGATGTGTGATGTGTATTTTCTCGGACATGGTTGAAAGCACTATTGAGGTATTCATGTATGATTTTAGTGTTGTTGACCAGTCTTTTGAAAAGTGCTTGCTATATCTACGTGATGTGTTGCAAAGGTGTGTTGAGAATCACATGGAGCTGAATTGGGAGAAATGTCATTTTATGGTCAAAGAAGGCATTGTGCTTGGTACAAATTTCAGGAAAGGGAATAGAGGTAGATAATGCAAAAATTGAAGTTATTGAGAAGCTACAACCACCAATTTCTATGAAAGGTATCATGAGTTTTTTAGGTCATGCAGGGTTCGATAGTCACTTCATAAAGGTCTTTTCTAAGATCTTGCAGCCCTTGTGCAAGTTATTGAAGAAATATGCCAAGTTTGTGTTCGATGATACATGCATGCAAGTCTTCAAAGAATTGAAAAGAAAATTGACTTCGACACCCATTATTGTGGCTCTAGATTGGTCAAAACCCTTTGAACTAATATGTGATGCTAGTCGGGTTACACTAGGTGTTGTGCTGGGATAAAGCAGGGAGTGAATTTTACATCCTATCTACTATGCTAGAAAGGCACTTAATATGGCTTAGAAAAATTGTACAATCACTGAACAAGAATTGCTTACCTTAGTTTTTGCCTTTGAAAAATTTTGTTTATACTTGTTGGGAGCTAAGGTGATAGTGCACATAGATCACACGGTGCTCAAATATTTGATAGCTAAAAAGGATTCAAGACCACGACTAATCAGATGGGTAATCCTCTTGTAAGAATTCAATTTTAATGCGGTTGACAGAAAGGGCTCAAATAATCAACTAGTTGACCATATTTCTAGGTTAGTAGATGAAGTTATGATGAAATTTGATGACGGTCTTGACATCAATGACTCCTTCCCCAATGAGAGGGTTTTGGCGGCCTCAGATAATCTTATACAATTGTTTGCAGACTATACTAATTACTTTGTCAGTGATATAATGGCCCCTGATTTGAACACCCATCAACGTTGAAAGTTCATGCACGACGTGAAGAAATTCTTTTGGGATGAGCCATATTTATTTCATACTTGTGCAGATGGGATCATCCGTATATGTATTCTAGAAGTGAAAATAGTGAGTATTTTTAAAGCATGCCACTCATCGTTGGTGCGTGGCTATCATAGTGGAGTTCGAACTACTTATAAGGTATTACTTGTGGCTACTTTGCACTATCTATATATCAGGACACCCATGATTATGTTAAATCTTATGATAGATGCCTAAGAGAGGTGGAGGTTCATAAAGGCAAGAACTTTCTCTTGATCCTATTTTTATTATCGAGCTATTCGATGTCTAGGGCATCGACTTCATAGGACCCTTTGTTAGATCTCATGGTAATAAGTATATCCTAGTTCTAGTCGATTATGTCTCTAAATGGGTAGAGGCCATAGCCTTACCGAACAATGAGGGCAAAAGTATTACTGGGTTTCATCAAAGAAACATTTTCTCCAAGTTTGGCACATCTCAAGCAATCATCAGTGATAGAGGTTCTCACTTTTGCAACAGATTGTTCAAAGCTCTCTTTGAGAGGTATTTTGTAAAACATCGGGTGGCGACCCCTTACCATCACCAAAATAGTTGGAAAGTGGAAGTTTCAAATATAGAAATAAAGAAAATGTTGTCCAAGACTGTGAATGTAAATTGCACGGATTGGTCGAGGAACTTGGATGATTCCTTGTGGGCCTACCGCATGGCTTTCATAAAACCAATTGGAATTTCTCCATATCAATTGTTGTTAGGAAAAGCTTGTCACCTGCCAGTTGAATTTGAGCACAATGCACTATGGGCTCTAAAGAAGCTAAATCTAGAACGGAATGAAGAAGCAACATCTAGGTTAATGCAAGTGAATGAACTTGATGTGTTTAGGCTATGAGCATATGAGAGCTTTGTCTTGTACAAGCAACGAATGAAAACTCAGCATGATTGCAGAATAGAGAACTGCCAATTTGCTCCTGTAGACATGGTGTTTCTTTATAACTTTAGGTTAAAGTAGTTTCCCGAGAAACATAGATCCAAGTGGATGGATCCTTCAGGGTGGTATGCGTTTTTAGTCATTAAGCCATCGAGTTAGAAAGCAGGGATGGTAAAATCTTCAAGGTCAATGGCTAGAGGTTCAAATGATACATAGATTACATGAAAAAAATCAAGATAGTGGATGAATGGGACCTTGAAGAGGCATGAGTACTAAAAAGCATCTTGTCGTGCCGCGACAATAAATCAGACGCTTCCTGGGAGGCAACCCAATGTATAGCCCTTGTATCTCTTCTATATGTCTATACTTTGAGGACAAAGTATTCCAATTTGGTGGGATGTGGGATGTTATGGATTAAGGTGAAGTCTGAGTAGCCTCGAGTCCATCACATCCCTTATTTTTTATCACAAGGTTTTATTGCTAAATTTCTTTTTCCTTGTGTATTTTTAAATTTCTATTGAACCAGTATGTTAAGGTATTGTAGATAATTGGTAGATGCATAATAGTATTATCTTTTGGCATATACATGGTGTTTAAATGCTTTTTAAATTTTAATGAACATTCGGTACCCTCAAAATTTTTGGGATTGTTGGTTATTGATGAAATCATGCATATTGATTATTTGGTGATGTTTGTTCTTATAATGAAAAGGTAAGTAGAGGATTAAAGCATGATCTGTGAGTTTATACTTGATTGTGTGTGCAATATCATGTATGTTGTGAGCTTATTTTGCCGCATTCATATATCATGTATGAACTCAGAACTTGCCTTATTAATCTAAGATGGGTTTGGTGATGTGGTTGATTTGGAATGGATCATAGGCCTTTGTTCTTTTAGTGAGCCCACTTTTGCCCAAATGACCTACCAAATATGTCACTGAACCCCTTGTTCCAAATGTTTGAGCCTCTCATGCACTTATTCTTTCTTGCACTAGCTAACTTACCCTTGTTTTATGAAATACCTTGATATTGTCCCTAGTCTATCCTAAAACATATGAACCATGATTGAGGCTGAATGCCTATGTTGAGGGTGGCTACAAATCGTGGCCTTAGTTTGGGTGATAGATATTGTGTACTTCATCTTAGGCTAAAAGCCTAAGTTGAGGGTGGCCTTTGTTATGGTAAAGTAATGAAAATGAAGTTGTTAGTTGGGAAATAAAGAAAGGAATTTAAAAAAGAGCAAGGTGAGGAAAAAGAAAAGAAAAGTGTCTTGGATTGAAGAGAATTGCAAAAATGAGTTCAAAAATAAGCACAGTTGAAAAAGAGAAAGAAGGTACCCTAGAAAAGCTTGAAATAGGAGAACAAGGGCGGATTCAGTGAAAATGGTTGGATTATGAAGGTAAAAGTGTTAGTAAACATGGTTCAAGGATAGTTTTTAGTCGCTACCTGCCTAAAATGCCTTACCAAGGCCCCATGAGCCTATGTTACAAGCCATTAAGCCCTAAAGCGATCCAAATCAATATATCACCTATCCAAAAGTTGAATATAGAGGCAATCCTATGGTGTTAGTTATTTCATATGAATTTCATTTGTGAGAGTGAGAATTCGTGCATAGTCTCTGAATTCTAAATTGTTTTTGAATGAGTAAGAAGGACTTCTTTTATGTAAGGGCATTTGCACTACTTGATTGGCATATGATGAACCCAGTAATTGTGGATTGTTGATGCTCCTTTGCTTGTCATAGTTGGATTGCTAGATGCAGCTTTGTGTTTTGGTTTTCTTAGTAGCTTTGCAATCTGGTTTCTAAAATGAAGGTTAGGTACCTAAATTAGAGTAATGATGTATGTGCCAATAGAGTCGCTACTATGTGTTCTTATTGTCTTCTTAGATTGAGTTGTCGCTTGAGGACAAGCAACAGTTCTAAGTTGAGGTTGTTGATGTGATGTCAAAATACAACACAGTTGATGCTTAAAATAAGGGATTTTGTGAGTTCTTAATGCGACTTTTACAGTTTTTATGTGTTTTTATGTTGGTGTTACAGAAAAGTTAGGTTGGCATGATTTTGGGAGAAAAATGTACATTTTGCTGAAGTGTAGGACATACGAGCCTTCCTATGATTTGTAGCCCAAGCTACGAGTAGTAGGGTGATCTCCTAGAAAGAAATAGAGAGCAAATATAAAAAATTTCTAAGTGGAGGTTAGCCCTACGAAGCTACTCCATGAGTCGTAGATCTCACCACCACTTATATAGGTAGACACGTAGCAAAAAACAGAGAACCAAAATTTTGGACCAAAAAAATTAAGGCCTAGACTACGAGAGTAGTATGTGAGTCGTAGCACAAGCAACAGCTCATACCAGTGGTTCCTAACAATCAAGTCCAAAATGCAAAGTGCCTGTATGAGACCCCAATGACGACTCATAACTTACCCAAACAGTTGTAGCTGTGAGATGTACCTACTGCTAGATGTCTTTTCTGTGTAATTTTTAGGGCTAAGTTTGTAAAAGATTTAAATACTTTATGTTAGAGTTTATTTTGAAGAGAGATTCCAGACTTGGACATTGAATACTCTCTGTATAATATTTTAGGGTTTTAGTGTAGATTCTTATTTTCTATTAGAAACCCTACTTTTTGGGATTACAAATCTTATACTTTATTCATTCTCCATCTATCAAGCTTGTGGTTTGCAACTTATGGTATTATCTATCTTTATTGCTTTGGGTAAAATTATCAACTACGTATTGTATTTGCATTCCTGTTGGTTTTGCCCTAGGCATGAGTAGCTAAGCACCCACGACATGGGGTTGTGGGAACCATAGGCAATTGACTTGAGATAACCTAGATTAATTGAATTTCTATGATTGGGGTTTTGCATATATTGTTTACTTTGCTTCATTTTCATTGTTGTTTGGTGGTGGCTAACACTAAACCCCGCCTACTATCACAATCCAGACCAAGGTTGTGACGAATAGGAAAAGGAAAGTAAATGATAAGATTCGACTGATGTGTTCTTGTCATATTAAGCAAATCTGATCAAGGGGAGGTTGACTGGGATAATGGATAATGGTTAGTTGGCACACTATGGTTGACGACCACGTGCCATGGTGAAATTCGACCTTCACCTTCACAAGAGGGCTGGAAGAACTAAGTAACCGTCTTGCATACAAATTCCCAATTATAGTCATATTGTCTAGGGTAATCGAGTCAATTAACCATGGAGAAAAAAATTCCCAAGTTATACCTAATTTTGAGTCTTCCTTCGCATAATAGCATAGTTTTCATTTTTACTTTTGTTTCTTTTATCACAACCCCCCCTCATTTAGAGATTTTAGTCATAAATACTCAAAAGAATCCCTATATTTCCTGTGGATTCGACCCTAACCTTTGGTTAGGTTAATTGTTGATCGTGACTGCTTTCTTCTTGGAGCCTAAACATCATAAGGGTGGCATGCCCGTACTACCACGTTGAGGGGTATGTACCTCAATCACTATCAAAGGGGGTGGCATGTCTCGGAGTTCAAGTGATAGTTTGCTTGGACTGTGTTGATAGGGTCTCTTCCTACACATGTAACCCATATTTGCAAGTTATATGATTTACAAGCATGTTCTTCTTCAAGCAATGATCATGCATGCTATATTGATATTATATTTATCTACTGCCTATAACTACGCATTTTGACTATATTGGATTGTGTCTTGTTGCATTGAATCTTACATACTTTGTACATTCAAACGTACTAATGCATACTGTTGCATAAATGATATCCCCATGTAGGAACCGGTGCATCATATGATTATCCTCTACGGGGCTAGTTTTGGCATCTTGAAGATAAGCTTTGGTGAGTGCTCAAGTTTGAGGATACTAGCTATACTACTCTTGCTTTTATTATATTTTTATGTTGAACATTTGATACTATGAGGGTGAGCCCAGAAACTGTCTTGGCCCCAGCCCAATCTATGCTTGAGGTGTTGTCGGAACAATTGATGTAATTATGCTATAATCTTGACTCTTGAATGTTTTATGGTTATCCAAGACTTCCCTTAGTCCCTTTTTTCCCTTCTTTATGTCTATTGTTGTTGATATTTTGTTTCTGTGACCAAGGATGTGTAATTGATGTGCTAGGAGGTTTGTTTGGGGTTCCTTCGGGTTCCCCAATTGCCATGTCACATTTAGGCCTTAGGCTTGGGTCGCGACACTGAACTACTCAGAATCTAACAAAAATTGATTTGAAGATAGATTGGGGTTGAATTTTTGATGGAAAAAGTATATTTTAAATAACAAGTTCAAAATTTTAATGGGGGGATATTTTTTAATCGAAAACTAACGAAAGGGTATTTTTGTTTTATTTCTAATAGTTAAGAGTTATTTTTGTCCCTTATTAAAAGATGTTAGGGCGATGGGTATTTTTTGAACTAAAATTTTAACGAGGGAGATTTTTTGAGAAAAAAATATAATGGAAGTGTATTTTTTAACCAAAATATAACGAAGGGTATTGCTTCTCCATTTCAAAAAGTTCAAGGGTACTGTTGAGCCTTTTACCAAAATTAATTAACAAATGAATTCATAAGAAAATTTTTAATTAAAAGAAGGCTTACATATATATAAAGAAACTGGTGTATAGTGTGAATGTGCATTTTTGGCAAAAACAATTCTTCATTGATACGGGGGTAATCACACATTATTAATGAAGTCCAATCCACTAGAACTATTTGAAATGGAGAAAAAAAGCCTCATCATTACATTCTGGTTCAAAAATACCTTTCAATTAAATTTTTGGCTAAAAAATATCTCTCTCTAACAAAAATAAAAAAGGCTGAAAATACCCCCAAACTATCAAAAGCGAAGCAAAAATACCCCTTGGTTAGCTTTTGGTTCAAACATGCCCCTCATTTAAAAGTTTACAAAAAAGCACATAATGAAATGACATCATGCATGTTATGTGGACAAAAAGCACCACGTTATTAGTTCTTGTGAAGCCTCATTTAGTCACCCAATAGATTTTCTCCTCGGATATTAGGTACGAGACTAACCTTTTCATATCAAAATTTATTTCACTTGCAAATCTCTCAACAAGTCAATCTTTGAATGATGACATTTATTCATCTTTGTTATAATCATTACCCCGTCCTTAATTAGTTTCTTGAGTTCAGTAGGATCCAATTTTTCAATTGTTTTGGTCCTACAACTTGTAGAAAAATTGTTGTGCTCTTGTTAGCAATGTAACACAATTAATATAAATTATCAACAATGTTATACAATTAATATGAGTTATCATTTTCAAGAGATAATTCAGTTGCAACTATAAACAAAATCTTTTTTTTTCATATAATAACGATCCAAACTATCCAAAATCTAACAAAAATTGATTTTGAACATAGATTGCGGTTGAATTTTTTATGGAAAAAGCATATTTTAAATAACAACTTTAAAATTTTAATGGAGGGATATTTTTTAGTCGAAAACTAACAAAACGACATTTTTTTTCTCTATCTCTAATAGTGAAGAGTTAATTTTTACCCTTATTCAAAAATGTTATGACAATGGGTATTTTTTGAACCAAAATTTTAATGAAGGAGCATTTTTGAGCAAAAATATAATGAAAATGTATTTTTTAACCAAAATGTAACCAAGGGTATTTTTGCTCCATTTCAAAAAGTTTTAGGGTACTTTTGAGCTTTCTCTCACAGTCAATTAACAAATGAACTCATACGAAAATTTTTAATTAACAGAAGAAGATTAAAAATATATATATAAAAAAGAAATCGGTTTATAGTGTGAATGTGCATTTTTGGCAAAAAAAAAGAACTTCATTAATATGGGGGTAATCACCAATTATTAATGAAGTCTAATCCACTACTAGTACATTGAAATCTCTATTTGTTATGAATATATTTAATAAATTTGAGAACCATAAATAGAATTAGCTAATAAAGCATATTTTTAATGCCTTTTTTTAGGTCAAACTTTCGGTTACTTTGTAATGAAGGTTTTCAAATAATGAGCTAATTTTGTGATTGAAGAACAGCTAAGAGAATTTTTGTCCATGTCTATTACTTGTTTTACTTTTATTCTGCTTTGCAGCCTCGTGAATGGCAAATCCTTGCCCAAGTTCCCTGCCATTCTAATATTTGGAGATTCAACAGTCGACACCGGAAACAACAATTACATCTCTACAATATTTCGAGGTGATCATCGGCCTTATGGGGAAAACTTTCCTGGTCAAATTCCTACAGGAAGATTTTCAGATGGAAAATTGGTTACTGACTTTATTGCATCCATGTTAGGCATTAAAGATTATATTCCTCCTTTCCTACAACCATATCTATCCATCCATGATCTTCTAACAGGTGTTAGCTTTGCATCTGCTGGCTCTGGATATGATGACCTAACCACAACAACATCTAAAGCAATTCCCATGTCCACCCAAATTAAATATTTTCAGCAATACATACAGAAACTACAACTTATTCTTGGAGAAGAGAAAGCTCAACAACTTGTCAATGCTGCTTTGGTTGTAATCAGTGCAGGGACTAATGATTTTATTTTCAATTTCTATGATATTCCTACAAGGAAGCATCAATTTGACATACAAGGATATCAAGATTTTTTGCAGAGTTTGCTTCAAAACTTTGTTGAGGTAAAAACCCGTAACATTGTTCAACCTTTGTTACCAGTCTCATTGTTATATTAACTTTTCAGGATCTATATAATCTTGGTTGTCGCAATATGCTTGTTGCTGGGCTTCCTCCCGTGGGTTGTCTTCCAATTCAAATAACTGCAAAGTCTCCATTCTTGAGAAAGTGCATTGAAGAGGAGAATTTTGATGCTCGATCCTATAATACTAAACTTGCAAGGTTGCTAAAACAAATAGAGGAAGCACTTTTAGGAAGTAAAATCTTGTATTCAGATACATACCATCCATTCATGCACATGATCAACCATCCAAAAAAATATGGTACCCTTTCACTCTTACATCCTCTAATAAAAATGTAGACATCCTTAATTTTCTGATATAATATAAAAGCTTCACTTTACAGGATTTTTTAAAACTAGACGTGGTTGTTGTGGCAGCGGCACATATGAAGCAGGTCCATTGTGTAACAAGCACCGTCCTGTCTGCAAAAATGCCTCTGAATACCTTTTTTGGGACAGTATACATCCTGGTGAATCAGCCTACCTACATCTTTCCAAATTAGCAATAAGGAAACTACGGCATCACAAACTATGGCATAACAAAACCCATTAAAAGGCTTATTCAAACCTTGAGCTCTTAGTATTGTATCAGAGCATGACCTGGTACTGAAATCATCTATTTTGTTATTCTTATAAAATTTTGATATGTATGAAGTAACTTGAAGGCTATGATTAAGTACGAACAAAAATAATCTTACAAAAAGATTTGTCTCTTGTCTGGTAAGGTATATTGACTTCTCATAAAAAAGATTTAGTTTTGATTTATAAAAATAGAGGCATGCAAAAAGGTATGTTCATTTCTGAAAGTGGTAATTACGAGAAGAGATAATATTCTTTCTGTACAAGCAAAGCCATTCAAAAAAAAACACAAACTAATCATACTTGCCAATCTAAAAGATGGGTGAAAAATATAAATACTACTCACACCTAAGTTAATGAAACTATATTCAAGTAATTTGCTTATGATTTTAATTGGTGTATACCACAAGTGTTATAGGATACGATTCAGAGCTATGAAGAGGCCTTATCAAGTGGCATCACAACTTCTAATAGCTAAACCAGCATAGTTATATGGTAAAAGTGATGCAATCATTTGCTTACAGGCTTTGCTCTCACTTCATCCTTCCACCCCATCTACTATTCCCCTGAATCAGTGATTCAACCTTTAATATCCTCCACATTAAAATTGGCATGACTCTTTACACGCCAAGAAAAATTGTTATCTCTTGATAAAATTGCGATATGCTAGAGTCAAATTCCCTGCTACAGAAATCCTTAAACCCTCCTTTAGTGGTTCATCAAATAATTCCAAGTTGATTGAGTTTTATTTATATAATTTATGAATATAATCAAACACTTAGTTTTTAGGATCATTGACTATTAATTGATTTATAAGAAAGTATAATCACATATATAGATTAATTACACTATATAAAACCACAGTCTAGAAAAATTCACATGGTTCTTCAATATCCTTTAATATCCTCCACATTAAAATTGAATGCCTCTTTACATTCCTAGCAAAATTGTTATTACCCTGCATTTTCCTCATAAAATTGTGATATGCTAGAGTCAAAGTCCCTGCTATAGAAATCCTTTAACCCTTCTTTACTTGTTCGTCAAATAGCTCCAAGTGGATTGAGGTTTACTTATCTCAGTTATGATTATAATCAAACACTTTGTTTTTAGGATCATTGAATATTAATTGATTTATAAGAAAGTATAATCTTATACAAAAATGACATAGACCATATAAAATCACAGTCTACAATCATGCACATGTCATAGTTGTTCTCTTTTGAGAGGAGAAACCTTTCAAATATTGGAGAAGGAAGAAGAAGAGCGAAAAAAACATTTTTTTGTTCCATGAAAAAATATGTTGTTTCTCTCAAAGAAAAGTATTTTATAGTCGTAAAGAGACACAGTGTTTCGAATAGAAGTGTCTCTTCCATTTTCATAATAAATAAAATATATATTTATATATTATTTATTTATTGATATAGATTCTATATGGCCTACATGGGTGACCCAATTCAATTTTCTTCATCTCCCTCTCACACATTGTGGGTCAACTCTCATTCCTATTCTACATCTTTTATACATAATTAATAGATTGTGTGACTAATGTATACTTCGAAAGCTTCATTTTTATACAGATGTTAGGAATATACAATATTGAATCAATGAAGCATAAAGTAGAATATTGCAGTACCCTAGATCACTTATAAGATTCATATTTCTCATCATCTCTTTTTTAATTCTGAATTCATCATATGTACTTGATTTATACTAAAACATAAATGACATAAATAAACAAAGTTGATGTGACAATATCCGATAATCTTCCTCAAGTCATAAATCTACTAATCTTAACTAGATATGTTTTCGAAAAAATTTCCCGCCAGAACAAATTAAGCAATCTCGATTCAAATGTAAAATTACATATGAGACTCTCCAAACATAATACCTCAATGTGTTTGGAATGTTGATGTCATGAACCTAGTCTAGGGTCTAGGTGCTACATGGCAAATGAGGAACCTGAGGATACCCCAAACAAGCCTCATAGTGTAACTTAAGCACATCCTTGGTTGTGGAATATAAAACAAGCATCAAACAATTCAATCTAAGTGAAATCAACTCTTTGGACTTAAGCTATATTGATTGAAAAAGAAAAGAAATTTTATATTTTATAGGTGCTTTGATTCTTTCTAACCTCCTAAGGCCTAAAACAAGATGCTAGATGAGGAATCAAATCCCAGTGGCAACACCATTTTTTAAAATTAAAATACATCTACCAAATGAGCACGCACAATCTTTAAATTCTGCATCCACCATTAAAGGGGAGAGTTAATAAGACTTAAGCTATGGGAAAGTAGAGGTTGTGGAAGATCGTCACTTACCATCAACATCAACAACATCAACTAACATCACATATGGGATAAGGGCTAAAGGATAAATCTCTATACAGAGTAAGCATCATATAACATACATAGCATAAATATCTAACAACACCTCAAAACATGAGTAGGACGGGGACAAGAGATGTCCCAGGCTCAGCATGTAATAAGAAGTAAAGTAATAGTGTCTCAACATATAAAGCTAGATAGAAACTGGGTATTTCCCTCGAACTACTGACTCACCACAACATAATGTCCTCAAGAACAGAACTAGCCATAAGGAGGTGGATGAGGAAGTGCTCTAGTCCCTATATTGTTAGATCATGTAGGCAAAAAGTATATGGTTATACTTTAAACATACTAGTATATGGGATTCAATGCAACAATAGATCATGAGCTTCATAGACAAGATGTATAATCGTATATAATAGAAACAAGCTCAATATGACATGTATGAGAAAGCTTTGATAGAATCATACATGGAAGATAAACATAACTTATTGTCCTTATGCATATATGGGAGGAATCCACATCTGACATATAAGACCATGCGAGCTACAACATGAAATCTGACATAGCCTTCTATATTGGAATATAGAGAGTACTTGCCAAGTAGAGAACTATCAACTTACACATGCATCTTTAGTGAATAATATGGCCTATATGGATCCACTAGCCTAGCCTACAAGGGCTCCTATGGTGACACAAAGTTAATGAGACATGAGTTTTCTACTAGGATTCTCTTAACATATCCCACCACCATGGCCCATCAGATGCTAAGTCATTCCCATGGAATACATTTGTAAATTTATGCATAATTACATTCATTCATTAACTTCAAAGTATTACATGATCATATAAAGAATAGCACATCTAATCCTAAGATCCATCAAGTGAGAATTGTCCTTATCACAAGGGGATCTATCTTTTGGTGAGAGTTGTCCTGATAAAAATCTTTAACATTCACAAGAGGGATTTATGATGTAAGGACCTGGAATTTGTATGACCTTAATGATGCTTGGTAATTTGGTTTTGGAATGTTTTCGACCAAGGTAACACCTTATGAAAACCTCCACGAGACGTGTGTCCCTACACAGTCTATGTGACCCCTATATACCCCAAAATCATTTATACTCCTTCATTACTAACACTTAGCTCCTCATTAACTCACTCAAATGCTTTCTGAATCCTATTTTTGAGCTCTAATAGGAGTATACCCATGGAAACCTCAAGCTCAAGAAAAATTCCCTTTCAACCCCCCAATCTAAGATTATTTATGTTATTTAGGTTCATCATGGGTCTCTTTCGTCCAACCGAGTTCAAAGGAATTCCATGGGCTAAGGTTTTCATACGAATTGACAGAAAGGTCAATTTTAAATGGTCATATCTCTTAGAAATAAAAGAATTGCCTAGCCTACAACCTACAAAACTGAAGATCTCTGAATTATCTTTCTAACCACCTGGTTTCACTCAGTTTTGTGTTTGGAGTAAGAAGTTATCCCTTTTGTTTATAATAGTTTTGGGCTGGGACAGTGTACTTTCATGGACCATGAAGAGCTTTACAATGCATGAAGCTACTCATGGCACGTTTCGGGATAAATTTCAAGTACTCATTTTATTGAGGTATTTTTGATATTTTAGCCAATCCCTAAGAATTTTTAAGATATTTAAACCCCACTATACATTCTTAAACCTCTCATACGCTAATTCTAACCCCCCACTCAACACTAACACTCAGTTTCAAGAATCAAACTCTCAAAATTCTATCCAAGTCACATCTTCAAGATTCAAGCTAGGTATCAATTGGAGTTTCAACTTCAAGCTAAATTCTTCTCAAGTCCAATTTCCTAAGCAAAGTACGTGGGATTGATTCTTGGTCACTTTCAACCAATAAGATCCAAACCCTTTTTCACTTGATTTATGGAATTTAAGCTTACTTTAATTATGTGCTTTTAAGATTATTATTTATTTAATTCAATTGAGATATCGGCTATGTTTTATTATTAATATTAAAGTTAATTAAGCCCTATTATGCTAAATTGCATGATTATTAGGAAGATTTGAATGTGCATTGTTCCTTTAAAGTTTGATTTCAGCATGGGTAATCTAAATTGTGATTTGAATGTAGATTTACTTAAATTTTGTATTGTATTGTTGATTTTAGATTGAATCTATATTGACCATGTCATTCTCATATCATTCATGGCATATGCATTTATGAGCACTAAATTTTATAATATTATGAAGTGGGTTAAGACCAAATATATTTATCAATATAATTTTGATAAAAGTATGGTTATGAAAAGAATGTGATAACATAAATATCTATGATATGGCTCTTTGAGCATTTTGGGTGTTTACATTCTTCAAACATATGTGAATGAGCTATTCCTATGCATGAAAAGCATTATTCAAAATATGATTTGGTTTTTGAGCCCAAGTATGAATATTTAAGAAATATGTTTGACTTTTGAGCCCATGTATACATTAAAATGATTTGAAATGACTTCTTCCTCATTTGAAAGCATGTATATGTATAACTATTCTCGTGGCATGTTGACTTAGCACTGATGAGATTGGAGGCGTCAGGGCTATCCCCAATAGTCCTCTTCCTTTCTCTTGAACTATGTGCCAGCATAGGTATATGTATATGGTAGCCCTCAACGAAATGGGAGGTCACCAAGGTGCAGTCACAAGACATTGAGATATGAGGTTCATCCCGTTAGTTGTGGCATTACCCACTAGAAATATTGTGAAAATCCTATCTGAAATGGGAGGCCCATAAAGAAGGTTACTTCTCCAAAATGGGAGGCCCGTAAGGAGATGTATTATTTACCTTTTGCACATACAAGCACTCTAATAGTGCATGGTGTGGAAAATGCACCTCGGTCTTCATATTTCTACACCAAAGACTTTTTGGTATTGACACTGCAGTGTTGAAAATTTTGGGAGAGGCCTTGGCTTACTTCTTCCTTCTTTTTGACCAGTTCCTTAATCCATCTAGTGTACCTAGGCATTTTCTCAAGAGCTTCAATCAAAGAAATGTGCACTAAATTTTTGTTTGGTATTTCCAAAAACTGGTCAAACTTACCTTCCTCTTTTCCCTTCCCAAGCCTTTGGGGAAATGACGGAGGGGGCCTTGGAAAAGTCTTATATTTCTTTTGTTGCTCTTTCATGCCATGTTCTTTGGCTTCTTCTTTGATAGTCTCCTTACAGCTCTCACCCATAACATCCTGTACTAGTGAGTTGATGTGGTTTTTACTCCCATAAGTCATGACTTCCACACAGTTCCCTTCATTTTTAGGATTTTGAACAGTATTGCTTGGTAAAGTGCCCTTTTGGCGTTTGTTCAATTGTGAAGAAACTTGCCCAAGTTGTTGTTCAAATTTTTAATCACCACGGAGTGAGACCCTATCTTTTGGTTTATGCTTGAAATGTCCGATTTCATTCCCTTCAAGGTCTCATCTTGGTGATCGGCTCTTTTCAACAACTTGTCAAACATCTCTTCAAGCCTCGAGGTGTATGGCATGGCATCACGGTTGTGGGGTGGCACATAAGGACTATTCATATAGCTATCTCTTCAACCCTATTTGGCATTCGACACTCTCTCTATTTCATAGTAGCCATCCTAGTAGTCTCTATAAGCATCATCACGGATGTCGTTCCGACCTTGATTCCCGGGACCTTGCCTCCAATAGTCCAAGATGGACCCCTAGGGGTTGTTTCAAAAACCCACTACTTGGTTGCACATGAAGCAAACATCTTCATCAAAGAATGGATCTTCAAATATGGGAACATTAGGAGGTTGGTGGGTGACCGCTTGGACACTTGCTTTGTTTTGCTTCAGGACCATGTCCATACTCGTGCGAAGTTGAGCAAGTTGCTCCATGATCTCTTCGCTGACCTTTGCTTGCTCATTGTTAGTGTTAACTACAAAAGAAGTCTTCATTGCACCTTACTGACTTTGGCCCCATGCTCTATATATTTTAACCACTTGCTCCATCCTTGCGGCTATCAATGCGAAAGGTTTGTCGATAAACATGCCTCCCATAATTGCGTCGACGCAAGCTTAACTATTCTCGTCAAGTGGCTGATAGAAAATCTCAACCAAGGCATCATCAACAACTCTCACGATCAGGTACCATTCTCAAGAATTTGGTGAATCTCTCCCAAGTAGTGCTAAGAGAGTCACCCGACAATTGCTCAAAATTGTTTATTTAATCTTTGAGCTTAAGTTTTTGTGATCTTGGGAAATATCTCTCTAGAAACTCTTTTTGAAGCTCTTCTCAACTTGTTATTGTACCCAAAGGAAGCTCAGTAAACCATATAGTTGCATTACTAGTTAGTGACAATGGGAACACCCATAAACCAACAACATCAAGAGAAAGATTGTGTGTCCCTATGACACTCTTGCAGACTAAGACAACATTTTGGAGATGGTGATGGGGATCCTCTGAAGGTAGCTCTGTGAACAATCCAAGATTTTGGAGTATTTGAAATAATCCACTTGAAAATGAAAACTTAGCATCTACTAGTAATAGGGACAACAATATAAAACACTAGCAACATCCATAGCTACAGGGTTTAAGCAATACTGGTTCCAAGCATAAGCCTTCTTATTGAAATCCCTAAGTTGTGGACTATCATCCCTAAGGGGTCGATTTCCTTCTCTTCTCACATCATTATTCATATTCGTCTCCAACTCAACCGCGACATCCTCATTCACTTAAGCCATTCTTCTAAAGAGTCGATGGATCTCCAAATTCATCGGAGCTAAGGGATTGTCTCAGCTCCTTATTTTGGGCATACAACCTAGTACACCCTGCAAATAAATTCAAACAAAAATACAAAAAATTAGAATACAAGAGAATCTAGAAATTAATACTTAAACTAGCTTGTAGCGAAATTAAGTCAAAACTTAGCCACATTCCATGGCAACAAAGCCATAATTTTTTATGATGTTCATGCTCCAATAAGAAAGCATTCGTTGTCAGCAATTAACCTAACCAATGGTTAGGGTTGAATCTATAGGGAATGCAGGGCTTGACTATAAGAGTTCACAAACAATCATTTCGAGCATTTATAACCAAAATCTGCAATTGGGGGGCGGATGAGGGCGGATTGTGATTTAATAACAAAACGTAAAATAAACATTATACAAATTTTGTGAGAAAACACTCAAATTTAGGGAAAACTCGGGAATTGTGTTCCCAATGGTTCGTTGACTCAATTAACCTAGGCAACATAACTCTAATTGAGAGTTCACATGCAAGACAGTAGCTTAGGTTCTTCCAGCCCTCTGGTGAAGGTGATGGTCGAATTTCACCATAGTGCTTGGTCGGAAACCATGGTGTGCCAACTAACTATTACCTATTATCCCAACCAACATCCCCTTGGTCAGGTTTGGCTGATTAGATGAGAACAAATCAATCGATTCTTGTCGTTTATTTTCATTTTCCTATTCATCACTACCTTGGTGGGGATCATGATAGTGGGCGGGGTTTGGTGTTAGCCACCACCAAACATTAATCAAAATGAAGGGAAATAAATAGTACATGCAAAACTCCAATCATAGAAATGCATAAAGCCTAGGTTATTCCAAGTAAACTACCCATAGTTCTCATAACCCCATGTTGTGGGTGCTTAGGTACTCATGGCTATGGCAAAACCAATAATAATGCAAATAAATGACATAGATGAGAATTTTACCTAAGCAAATGAAGAACAAAGTCTCCACAAATTGAAAACCACAAGCTTTGATGAATGGAGAATGAATACAATATATGTCTTGCAATCCCCAAAATTGGGTTTTCCAATAATAAAACTAGAAATCTACTTTAAACCCTAAAGATATTATAGAGAGAATATTCATAGTGTTTTTCTCCTCAGATTCGCCTCTCTTTCTAGTAAACTCTAACATAAAGTATGCATAGTATTTACAATTTAACGCTAAAAATTAAGCTGAAAGGATAGCTGGTATCAGGTATGCCTCGCAGGTATGTCTCACAAGTATGACTCGTAAGGCGACTTATGAGTTGTAGTCGAGGTCTCATATCAGGCATTGTGCATTTTGGACTTGACTTTTATGATCCACTTGTACGAGTGCAGGAGTCACTTTTATTAGCGGCTATATAGAGAGAGAGAGCACAGCACATCCCGCCTGGAGAGGGTACTTCCGGGACTATAGTAGAGAGGAGCAGAGAAAGCCCCAGGATCCCGCTGGTCAGACCGAGCCTGGTGCATGAGCACAAAGATATTTGACTTCTTTTGACCCATATTTTATCTTGACATTTTGGATACTTTGTTCTCTTTTTAGACAATATTATTTTTATGTGTTTTTTGTTGGTGCTTTAGTTATGTCTATGTTGGATGTTATTTTTACTTGTACTTTGGATATTTATTTTTGGTCTTTAATGAATGTATGCATATATATAGGTTATAATGTTTTGTTCTTGTTTTTTCTTTACTTTGAGGACAAAGTATTATCTTTTGGTGGGGTGGTGTAATTTATGGATTAAGGTGAAGTCTGAGTAGCCTCAAGTCCATAACTTCCCCTATTTTTTTATCCCAAGGTTTTCTTGTTGTGTTTCTTTTCCTTATGGATGTTTATTTTTCAGTTGAACTGCATGTTTTAGAAAGTATAGATAATTTGAAAATTCATAGTAATGTTATCTTGTGGCATATATATAGTTCTTAAATTTTCTTTAAACTTGTGATGCACATTTGCGTACCCTCAAAATTTTTGAGGTTGTGAGTATTGATGCATTCATAAATTTTTGAGTTTCTGGAAATGTCTGTGCTAATATTGTGAAGGTGAGCTGAGGTTAAAAGCATGACCCGTAAGTCTATACTTCATTGTGGATGCAATTGCCATGTGTGTTGTGAGCTTATCTTGCTACATTCATGCATTTTGTATGGACATAAAACTTGCCCTCGTACTCTAAGCTTGTTGCAGTGACTAAGTAGATTTGGAAGTGATCTTAGGCCTTTATTCATATAAGAAGCCCATTTGTGTAAATTGCCTACCAAATGAACTAGTGAGTCCCTTTTTTCGAATGTATGAGCTTCTCATGCACTCATTCTTCCTTGAAACCTTGTTGACTTAACCATATTTAATGAAATACCCTAATTTTGGCCTTGATCTATCCTTGAACATGCGAAACTTTATTGAGGCTAAAAGCCTAAGCTACATTGGTGGCCCTGGTTTGAGACATAGATATTGTGTACTTCACCTTATGCTAACAGCCTAAGTTGAGGGTGGCCCTTATAATGGTAAAGTAACAAAAATGAGGTGGTTAATTGGGTTGGAAGAAAGAAAATGATTAATCAAGAGCTGGGTGAAAAAAAGGAATAGAAAAAAGCATCATGATCTGAAAAAATGTGCAAAAATGAGTTTGAAATTGAGGCACAACTATAAAAAGTGAAAGAACAACCCAGGAAAAGCTTGAAATGGTGAAATAAGGGAGGAATTAGTAAAATTGGATGGGTTGTGAATGTAAAAGGGTTGGTAAGCATGGTTCAAGGAGAGCGTTTAGTCACTAAATGACAAAAATGCCATACTAAAGCACCATGAACCTATGTTACAAGCTGAGTATAAGGGAAAGCCTATGGTGTTAGTCATTGTGCATGAATTTCAATTGTGAGCGTGAGAATGTTTCCTCAGTCCCTGATTTATGTATGTTCTTGAGTGAGTATAAGTGATTTATTTCTAGTGACCGCATTTGCAATACTTGAGTAGCATATGACCATGTCGGTGATTGTGGAAGGTTGACACTCCTTAGCTTATCGAAGTTGGATTGTCAGGTATCTCATGATGTTCTTGTTTGCCCGTTGTCTTTGCAAGTTTGTTTTGAAAGTAGTAGTTGGGTACATGAACCAAATTAGCTCTTTTATATGCCATAGATATAGTTGCTATGCATTTCTTTTTGTCTGCATAAATTGAGTCGTCGCTTGAGGACAAGTGAAAATTCTATGTTGAGAGTGTTGATATGCTATCAAATTACAACACATTTGATGCCTAAAACAAGAGATTTTGTGAGTTTTTAAAGCGACATTTTGTAGCCTTTATTTGTTTTCCTATTGATATTGCAGAAAAGTAAGGTTGGCATGATTTTGAAGAAAAGTTACAGATTTTGCCGAAGCATAGGCCATACGATTCCACATATGAATCCTAGCCCAAGCTATGAGTCGTAGGGTGGTGTCGTAACAGGAATCATAGACCAAAAGTTCAGAAATCTGCCAAGGGTGGGTCACTCTTAAGAGCCTAGCGTACAGGTCACAAGACACACTACAACTCATATTGGTGGACTTGTAACAAGAATTACAGAAACAAAATGTTGGACCAAAAATTGAAGACCAAGACTATGAGACTAACATACAACTCATAGCTCTAGTAAGGACTCGTACCTATGGGCCATTCCAGTATAGTCCAAGATGCCAACATCCTTATACAAGACCTCGACTATAACTCATAGGCCATCCTACGAGACGTAACTGCTAAGTTTATCAAATGCTAGGCGGTTTTTTCTGCATAATTTTTAGGGTTGTTTTGTGCACACTATAAATAGAGTAAGATTAGGTTTTCGAAAGAGGGGGAGAAAAAATGTGAGTTGACACTTGAAATAGGAGCTTTTGTCTTTGAGCTCTGGAGATTCTCCCAAGAATATTTTAGGGTTTCAACTTAGATTATTATTTTCCCTTTTGAAAACCCATTTTTGGGGATTGCAAATATTGTACTACACACTTTGGAAGTTGTCAAGCTTGTGGGTTTGCAATTTGGGTGTCTTCACTTTCATTGGAGTTGGTAAATTTCTCAACTATGCCTATTACTTACATTTTTGTATGTCTTATCTTAGACATATGTAGCTGAGTACCTACAACTTGGGGGTGTGTAAACCATGAGTAGTTGATTTGAAATGACCTTGGTTTTGTGCATTTCTATGATTGGGGTTTTGCATGTATTGTCAATTTCCCTTCATTATTAATGTTTTTTTGGTGGTGGCTAACACCAAACACTGCCTACTATCATGATCTTGACAAAGGTAGTGACAAATAGGAAAAGGAAAGTAGATGACAGGATTCGGTTGATGTGTTCCCGTCTAATCGACCAAACCTGACCAAGTGGAGGTTGATTGAGACAATAGGTAAAGGTTAGTTTGCACGCCATGGTAGCCGACTAAGCGCCATGGTGAAATTCGACCTTCACCTTCACAAGAGGTCTGGAAGAGCCTAAGTTACCATCCTTCATATGATTCATCAGTTGTAGTTATGTTATCTAGAGTATTTGAGTCAATGAGACTTGGGGAGAATAATTTCCAAGTTGTCCCCAAGTTTGAGTGTTTTCTCGCATTTTAGTTAGTGTTTATTTTATCTTTATTTTTTGAATCACATGACCCCCCCCCCCCATTTAGAGATTGTAGTTATAGATACTAGAAATGATTACTGATGAATTATTGTAGTCATGCCCTATATTCCTTGTGGATTTGACCCTAACATAGGTTAGATTAATTACTGATAGCGACCGCTTTCTTATTGGAGCGTAACTATCAATATCACCCTTTGAGTAGGTAGGCTGCCAACTCTGCCTTATTTTCTGGCCTCACACCCATAATATGCAAAATCTTGTAGACCTCATCAATGAACACTTGAGGGTCCTCACTCACCTTTGACCAATGGAACTCCGGGGGATTAATTCTCATGAAGTCTATCACCCGAGAGGCCGTTATAGGAGCGTGAGTTGCTTGGGCCCCTTGATTTGCTTGATTTGTGCAAGCAATGTGAGAGCATCCCTAAGTTCTCCATTGGTTGATTGCTCCTCGGGTGTGTGGGCTTGTCTTTCCCTCATGTTTGGCATGATCTAGCATAACAAAGGACAATCGTTAGGTGGAAAACTTCAACTCTATAGCAAGACTTAGAACTGAAGAAGGGAAACATTTCCTAAAACATCTCATAGCTTCCTACAAATAGTTATGTTGTACAACACAACCATAAATAGGAATCTAATCAACGTGGTGTGTTGACTCCGAGGATCTAATAATCTTGTGCTTAAATACCATCTTTTTCATGCCTCGAAACTAGGGCCTAGATGTTACCAGTGAATGGAGAATCGAAGGAACCCTAAACAAGCATCATAGCATATCATTACAAGTCCTTAGTCGCAGAAGCAATTAAAATGATAGTAAATGATAAGCATAAGCAATGAAATTAGGTCTAAAGGTAAGCTTTTATATCATATCATCAAGAAACAAGAGAGTTAGGACTCATAACATAAATATATAACATGTCCAAAAACACCTCTACTACATAGATAAGAGTGGGGGCTATGACAAATAACTGGGCTCACCCTCATAGTCAGTACATGAATAAAGGTAAGAAAGTCTTTGTACAAACCAAGAGATCATAAGCAATATCCGTGGATGTGGAGGACTCACCAACAACTTAAGAGACTTTTGTTTAGACACATGGAGAAGGAGGATGATCAAGTGGTGCATGGGTTCCTATATGGTGACATCATGTAGGCATCAAGTTTGCATTAGTACATTTGAATGTACTAAGTATGTAGGATGCAATATAACAAGTGATAGTAATATAATCAAAATTAGTAAGCATAAGAGATGAGTACATATAGCAATAAGGCATGCATGGAAGATGCTCGTAGTAAACTATGCTTATATGGATCATAAGGTAAATGTAAGGAGTCACCATTCTTAGTGCAATCCAAGGCCTACTACCCCATTGAATAGGTGCATGTGGTACAAACCCCTTCATGAGGTTGATGGAGTACAAACCCCCAACAAGGTTGATGGAGTACAAAACCCGCAACAAGGTCGATGGGTACAAACCCCTAACAAGGTTGATAGGTACAAACCCCCAACAAGGTTATCTGGGTCTACCACCCCCGAGCTAGGTGAACAAAGTACCAACAACACATCTACTACATAGATAAGAGCGGGGGCGGAGACAAACAGTCAGACTCACCCTCATAATCAATAAATGCATAAAAGAAAGATAGTATTGGAACATTGCATGAGATCATAAACATAATCCCTATACTGGAGGACAAACCAATAAGCTTATGAGAAATCATACTAGCCATGTGGAGGAGGATGGTCAAGCGGGACTCCTATTCCTACATGGTGACATCATGTAGGCATAGAATATGCATTAGTACATTTGAATTTACTAAGTATGTAGGATGCAATGTAACAAGAGATAAGTAACATAATCGAAATGCACAAGCATAGACCATGATTAGCATATAACAGTATGACATTCATAGGAAACGATTGTAGTAAACCATACTTTTATAGAACATAATACATGTGTAAGGAGTGTCCATTATTAGTGAATATTCAAGGCCTACCATCCCCTTTGAAAGGTGAATACAAACCCCTTAATTGGTTGATGAGGTGCAAACCCCTCAACATGGTTGATGAGGTACCAACCCCCAACATGGTTGATGAGGTACAAACCACTCGACATAGTTGCACGGGCCTACTACCTCCTAAGAGAGGCGAGCAAGGTACAAACCCACAACATGGTTACCTAGGCCTACAACTTCCCGAGTGAGTCTTGGTCAATTCCCAACACTACAAAGATAATAACATATACATGTATTCCCCTCATCATCATATAGTCATTCAACTCATAAATCATGTATCGGACCTTCAATTCCTCAAGAAATCATAACCGATATTGTATCAAACGCTTGGCGGGTGTGTAATTCTAGTGAAAATCATGCAATTCGAGGGTTGAATCATGCTAGAAAATTCAATGTAAAATCATCAATAAATACTTGGTAATATCCTCAAGCAATATATATCAAAACCCTTCATCAAATCTCACAATAGAGCTTAGATTCACAGCTCAAAACATGCTAAAACAATCACTATTTCATGAAATCCCAACATATTGTGCAGTGAAATTCATAATAAGTAAGACCAAGGAGTAAATTAACTTTAAATCATGTAAGTTTAGGTAAAAGAAACCTTGGACATCATAGCTCAAAGGAACCAATGAAAGAACCCACATACCTTAGCCTTGGAGAATTTCTTGAAGAATATTTGAAATGGAAACTTGAAGCTTGAGTGAAATCCTTAAGATCCAGATGAGTTTTGGGACTTGAATTTAGGGTAAAATATTTGTCTAAATGTTTGAATGAGTATTGGGGAATGTCTTGTGTCATATGATGGTGAAATATGGCTAAGTATAGGTATTTTCACGCATGGGAACACTTAGGCCCATGACCTAAAAGTCATGGACCAAGATAGAAAAACAGTGCACAAAATACATAGAAGCACGCCCTAGGCGCATCGCTCTAGGAGCGCAGATGCACACTTGAAATTGCATTTTTGTGATTTTCAAATTTTTCTACGGTTGCGCTTTAATAGGAGTTAGACCCATTGCCCACTAAATTTGACCCTCTGATCAAGAATATAAAGTTAGACTTTTGATATCACACACGAATTTTGAGATATATGAAAATTATGATTCTAGGCACTTTCGAGACACATTTTCGAGCACTTTTTGGAGTTGTTTCACTTTGATACCACCTTTTTTTGGAACACAATGCATGAAACTAGCCCATTCATGGTCAGCAATATGGCAGATTACTTTTGTATCCAACTAGTTAATGATTTGTTTTTGAATAACCTTTTGCATTAGAGGATTCAACCCTCTCTGATTGTCTATGCTAGGGTTGTAATCTTTGACTAATTGAATCTTGTGAGTGCATATTCCTTAAGGTATACCAATTATATCATCAATTGTTCATCCAATAGCTCTTTTGAATTATTTGAGCACGGATACAAGGGCCTCTACTTGTCCCTTACATAAGTCTGTTGAATGATGACTGGCAATGTATTATTTTCTCCCAAGTATGCATACTTCATAAGTACTAGGAGTGACTTCAACTATAACTCGGGTGGGATTTCTATGGAAGGCTTTGTGTGTGGAGTTTCCATATTTTTCAAATCTAGTTCCAACTTGGTCTGACGTCGAGGGAAAAATTATACTCTAAGAGAATTGACTGTTCCCTAATAACTAGGGATGATATCACCATTAAAATTCATCAACACTGTCGCCAAAGGATCAACCTCCAACCATAACTCGGTCAGAATCTCTGCTTCATCAACAACTTCAACAACTGAGAGCACCCAAAAATCACAGTTCCTCCTATTTTGTTGGCAAATATGAAACACCACTGCTTCTTCGACAAATCTAAATGCGAGTAGCAATTTCTCCATGTAAACCAATGTGCGATTTGTGGATATGAAAGTCCTTCCCCAAATGATAAGAACTGCAAAATCAATATCATAGTCAATTATAACAAAATCTGTGAGAAATATAAATTTAACTACCTTACCAGCACATCATGAAGTATCCTCATAAGTTTCTTGACTATCCTGTCTTCCATTAGTAACAACATCTTTGTAGGGATTGGAGTGCTCAAACCAAGACTTTTGAAGATAGCAAGGGGCATCAAATTAACGCTAGCTCCTAAATGACAAAGTGCTTTGGCAAATTCAAGCTCTCCAATACTACATGGTATGGTGAAAGCACTTGGGTCCTCACGCTTCTAGACAAATGACTTTGTGGTAAAGGCACTGCAATGTTGGAAACACTGGGAGAGATCTTGGCTAACTGTTTTCTTCTTCTTGACTAGATCCTTCATCAATCTTGCATAACCAGACATCCTATCTATAACTTCAATTAATGGAATGTACATAGATAATTTCTTGAGCATCGCTAAAAACTACTCAAATTTACCTTCCTCTATTTTTTTTCTAAGCAATTGAGGAAAAGGTGGGGGAGGTCTTGGAAAAGTCTTGTACCTCTTTTGTTTCTCTTTTGTTTCATGCACTTTGGCTTCTTCACAAACACTCTTCTTATAGCTTCCATCCGCAACAATAGACATTGGGGGACCTACAGTGCTTTTCCCAATTCTAGTCATGACCGCCATGCAATGCCCTTCATTCATTGGATGTTGAAACATATTGCTTGGTGAAGTGGCCTTTTAGCACTGATTCAATTGAGAAGAAACTTTACTGAATTGTTGCTCCAATTGCTTAATTGCCACTAAGTGAGACTACATCTTTTAGTTTATGCTTGAAATATCTGATTTCATCACTTTCAAGCTCTCATCATGATGATCGTCTTTCTTCAAAAACTTATCAAACATGTCCTCAATCCTAGAATTACTCGACCTAGCGTCACAGTTGTGAGGAGGCACATAGGAACCATTTCTATAACAATCTCTTCTTCCCCATTTGGCATCTGCCACTCTTTCTCTTTCATAATAACCACTTTTGTTATCTCTATACATCGCCTCATGATTAAAGTTTCGACCTTGATTTCCAGAACCATGCCTCCAATAGTCCGAATTGGAACCTGGGGATTGTTTCGGAAACCTACCAATTGGTTACTTACGAAGCAAGCATCTTCATCAAAGAATGATTCTTCCACATAGGTGCCTTAAGAGGTCGGTGGTTTACCACTTGAACACTCGCTTGGTTTTGCTTTAATACCAAGTCTATACATGTGAGAAGTTGAGCAAGTTGTTGCATGATTTCCATATTCACCTTGGCTTGCTCATTATTTGTATTCGCCGCACAAGAGGTTTTAGTAGAACATATTTCTCTTTACCCCCATGGTCTATTTGTTTTAACCAGTTGCTCCATTCTTTTGGAGATTAATGTGAAGATTGATCAAGAAACATGGCTCCCATGATTATGTCGGCACAATCTTGCCTATTCTCGTTATGCGCCCGATAAAATATGTCAACCAAGGCATCATCAACAATTTTATGGTCCAGAACCATCCTCAAGTATTTGGTGACCCTTTCCCACATAGTACTCATCAAATAAACCGGTAGTTGCTCAAAATTATTTATTTTATCTTTGAGCTTAAGCTTCTTGGATCTTGGAAATTCCTTTCTAAAATGGCTCTTTATAGCTCGGCCCAATTAGTGATAGAACTTATTAGAAGCTTTAACAACCAAACTACCACATTTCCACAACAATAGCAACAACATTACCCCAATTCCTCAAAGTCTCTCGCCCATTGCAGGGTAAGGGGGGTCGGATGTATACAGCCTGACCCCTATGTTTAAAAACATAGTGCGACTATTTTCGAATGACCCACGATGAGTGTCGAAAGTTGCATTAACTAACTGCTACTTCACAATTGAAAGAAGCGCAGACAGTTTAAAGAGCCATTTTTCTTTATTCCATCATACCCCAAAGCCAAAAAATAGTGAATCTTTGGCTACCGCATTTCTAGTTAGAGATAAAATTGGTCACTCTCAAACCAACCGCATACATAGAATGATTTTTTCCCCATCACACTATTGCAAATGAATGCAATATAGTGGAGTTGACTGTGTAGACCCTCTGAGGGTAGCCTGTGAACAAACCACGATTCTAATGCATTTTTAGGAGACCACTAGACACAGTGAACATAGTGTCTACAGGTAGTGATGGAAACACTATAACTCTAGTAACATCCATAGCCATAGGACTCAACCTATACTTATTCGATCCATAAGCATTTTCATTGAATGCCTATGGTGTGGCATATTTCTCTTTATGGTGGGTTCACATCTTCCTCATGTTGACCAATAGCTTCATCAATCACGATATCCTCATTTGTTTGGGCCATTCTCCTTGTAATTTAGTGGATCTCCAAATTGATTTGAACTAAGGGATTGTCTTGGCTCCTTGTGTTGGGCATAAAAACCTAGTATACCTTGCAAGCCAAACCAGACAACAAAAACAAAAACAAAATTAATCTACAAGAGAATCTTGAAATTAACACTTGAATTAACCATTAGTGAAATCAAGTCAAGTACCTAGTTGTATTCCTAAGCAGCGGTGCCATATTTTTATATGTTCATGCTCCAACAGTAACATGGTCGCATGTATAAACCTAACTAGAGGTTAGGGTCAAATCCACAGGGAATATGAGGCTTGACTATGTTGATCCACTAACAATCATTTCAAGAATCGATCACTATATTCTCTAGAATAGGGGGTGTTGTGTTTCAAAATGAAAAACAAGAATAAACACTTCACTACTAATGTAAGAAGACAATCAAATTGAGGAAGAACTTGGAATTGTGTTCCCCATGATTTGTTGGCACAATTACCACAGACAACGTAACTCTAATGAAAACATCGCATGCAGGATGGTAACATAGGTTCTTCCAGCCCTCTTGTGAAGGTAAAGGTAAACTTTCACCATGGCGCTTGGCTAACAGCCATTGTGTGCTAACTGATCATTATGCATTGTCACAAACAATCTCCCCTTAGTTAGGCTTGGTTGATTAAAAGAGAACAAATCAATCAAATCTTGTTATCTACTTCCCTTTTCCTATTCACCACCACCTTGGTCAAGATTGTAATAGTAGGCGGGGTTTGGGATTGGCTGCCACCAAACAACAATTAAAATGAATGGAAGTAGACAATACATTCAAATACCCAATAAAAGAAATCCATAAAATCTAGGTTATTTCAAGTCAGCTCCTCATGGTTCCCATAACCCCAAGTTGTTGGTGCTTAGCTACTCATAGCTAAGGCAAAATTACCAACAATTAATATGAAAGACATGGTTGAGAGGTTACCCAAAAACAAGAACAAAAACACCTTGATTTTGAAACCACAAGCTTGGGTTAAAGGAAGTTGAGTATAAGTGATTTCAAATCCCCTAAAATAGGTCTTCAAAATGAAATACTAAAATATACACTAAACCCTAGAAAAGTACTCTAAGAATATTCAAAATGTCTTCCAAATGGACTTGACTTCTACGATCCATTGCTATGAGTTGTGGTCTGATCTAGGACTCGTAGTTTATTCTCATAGTCCCTAGTTGTAGTTCTTTGTCCAAATTTTAGGAAAATAGCTTCAGGTTACGAGGGGACTTTCTAGGAATCGTAGAGAGACCTACGACTTGTAGGTTGGATCGTATAGTTGACCTTCACTTTTCGTTTCCTAATTTGGACATTGTTTCTTGCAACGAGGGCAAACTATGACTCATAGCTTGGGATACGACTCACAAGGTGGCTCGTATGTCCTGTACTTCATCAAAATCTGCAATGTTTGTCCCAATATCATACCAACCTATATTTTCTGCAAGAACAACAGAAAAACACATAAAAACTATAAAAAGTTGCATGAAGAATTTGCAAAATCCCCTTGTTTTAGGAATCAAGTGTGTTGTATTTTTATAGCATAACAAAAAGGAGGGGAAGGTCTTAGGATAGTCGTGTTCTTTTCTTGCTCCTTCATTACTTCATCTCTCACCCTATTGTAAGCCAACTGTTCTTCCTCAACTTTAGTATCAACACTCTTTTCACAATCCTTGTTTGCAACCACTAACATGGGAGGGTCAGTGGTACTCTTTCCACTTCTCGTTATAAATGCCATGCAATGTCCCTCATTCTTTAGCTTTTGGATCTTATTGGTCAGTAAAGTACCATTTTGGCATTGATTCAATTGGGAGGACACTTGACAAAAATGTTGTTCGAGTTACTTGAAGGCTATCGAATGAAACTCTATCTTTTGGTTGATACTTGAAATATCTGATTTCATCCCTTTCAAAGTCTCATCTTGGTTCTCCACTTTCTTCACCAATTTGTCAAACATCTCTTCGATCCTTAAATTGCCAGAACTGGCATCATGATTATGAGGAGGCACATAAGAACCATTTCTATACTTATCTCTTCGACCCAACTTGGCCTCTGGTACCCTATCTCTATCAAAATAACCACCACAGTTATCTCTATATACACCCTCTCGGTTGTAGTTCCGACCTTAATTTCGAGAACCTTGACGTCAATAGTCTGGATTGGACTCTTTGGCATTGTTCCAAAAACCCACCACTTGATCTCTAACAAAGCAAGTATCTTCATCATAATATGACTCATCATACGTTGGAGCTCTTGGAGGTTGGTGGACTATCGTATGAACAAATTTCTTGACTTTGTTTCACCACCAAGTCCATACTTTTTAGGAATTAAGCAACTTGTTGCATGATCGCATCATTAATTTTTTCTTGCTCCGAACTAACAATCACTGCACATGAGCCCCTTATAGTAGTTCTCTTCCTTTTGCCCCATGCTCTAGTGGTTTTAATTACTTGCTTCATCCTTTCTATTATCCTTGTGAATGGTTGATCTAAGAACATGCCTCGCATGATGGTATCAGCACACGCTTGACTATTCTTATCAAGAGCTCGATAGAAAATTTCCACTAAGGCATCATACATGATCTTATGGTCCGGGACCATTCTCAAACATTTGGTGAACCTCTCCCATATTGTGCTAGCAGAATCACCCGACAATTGCTCAAAGTTGTTGATTTGGCCCTTAAGTTTGAGCTTTTTGGACTTTGGAAAGTATCTGTCTAAGAAGGGTCTTTGGAATTCTACCCAACTGGTGATTGAGCTATGTAGGAATCTGACAAGAAATAGCAACCATATTGCTGCCTTACTGGTAAGAGGTAGTGAGAAAACACGTAACCCAACATCATCCATAAAAGTATTCTACGTGCCCATCACACTTTTATACACAAAAGCAACATTATAAAGATGACGAAAGGATCCTTACTCGGTAACCCTACAAACAAACCATGGTTCTAAAGCATTTGCAGTAATCTACTTGACACCATAAAATTAGTATCGGCCAATAGTGATGGCAACACTATTGCACCACTGATGTCTATAGCTATATGATTCAACCGATATTGATCTCAGCCATATGCATTTCAGTTGATATCTCTGCGGTGTGGCCAATTTTTCCTTCTTTGTGGATTCTCCTCTCTACCTACATCATTATAATATTGATCCATGGCATTATCAACCACAATATCCATGTTTGCTTAGGCCATTCTCCTTTCAACATGTTGGATCTCAAGATTAATTGGAGCTAAGGGTCAGCCTTGGCTCCTTGGGTTGGGCATACACCTAGTATACCCTGCAAAAGAGACTAAACAACAAAAACAAAAAATAAAAGTAAAGTACAATAGAATTAAGCAATCAACACTTGAATTAACAACTAGTAAGTCAAAACCTCATCTTATTCTCTTGCAACGATGCCAACAATTTTGATCATGCTCAATAGTACCTCTCAATTTGAGGATAAAGCAATCACTGTCAAATACAAAACCTAAACCATAGGTTAGGTTCTAATCCCAAGGGAATATATGGCTTTGCCACATTGATTCACTAACAATTAACTCAAGCATAAAACAATTTTATTATCAAGAAAGGAGGGGGGTTTGCAATGGTTGGTAATATAATAAAGCTATACTAATAAAACTTCGAGACAATCAAATTGGGGAGAAACTTGGGAAATTGTATTCCCTATGATTCACTAACTCAAACACCCCTGATAACTAAACCTAAATTGGGACATCACATATAGGATGGAACTTAAGTTCTTCCAACCCTTGGGCAAAGGTGAAGGTTGAATTTCACTATGGCGCTTGGCAAACTACCATAGTGTTTCAACTAACCGTTACATATTTTCCTAGTCAAGCTCTCCTTGGCCGAGTTCGGTTGATTAGATGAGAACACATCAATTGAATTTTGTCACCCATTTCCTTTTCCCATTTTTCAATACCTTGATCCGAATGATGACACTAGCTGGGGTTTAATGTTGACCACCACTAAACAACAAGCAAAATAAAGGAAAATGGATAATAAATGTAAATACCCAACTCAAGAAGTTCAAATAATCTGAGTTATTAAGCTAGCTACACATGGTTCCCATAACCTAAGTTATAGGTTTAGCCACTCATGGTTTGGGCACACAAATCAACAATGAAATAGGAAAAGACAGAAGATTTCTTGCACAAGCAACTTGAAGAACAATGAAACTCTCTTTGAAATTAGAATCACAAGCTTGAATAATGAAATTAATCCACAAGTGAATCTAAATCCCCAAATTTGAGTCTCAAAGTAAAACCCTAAAATATTCTCCCTAAACTACTATGACATGAACAATTCTAAGAATAATTGAAAGACACTCCAAAAACATCTCCTAAAACCCTAACTTATACTATGTAAAGTGTTTACAAAAGTTTCCTTAAAATAATTAAAAAATCTGGTCGACCTTTGCTATGGCTCGTAGGGTGACATATGAGCCGTAATCGGGTTTCGTGGTCAATTTTGGACTTCACTATTTCAATCCATCTCTATGAGTCATTGTTTGGTGTACAACTTGTAGTGCCTTCTTGTAGTCCACTCTTGCATTTCTTGGTCTAATTTTAATTAACATCGTTAATTACTATGAGGCTCCCTTTTAAGAGTCATAGAGAGGATTACAACTCGTACCTTGAGCTCGTATGGCTAAACTTCACATATTCTGAATTTATTTTTAACACTGTTAACTGTTACGAACAGCCCCGACGACTCGTAGCTTGCACTATGACTCATACTGAGGCTCGTAGTTCCTCAAAATCAATGAAATCTGCAACTTTTCCCAAAATCATTCCAACCTATATTTTCTACAAAAATAAACTCAAAAATACATAAAAACCACAAAAATTTGCATTAAGGACACACAAAATCCCATGTTTTTGGTATCAACTATGCTGTACTTTTGTAGTCCATCAGGTATCATTTTTCACAAAAAGCACAAAAATAAATATATTCCACAGATTTTAGTATTCTATGCTACCAATACATCTATACATCCTAAACATGCCACTTCAAGAGAAAGTAAATATCCATGGGAAAAAAGAGCATAGAAAAGAAAACCCTTAGGAATCAAAATTTTTGCTAGTTATAGGCCAAGGATACTCAGATTTCACTGAGGCCTATAACTACCCACACTCCATTCAGAAAGAGGTGCATTTTCCTCAATGCATAAAAATGCAAAATAATGTCCTGGGGTTAAAGAGGACATACCTGGGTACCTGAGAGTTAGTGTATGGTTGAGTTTGTCTACCTTCAACCTGCAAGGTGGCCTCCATGGTGGTAGGACCATAACTGGAGGGGCCAGCACCCCTCGACCTCTAGAGCTCATGAGCCTTTCATATCCCCTACACCTTCCTCTACTATCTCATGAAAAGCTCTGGCTCCTCCTTCTCTGTCAGCCCCATGTGCAGCCATATTGTATCTGGATCATCATCATTGCAAGGCGACTTCTAGTGGGAAGGTTATGAGAGCTCCTCCAGAAAAAATAACTCTGTCACCGGCATCAGGGGCGCAGTTTATAAGAATGCCACTTATACAGCCACAGTTGCTACCATGTTGGCCCAAAGCTATTGGATCTCTGTCTATGGGGCAGTCATATTTGTTGGTTGTGTTGTACCCAAGCTCTGCTAGACCCTTAATCGGAAAGCATCAGTACAGGCATCCACGACGAAAAGTCAATCCTAAATAGTAGTGATCGTGTATGTTTGCATGCATTGCTTGGACTTTATAATCGCCTAGCGGTCCTTGGGTTTGATCTGCTAAACCAAGTGAGTCAACTAAGACTCAGCAAGGGCCAATCGCTACGCCATTGCTTTAAAAGATATCGCAAACATATAAATCTTACCAGTAGGTGTTGTCTATATAGGAGTGGCATGTGATACAAGAGTAGTAGTAGTGGGATCCCTCTCCACATTTGTCTACTGGGATCCCTCTCCACATTTGTCTCCATCTGTTTAGGCCTCTCCTCCGTAGCAACAGCAGTATCGGTGGTGGAAGAAACCTCGGAAGGTGGTGGTGGTGTGAAAATCTCAGAAATAGGAGCTAGCTCGTTCGCTTGGAGAAATTCCATCGAGTTCTCCTCAGCTTTAATTAGGCTAGCATCAAAAGTGCACTAGACCTCAATTAGTGAGTCTAGCTGATGTGGACTCTCTACCCCTGACTCTAGACAGTCTCTAGATCAAGAATAGAAAGAGGATGGAGGTAAACCACTTCAAGGCGCCTTGTAGATCTGGTATGTGATTAGGCTGGCCTAATATATCTCATATCCAGCTAAGATGCTGGCAACTAGTACTACATGCTCCACCATCCATTGTTGTTTGAAAGCGTTGGCTAGATTAGTGACCTAATAACGACCAACAAAAATTTTGTGGGGAAACTAAGGGTGGTCTTCACAATGTCTTCATAAAGAGTGGCTAAACATGGAGAGTCCGGGCCCTGCACAACAGTCAAACTTGCCATTCATCTCATCAAGACGACTCTGTGGGTCTGGTCTTTAACCAAACCCATGTCCTTCGTATGTGCCACTCTACGGTCATACTCTCCTGTAAATCTAGGGGCTGGGGACTTGGGCCAGTATGACATACAGTAGATGGTGGTGTTTCAGATGTCCACCTACCGGACCCTCACTTTAGTGTGTGTTAGTCTGGGCTAAGGGAGGGACTTCTTCCCCTTAGTCAGAGTATTGAAAGTTGTGGCTGATTCATAGAACTCCTATGCCTTGGTCGAAGAGTACCTGCCTGGTGGTTTGGTTAGCCATTGGAGCCCGTATCTGCTAATGGTATCTTGAAGACCAGGGACACTATCTAATCTAGAGGAGATGATCTGGGGATCCTCATAAATAGAGCAGGATGGTTTTCCCTACTCATTACTCTGCATGCCTTCTGTAAAGATGTCCCGCATGCCCGCAACACACCACTAATTGGTGAGAGCATCTGGTGGTGACGATGATTTCTATGGTGGTGTGGCGGAGGACTCTGTCCCTGACTCATCGCTATATGATGGCTCTGTGTAATCTGGAAGGAGCTGTTATTGTTGTGGCCTCAGTCATAAAACAGAGGAGTGCGAACAATTTTAGCCTAGGTCTGGGTTTGCCCGAGTCTAGTGGCAACCCATGTCTGTGGTCTATCAGTATTCAGGTCAGGTCAGATGCTGAGCTCCTCAAGTGATCCACTAATCGATGGGGTCTCCTCCTCCCCTAAGGTCTCATCTCTAAGCATGTTCTATATGATCGAATGTCCTCGTTCCTTGGCTTTGGGGCTATAGAACCTAAAAATACACATTTACACAACATGATTAATCCCTCGGGTCAAGAAAAAAATACAAAAATATGTGAGACTTAATTACAAATGTTCTACAAAAGCTCCTCTACGAGCTATCGAAGGTTCTCATAGAAATAGTATCCACAATATTTATTTATAGAAATGCCATCTACAAGACAAGGTATAATTAGTAGAATGATAGACTTAAGTCGTAGGTGATTCCGGTGTCTGATCTTTTGTAGGCAGAGATCCACGAGTTTGGATAGTTCTTTCGGCTTGGCCATCTGTTTGAGGGTGAAATGTTGTACTAACCTTTACCTTGGTCCTATGACCTCTTTAGAAGGACTTCCGAAAGAGTGAAGTGAATTAAGCACCACAATTCAATATTATAGACAAGGGACCCATGCAGTCTCACCAACTCATGAATGTACAATTTCGCTTAGTCTTCGACCCCATAAGTAGTCTTAAACGGTAGGAAATGAGTCGACTTTGTCATCCTATCAACAAAAATCCAAATTGAATCAAAACCCTTCCTAGTCTTAGGCAACTCAGCCACAAATCCACGTTAGATTCCTCCCACTTCTAAGTGGGAATCTCTAAGTCTTAGGTTAGGTCACTTGGCCTTTGGTGTTCGTCTTTGACTAATTGGCAAATATGACAACCAGATACAAATTGGGCAATGTCTTTCTTCATACCTCCCCACCAACACACATCCCTCAAATCCTTTTACATCATTGTAGAATCGGGGTGGATAGATTAGGAAGAATTGTGACCCTCATCAAGAATCTTCTTTCTCAAATCTCGAACACAAGGTATACACAACCTACCATCCTACCTAAGGGCACCATCTCCCTCTTCAGAGAAAAACTCCACCATCCCTCTTTCAATATGACTCTCTCTAGTTTCTCAGAATGCATGAAAGAAGTAGACATCCACTTTTTTCCTTATCTTTTGGGAGCTACATAAAGAGATGATAACACTTACAAATTGAAGCAACAACAATGACAATATAATTAGATAATTTTTGAGAGGGATATGAGATTGACATTATTGTGCAGTTGAATATTGAGAATTTGGTGCTATTAGAATGTGGAAAAGAGAAGATTATAAATTATAGATTGTTTCTTTTTCACAGTACAAACACTTGATGTGGCTATTTTAGAATTTAGAACTCATAAAACTAAAATCTTTGATCCACCTATTATAGAAGGTGATGTTGTCCTCTAGGATATCAAAATATTGCATATTGAATATATTGATATATCATAGAAAACACAGATAATTTAACATGAAATACATGATTCTATAGGTATTGTACTTGTATTCTCTCCAATTCTGCTCCCAATGCTGTTTTGTGTGCACCTCTCTATATTTTTCACGACTAAATATGACGTGACGTAGCTGTCTAGTACCATCAACTAATTGTCTGATGGTTATACACGTTGCAGGTTCATCTTGTTCTATCTAGTTTGACTCTGTGTCACTAGCATTATTTACATAAGTTGAAGCCTCGTCTCTAGAGAAAGTCATCGTTCTTGACGACACACTTCCTTTGGGAAACTAGGGGCATGAGCAAATTTTTGGAATTCCCTTGCAAATCCAGGCTTGATGAATAATTTCAATCTCTCCCATTCTCAGACTATGAGTGTGTGTGAAGAACATGCTTATGAAATTTCTAAACATTGTAAAGCTCCATGATTCTATTATAATTTTTACCTCACCATCTTTGAGCTTGCCATTTGTTAAACACACCCTGACTAAATCAGATTCTTTGAGATCATTTCCACCATGAGGGAGAGAACCAAAGGTAATCTGAATTCTAGGTTCCACTTGTGTTGCCCACTCTTTAGCCTCCTTTTCATCATCCAATATTATATCACTTATCTAGAAGTAAACCTAGTTGGGGTTTGGAAATGACCAGTACTTTTAAAATTTCAAGATGGAGTAGAATTTGAACTTCTTGTGTTGTAATTTTACTCAACTCCCTCAAAGATTGCATCAAACATTGGATATGGATATGCTCTATGTGCTTTCTTGTAATTGTTGCTGGCCATATTTTACTTGCACCTATAAGAACCAATGACCTTCAGTGCTATATCCTTAATCTGTGTTGTCAACCTTTTGATAAAATCTTTAGTATTGGGTGAACCACGAATACCTTCTTCTTCTCAACCATCATCGTCAACTTTTTGCTTATATGTAATACATGTCAACATTTAAATTCCCATTATTTTGTTCCTCTGTTCTACTCTGTATATTCTCTTCTTTATTATAGAAACTGCAAGTGAAACATAAATGAATCATGATTTTATAAGTAAACAACCATATAACACTGATTTGTGATATATTATTTTGTGCTTTTGTTGACAGAAGTTACAGATGGGTCTATTATGTAAAAAAAAGTTTTTTCCCTATTAGATACTCTATCTCATGTTTTATTGAAACAACAATACAAATTATGAGTGCATCAGAAAAGCACTACTAATATGAACAATTACACTATCTGTTACTTGAAAAGGCCACGAGATCAATAGAATTGAACTATTTACTACCAAGCTAAATGTTTGCTTGTACATTGCCGGATAATCACCAAAAATATAGTAAAGTTGTGCCTCTAATATGTTGAAAAATTAGCTCCATTTCTAAGGTGAACCAGATCCCCATAAATTAACATATTGAGAATTGGCTCCTCCTGATTACTTTGTATAACTATGTTGCAGCCACTAACAACTCATCATACATTTTGCATATTTTAAAAGTTAACTTTCATATGCAACTAATCAACCAACATCTAAAGTGAACATAATTAAGGAGTTTGATTTCTCATATGGTCACATAAGTAATAGTTATTATCTGAAAAAGTTACACTTTTTGATTCTAAGCCCATATATGGCATTTCCTCAATCAATAGCATTCTTATGTGCTCTATGTTCCCTTTTTATTATTAGCATTGAATTGTGAGAATTTCCAACTCTAGTTACAATGTCATTAGTGATTTTTTCCTGTAAAGTTATTTCTCCATACCTCTCTGTATTTCTCTGTAGAGTTGAAAATTCTAAAGTTGCACGTAATAGTGAAGTAGAAGTTGATAGTGTTGTTCAATATGTATTACTAAAATACTTAGAACAAAAATTTTTGTTGAACAAAAACTTTTGCAGTAAACAAAACTTTTGTGGTACAAACTTTTGTAGAAAAAAATATTTTGTAAAATAAATTTATTTTTTGGAACAAAACTTTGTGAAAAATAATAACCACAAAGATTCTAATC
>JAOTQR010000109.1:11631009-11655343 GCA_025774065.1 Solanum ossicruentum | reverse complement strand
ATTTTTTATTACTCATTGTTGTTTGAAAGAAAAAAAATTACTAAAAGGAAATTAGTAGTATAGGGTGAGTGAAAAGAGACCATATATACCTGTTCTCAATTACTGCATCATCTCGTCACGTCACGTCACCTTCCTTGTAATCACTGCTCTCTCTCTCTCTCTCTCTCTCTCTCTCTCTCTCTCTTAATGTATTAATATCCTCATATATTCTTCTTTTCAATATATTTAAAAATCAACTTATTAGATTTTTATTTTATGTGAAAACATAGAGAATTACTAGTCAAACACTAAAACCTATTATGTGTTTATTTTGAGCTAGATATTAGAGTGATCTAGAAAACAAATGCATATATTGTTAAATGTTACAACTACTATTAGTTTGTATTCTAGTGTGTTTTATATTAAATATATTACAAACAGTGTACCAAAAAAATTAGAATTATTGACTATTTCTTGTACACTAGTTAACATATTTTTCTTACTTGAAAAAAAATGTCAAGTAATATGCCTTATTTGCATAATTATAATAAGTTAATGTATTGTGTGCATATATTCATTATTTATTGATTACTTGGTAGAAGATAGTTAATAATTTATTATACTATCTTACTTTATTTTGGAATAAAAGTTAATAGATGTTTATATTATTTTATATGAAGACATGAATAATTCTCAAAGTATGTTATTTAATTATGAAGATATTTGTTTGATTGATTCTGGTACAACACATATGATATTCAAAGATGAGAAATATTTTCTCATCTAAATATGGGCAAAATAAATGTTACTACAATTTCTGGTAGTACTAATATGATTGAGGGCTTCGGAAGAGACATTATAATTTTGCCCTAGGAAACTAAACTCATCATAAATAATGCTATGTTTTCTCCAAAATCTCGGATAAACTTGTTAAGTTTTAAAGATATTCGTGCAAACGATTACCATATCAAGACAATAGATGAGATGAGTATTGAATATCTTGGTATCACTAAGAATTTCTCTGGGAAGACATGTTATAGAAAAGTTCCCTACTTTATTATCTGGCTTGTATTGGACAAGAATTAGTGCAATTGAGGCACATTCTATCGTAAACCAAAAGTTTACTGATTTTCAATACCTTTGTACTTTGGCATGATCGCCTGGGACATCCTGGATCTATCATGATGAGACGAATTATAGAAAATTCAAATGGACATCCATTAAAGTACCTAAAAATTCTTTTAAATGGTGAACTTTCTTGTACTGCTTGTTATGAAGATAAGTTGATTGTGATACCATCACCAACGAAAGTTGGGATTGAGTCCCCTGCGTTTTTGGAACGTATACATGGCGATATTTATGAACCTATTCACCCACCTAGTAAGATGTTTAGATATTTTATGGTCTTAATAGATGCTTCATCTAGATGGTCACATGTGTGTCTATTGTCATCTCATAATTTGACATTTGCAAAGTTGTTGGCACAAATGATACGATTACGGACACAATTTCCTGATAATCATATTAAGTCCATTCGCCTTGATAATGCTGTAGAGTTTTCATCTCAAGCATTTAATGACTATTGTTTATCCATTGAGATAAAAGTTGAACATCCTGTTGCTCATGTTCATACTCAAAAATGGCCTTGCCGAGTCATTAATTAAACGCTTGCAGTTGATAGCAAGACCATTGCTTATGAAAACTAGATTGCTTACTTCTGTATGGGGCCATGCAATTTTGCATGTTGCAATACTTATTCATCTCAGACAGACAAATTATCATAAACATTCTCCATTGCAATTGGTTTAGAGTCAAGAACCTAATATATCCCATGTAAGAATTTTTGGATGTGTTGCATATGTGCTTGTGTCACCACCATATCGCACAAAAATGGGATCCCAATGAAGATTAGGTATATATGTTGGATTTGAATCACCCTCAATTATTTGATATCTTGAACCATTAGCTGGAGATATGTTAACTGCTTGTTTTGCAGATTGTCGGTTTGATGAGACACTTTTTCCAAAATTAGGGGAGAAGATGATGATATCAAAAGAAAAATTTTGTGGAAAAATTCATCATTGCCTCATCTTGATCCACATGCTTCTATTTGTGAGCAAGAAGTACAAAGGATTATCCACCTGCAGAGAATTGTAAATCAAATGTCAGATGCATTTATAGATTTAAAGAGGATTACTAAATCATATATTCCTGCAGAGAATTTCCCTACTTGAATTGATGTCCCCCTAGGACCATATTTTAGTGTTGTAGCTAATGAGTCAAAAGCACGCCTAAAGTGTGGTAGACCATTAGGTTGTAACGATCAAAATCCTAGAAAAAGAAGACTAAAAGGTCAAGATGACACTACAAAAGAATCTCATATGAAAGTTCAAGATATGAATTTTTCTAATATCCCTAATGGAATCAATGAGCTTGAGGCTCAAGAAAATAAAGAACTATCCATAAATTCAAGTGATGTTGAAACTAATTTGAATCGATCAGAAATTGTGGTAGATTATGTTTTTACATATAATGTTGCAATGAAAATCATGAAAGATAGTGAGGATCTTGATCCTCAATCTATTATTGAATGTCGACAAAGAAATGATTGGCCAAAATGGCAAGAAACAATTCAATCAGAATTAGATTCACTTGCCAAGCACAAAATTTTTGGAACCATAATTGAAACACCTAATAGTGTTAAACCTGTTGGTTATAAATGGGTCTTTGTGCAAAAAGGAAATGAGAAAATGAAATACAAAGGTGCAAAGCACGCCTTGTTGCACAAGTTTCTCTTAAAGATTTGGTGTCGATTATGAAGAGACATACTCACTTGTTATAGACACAATAACATTGCATTATCTAATTAGTTTCACGGCCCATGAGAGACTTGAAATTCATTTAATGGATGTGATTACAACCTACCTTTATGGATCACTTAATAATGAGATATACATGAAAATCCCTGAAGGATTTTAGATCCCAAAACATATATTTCAAAATCTCGGGAAATGTATTCAATTAGATTGCAAAGATCATTGTATAGTTTAAAGCAATATGGACGCATGTGGTATAACCAACTTAGTGATTATTTATCTAAAGCAAATTATACAAATGATGCAATTTGCCTATGTGTTTTTATAAAGAAAACAACATCAGAATTTGTTGTACTTGCAGTTTAAGTTGTCAGCATAAATCTTATTGGAATTTCAATGGAGCTTCAAAAGACAATTGATTATTTGAAGAACGAATTTGAGATGAAAGATCTTGGAAAGATGAAATTGTGTCTTGGTTTACAAATTGAGCATTTGACAAATGATATTTTTGTTCATCAATCTGCCTGCACAGAAAAAGTGTTGAAAATATTTTATATGGATGGAGCACATCCACTGAATACTCAGATGGTCGTTCGATCACTTGATATGAATAATGATCTATTCCGATCTCAAGATAAGAATGAGGAAATTCTTGGTACTGAAATACCATATCTTAGTGCAATTGGTACATTAATGTACCTTACTAACACTACAAGGCCTGATATTGCCTTTTCAGTTAATTTATTGACTACTGTTCCTACGAGGAGAAATTGGAATGAGATCAAACACATATTGAGATATTTGAAAGGAACTATCGATATGGGCTTATTTTATTCTAATGATTGCAATCCCGATCTTGTTTATCTGACCCACACAAAGCTCAATCTCAAATAGGCTACGTATTCTTATGTGGGGGTATTGCAATATCTTGGAGATCTACAAAGCAGTCTATCATGGTCACTTCATCAAATCATCCTGAGATCATAGCTATTCATGAAGCAAGTCGAGAATGTGTGTGGTTAAGATCCATGGTACATCTCATTCGAGAAAAATGTGGCTTGAAATGCAATAAAGCACCCACAATTTTATATGAAGATAATGTTGCATGCATAGACACCTAAAAGGAGGATTCATAAAATGAGAGATAGAAGAAAGCATATTTCGCCAAAACTTTTCTGTACAAATGAGCTCTAAAAAAATGGTGATATAAATGTGCAATAGATTCATTCAAGTGACAATGTGGCTGATTTGTTCACCAAGTCTCTACCAACTGCAACTTTCAAGAAGATGGTACACAAAATTGGGATGCGAAGCTTCAAGTCTATGGATTGATGTTCTAATCAAGGGGAATTAATATACGATGTACTCTTTTTTCCTCACAAGATTTTATCCCATTGGTTTTTCCTTGAGATTTTTAATAAGACATCAAACAATGCGTATTATTAGATATGTGTACTCTTTTTCCTTTACTAGAATTTTTTCCACATGGTTTTATCTAGTTAGGTCTTAACGATGCACATAATCTAGCAAATATACATTCAAGGGGAATGTTATAAACATATTCTATTTATGGTGAATATCTATTTATGTAGATTCCTTTAGGAGTTAGAAATTCTACTTGAATACCAATTCAATTTCTTACTTGGAGACCAAGTCAGTTTTTCCCTATAAATATAAGAGTTTTCTTCATTGTAATAGACACCTCAATATTATTGAATAACAATAAGAACACCAAGCTTGGTTGACCTAGTGGTTAGCTCACTAGGTCGCTTAAGTAAGTATTGGGGGTTCGATCCCCTCCTTGTGCATGCAGTAATCAATTGGCCATCGACAAACCTTTAAATGGAGCTCAGATCCGCGAAAGATTAGTCCTTGTGTCAGACTGAGATATCTTGAAAAACAAAACCAAAAAAAGAATAACAATAAAAAATCTTTTATCTTATCTCTACTTTCTTTTTCTTTTACTTTATTGTTTCATATGTTCACCATCAATATAGGACAAGTTATAAGTGCTTAGATAGTAGGGTTTATGAGTTTGACAGAATTTTTACTTTTATTATGTAGTGAACTGATCTAGTAGTCTGTCTGTATTTATTTATGATAAAAAGATAAAGAAAAGAAAAAAAATCCCGACTGAAATTAGTTATTTTCCCCCCTAAAAAGGATTGATGTTATTAGCGAATAGGGGCCTAGGTTACGCCGTTGGGCATATAATGAACGCTTGATGCATCTTTTGGTCGTCTTCTCCGAGCTATGTCCTAAAAATATTGCACCTATATCCTTCAAAATCAAAAGCTAAACCTCTGTTCCAATCAAATAAAAAGATATCTGTTCGTTCCTCAGTCTCTCAGGAAACCCTATAACATGTCGGGCGGGTTTTTCCGGGTAATGTTTCTTTTCCTCTTGATTCTCAAATTCCTTTCAGATCCAAGTTCCTATATGGGATTCAAAGTTTTGTTTGTTTTGATTAGGGTACCTCTGCCGAGCAGGACACTCGCTTCTCTAATAAGCAAGCTAAACTGTTAAAATCCCAGAAGTTCGCTCCTGAATTGGAACATCTAGTGAGTTCATAGTCCTATGAGTTTTTTGTTTGATTCATGTACGAATTGTATGGTTAGGTGCACATGTGGAAAGTTAAGACGACTCTATGGAACGCAAACCGGTCTTACTTCATTTTTGTTTTGAATTTCTAGACCCTAGAATAGAAATACCATCCATTTGATTATGTCAATCTGATAGGTGGACATGACAAAGGTGAAGATGGATGTAATGAAACCATGGATTGCTAAGCGAGTTACTGAGCTCATTGGTTTCGAAGATGAAGTGCTTATCAATTTCATTTATAGCCTTCTTGAACGAAAGGTACATGTACACATTGTATTCTTTTTTTGCTAGATTTGATTACGTTATGGTTAACATTCCCATTTTAATAATCAGCACCCTCATTTTTTCTTATCAACAGTTTAAACAAAGAGGAGTAAGTTAAACTGGTGCAACTGTTGGATTTCAGGTAGCTAATGGCAAGGAGCTACAAATTTCACTTACTGGATTCATGGAAAGAAACACTGGAAAATTTATGAAAGAGCTTTGGGCGCTACTGCTTAGTGCACAGAACAATGCGAGTGGTGTTCCTCAACAGTTCTTAGAAGCCAAAGAAGAGGAAATGAGAAAGAAGAAGGTGTTTCTTGGTGTTTTTCGCTTTGGCAGTGGTCTTTCTGTTTTTTTTGATAACAAGGAGAACCCGCAGCCGCTACCCTTTGGGTGTGCACGGGGAAAAGCCTCACTCCTATGCAATAGCTCGCAAACCAAAAAGGGGAGGTTACCCGCACTAGGCAAGCCCTGTGCGACGTGGTTGACCCAGAAGGCAAACCTCTTGCTTCGTTGGCAAGGGGTTTTGAACTTGATACCTTCGAGATGGAAGTCTCAAGCCCAAACCATTGGGCCACCCCAAAGGGTCGCTTTGGCAGTTGTCTTTAATTACCTCTTGTTGACATCCCCTTTTTCATCCTTTTGTTCCAGGATGAGATGGATCGAATTGCAAACGAGATTCAGAAGAAAAAGGAGAGAGATAATAGGGAGCTGGATCACGAGAAAAGGAAGAAGATGGTAACCGAAATCGTTTCCATGAAAGGGTTGTTCTTTTTTTATTTAAAAAAAAAATCTGAAGTTAGGGGTTTCTTTGTTAACCTCTGTATTTTGTTGTATCAGCCTGTTTCCGCAATTATTTGGGTTCATATCTTTGCCTCACTCTACTGTAGGATGACTATGTCAGCAATTCGAGAGAAAAAAATGCTGCACGGGAGCTGTGCTTGATGGATGATATAGACCCAGTTGAGAGAAACGGATCAAGAGTAAGAAACAGGTCAGGATTTCTATTAGTTCTTTTTTAAAGTAAAAATAATTTATTGAAGTGGAGCCTTCGAATTAGCCACTGAGACCGTGGACACATTATCGCGACCTATACATCACAGGTTTAAGCTGTGGAATAGCTAATGAAACCTTGGATGCATAATCAAGAGGTTAAGGGACACAAACACAGAAGTATGATTGTGCTGCCAAGGCCGGTTGGCAGTTGAGAGGTTGTTGTGTCCAGTCACATAGGTTACAATTGGGCTACTATTAATTAAGAGCACTTAAATTCCATATTAGAGTTAGAAGTGAACATAAATTTCATTGTTCAATGTTGATAAAGATTTTATTGCATATGCTAAATGTCAATACTTATGAACTTCAATTCTTCAACATTCAATAATAGGCGACGCTGTAGACCAGTGAAGAACTAGATAGCAAACCAGGTGATGATTTGTTTTAGATAAGATAATAATCTGCGTTATAAACTAGCACTTAGGTAGTACTGAATCCTTTACTAAAAGTATGAAAATGTAAGAACAGAAACAAGCCTAGCATGATTCTAATACTTTTAGGATTGCCTCAACATCTATATGGGAGCTCTTTATACATGAAAAACGTAACGACAGAATACAATCTGTTTTGATCATTTGTAGGGATCTGCTTCTATCCTCAAAGCTTCTAGCATTCCTTAGTCTCCAAATTGTCCATGAGATGCATACTAGATTGGTCCTCCAATAACTTCTATTCTTTGCCCCAACTCCTAGTTCCTCCCAACTTGATAGAGTGTCAACAATCTTACTAGGCATGGTCCTTTGATGAAGTCTTCCACAATTGATCAGTAATTTTGCAATATAAGAACAAATGTCCATCTGTCTCAGCTAATTGCCGACATAAACAAAAGTGTGTCACAAGAAAGTTGTCTCTTTTCCTTAGGTTCTCATGTGTTAGTATTGCCTCATGTGTTAGCAGCCAAGTGAAAGATGCCGCCTTGAGTATAACTTTGGCTTTATTTGCCTCCAAGGCTAGTTAAGGGTCAGTGGAGCTAGTTTATGGCCTTGTAACCTGAGCTCAATTACTTGTTAGTAACCCACCAAGACAAGTCAGCCTAAACAAGATGTAACACAATAATGCTGACTATAAAGCTGAAGTAACAATCTAAATATAAATAGATAATCAACCAGGGGAAGGATCCACAATCTAAAAACCAACCTAAGACTGGTGTCACATTTACAAATCTCTACTTCAACTGAATTTGAAGAAAATATGTCTCAATTGTCTTTGATTCTCGAATAGAAGAAAACAACTTAATAAACTAGAAACCTTGAGAATTTGCCAGAATGGACAAGCTGTTACCTCTCAGTCTATCTCAAGGCTTGGTCCAAAATGGGAATAAAGCATCAATTGGAATCGGGCTCATAACCTACACACAAGTGTAGAAGTAAGGGTGAATACAAAAAACACAGGACCTAGCAAGAAGATCTAAACATAGGTCAAGAATAAAGAACATAGGTCCTTCTTTCACACCAACCAAGCCTCCATAACCACAACCTGCATTCCGAAAAGCCTACATGCACAATATACGTAATCATAGTCCAAGTATACAATACTTACAACAGATCATATCCAACAATTTACAAGTATAGAATTAACCAACAAATCACACTTTATACCAGTATCTATGTTAATACCATGAAATGAAATGAAATGGGATGTAGTGGAGTGCAAATGATACAATGCAATGTCAAATAATCATGATGCAATGTGAAGTAATCATGATGCATGTTTGTCCTACTATATGCATGCGCTGACTTAGTTAGATCGAAACCCATGGAGGCCACGACACACATGGACCATATATCTATCGGAACCATTTTCCTCCGACACAATCATATCTAGCCGGAATTAATTCCCTTCTACTTTTTATCACACATGCTGGAATCATTTCCCTTTGCTGTTTATCAAGTCTAGCCGGAATCATTTCCCTTTGGCTTTTCATCAATATTGAGACTCAATCAATATTTTATTTCAACATAATAATCACATCTCAAATGGGCATCAGAGTATGTAAAGAGTCCCCACAATTCAAATATTCAATAATCAAATCAACCATCCTTATCATTCTTTCAATAATGAAATCATCATCAAACGAGTCATTTTGATAGTAGTATCACATCGTTTCTCAATTTCTCCACAACTTTATCATCATTCAAGACTACCTATCAAAGAGTCAATATTTTCACTAGTATTCTGCAACGATTTCACCATTATATCAAGATTATATGACACTAATCATTAATCAACACTTGAGCCAATATAAACAATTTGTAATTCTCATCAACGAGGATCATATAATCAATCAATTATCTCAATATAAGGATCAATATTATCAACCAACATTTCTTAATACTCAAAGCAACATCAAGTATTTACCAAATCATGAGTAATTGAGTCAAGTTATCACATACAACTATATAGCCATTTTATTACTTTGCCACTTTTATCAAGTCATTTCATGAATAATTCACCCATTTTCGGGTCCCCATTACTCCCAACCCACAAAGAAGGGAAATACAAGGTTCGAATAAACTTAACAAGGTTTAGGAATCATCTAACCTCAATAGAATCAAGAAATCAATCCAACACTTGAGCCTTCCCTTTTTGATTAGTATTCCAAACACCCAATCTATTCAAATAATGATTCACAATCAAATGTCAAGACTAATAATGCCAAATCATGAAATTCGGAGAGCCCTTCGGAGTGGCCCAGTGGTTTGTGTTTGAGACCTCCATGTTGGAGGTCTCAAGTTCGAAACTCCTTGCCAGCGAAACCAAGGTATTTGCCTTCTAGGTTGAGCTTGTCGCATCGGGTTTGCCTAATGCGGTTTACCTTTCCTATGTGGTTTGCGAGTTATTGAATAGGGGTGGGGGTTTAACCTGTGCACCCAAAGGATAGCGGCTGCGGTTTTCCCTTGTTATAAAAAAATCGTGAAATTCGAAAAATAGGCAAAACGACTCAAAAATCCAATACTGAAATATGGGGTTGAAATTTAGAAGTGTCTGCATGAAGTTGTTCCTTAAGGTATTAGGAATTTATTAGTGAAACTGTTTCAAAAAAGGGAGTTAAAATTAAACCATAATCACCATTATTGCAAATCTAAAACCCCCAATTTTTCAATTGAAATTCCTTAAATTTGATGTTAAAAACAAGAAATAATTGATGGGTAAAGAAAATTTTAGCTCATAGTAACTTGCCAAGTGAACTACACTTAAAAATTACTTCAAAAATCGCCTCCGACGAGCTCCCCAAGTTCAAAATGGCAAATGAGATTTATTTTTCGAGAACAAACCCAAAATTCAGGCCTTAGTTATCGTAAAAGCAGCATAGGGGTCCCTTAAGTGTACCTATTAAAAGGGCGGAGCACTGGTTGCTTTCGTGACCTCTGCTTTTGCGAGCCCTGCCTCACTTAAGCCACCAAGATTTGCTTTAGGGAATTAGGAGGCACTGACAACATCAACAAAGCAAAAACACATTAAAAAGACTTGGAATCAACTCTCGGTATTTATTCGGAACCCTGTAAGCATACCATATATGCATTCTTATTAAATTCAATGTTTTGGACTCAATAAGATTGTTAGAAATTGAATCCGAGGTCTCTTTGACCCGGAAACCAATTAGTCACAGTTAGGACAACTTAGGCACTAGAAACACCAACGGAACGCCCAAAATTTACACCAAAGCTTGTACGAGAGCCAAAATCACCTTTCAGAATCAATGGAAGCATCAAAAATCCAATTCAAGCACCCGAACTTAAAACGTTGACCAAAGTCAAACTTCTTTCAAATTTTAACTAAATTTCCAACATTGAACCTCAAATCTACATAACAACTCCATAACAACTCCAAATCTTAGACAAAATTACCCTGATGTACGTTAGTTGTTCCTCAATTGCTTTATAAAAAATCAAAGTGTCATCTGCATATTGGAAATGTGTTACCTCCAGACTCCTCTTATTGTTTATAGAAACCTCAAATCCTGTGATCCACCTATTTGTTTAGGCTTTTAGCTGTCTTGATCATGTAGTCAAGTCCCTCCATGGCAAGAATAAAGAGGAATGGAGATGAGGAATCCCCTTGTCTGATTCCTCTTTGAGCTTCAAAATGACCTTCAGGAGCACGATTAATTAGAATAGAAAACTTTACTGTTGAAATGCAAAATCGAATCCATGTAATCCACTTTTCTTAAATCCCATTTTCCTACGTATATTGAGAAGGAGCCCCCAGTTATTATGATCATATGCTTTCTCCATTTCCAGTTTGCATAGGATGCCAACTAGGTGATAATTAAAATAGTTCAAAGAGAAGAAAAAGAAGAGGACACCAAGAAATGGGGATACCATAAGGTAAAAAGGGCAATTCCTTGATCAGGTCTTGAATGAGACCAAAAGTAAGCTGCCCCACCCAAATGAAAAAGGGTAATCAAGGTTTTGACATTACTAATATACCTATTTCTTTCTCAGTGCTTTCTTGTAGTACTCTCTTATATTGCCAAGCTCTACCGGCACATCTGCATGTTTGGCTGTTCACAGTTAGTCTGAATTCCCAGCCTGTAGGAGACACATTAAAATATGGGTAAAGAATTAAGCTATTTTTCTTACCAACTCAAATGGTGATGATAATCTGCAGTTACATCTTGCACAGAGTAATTTGTAGATTCTATTTACCTGAAGTCCTTTATTACAACCTTGGGCATTTCCTATTAATTAGATAATCGATAAGATTATACAACAACACCATACACAATGAAATCCCTCAAGTGGGGCCTGGGGAGGGTAGAATGTGCGCAACCTTACCACTATCTCATAGAGATAGAGAGACTATTCCCGAAATACCCTCAATTGAAATATATCAGCCCCAAAAGCTGAAATTACAAGGCATGAAAAAAATAACTATAGTGGAAAGCAATTGACACTTTTATAAATACAAAAAAGTAGCAAAATAAATTACGGAAAATAAGAACACAATATATAACGACGCGACTAGTCCTAATAACTTGCTATATCACAAGCCAAGACATCAACCTACCCCTACTAGCCAACTAAACTTCTACCCCTACTAGCCAACTTTATTTTCTGCCCTAATACGCAACCTCCAATCCTTTCTATCTAAGGTCATGTTCTCGGTCATGTGATACAACGCCATATGCTGTCTAATCACCTCTCTCCAATACTTTTTTGGTCTGTCTCTACCCCTCCGTGTAACCCCTAAATCTAGCCTCTTGCACCTCCTAACAAGGGTGTCGGCACTCCTTTGCACATGTCCAAACCATCGGTGTTTCGCTTCTCTCATCTTGCCTGCCATAGAGGCCATCCCTAACTTCTCCTGAATGATCTCATTTCTAATCTTATCACCTCTTGTATGCCCACACATCCATCTCAACATCCTCATCTCCAAAACGTTCATCTTTTGAACTTGCGATTTTTTGACTGGCCAACACTCCACCCCATATAGCAAACCACCACTCTGTAAATGATTATGTCCCATGAAATTAAGTAGCACACTGTGTGCACCTTGCTGCAAAAATGCAGCTGTCAAGTTTGACTTCCGAATTAGTAGTGTAAAGGCACACAAGTGGTGAGTCATTGGAAAAGGGAGTTGCTAAAAAGTGGGCGTGGAATGCTAACCCCTTTTACTTAAGTGAGATGGAGTGTAGTGCAATTCTGTGTAGGGGGTGAAATCTTGAGAGCTGCGAGGTAATGCTAAAAGCACATCCTTTACAATGCCGAGTTGCAAAAACATATAGGTAAGTGTCGTTCACGCTAATAGTGATGAGTTTTTACCCTTGATCTGCGTGGATTAGTGACCCTACTATCACGTGGAACATTTGTTCTCAGTCAGGAGTACATTTACCTATCTATACAATGGACAAAGGTGTTTGAATTATATGAAACAGAGTGGGCACAAAAATAGGAACATAGAGAGTAGTAGATATAAAAGTTAATTCTGGTAAATATAGAGAAGCAAAAATATTTTAACCTGGTCTGGGGTAGGTTGAGGTGCATTGTGGTGTATGCAGCAAATTTAGAAGCAGTTGAGGGAGGAATGTGGTCTTTCTTATTTAGAGTTCACAAGGGAGAGGTTGCTTTGTTGCACTTTTTATCATCAAAGTTTATCTGCTCGCTTCTCTGCTCTGTGTGGTTCATTTCATCCTGTGTGTTGTGCAGGGTATCTAAATCTCCACTTTCAGCAGATCGTTCACTCTCCCCTGGGTATAAATTTTTGTACTTGTGGCTTCCTACCCATATAATGGCATTAGTTGAATTCCTTGGGTATTGTGCAGGAGATCAAGGTCAATCAGCAAATCATTCTCCAATTCGAGGAGTTACTCTGGGTATCTTCTCAATTAAGCTCCTTTATTTTTTGAATTTCTCCCTTTTGTTTGTAACTGATTATATGTGCTTTCTATTTTCACTTTTGCTTTCACTTACATGATTGCTTGTTAATTGATATCTATTAAAGTGAAAGGCGCAGGTCACGAAGTACATCCGAATCTCCGGAAGAGGGGAGTGGTCGCTCCCTTTCATCTGAAAGGGCATATCGCTCTCCACCAAGGCATTCTGTGTCACCCCATAGGAAGTATTCACCTCGTCGATCCCATTCTCCACCAAGGCACAGGCGAAGATCAACCTCTCGAGTACGCCGTAGGTCACCTTCTCCTGCACGATACCGAAGATGTTCTCCATTTCGACGTAGATCGAGGTCTCCACATCGATGTAGATCGAGGTCTCTGCTTCGACGTAGATCACGGTCTTCCACTCGGCGTAGATCAAGATCACCTATGTGGTGTAGGTCACGGTCTCCAAGTAGACGCTCACTAGTGCGATACAGATCAAGGTCACCTATCAAACGTCGATCACCACTTCGACGCAGAACACCATCTCCAACGCAACGTAGGTCCCCTTCTCTAGTGAGTCGGGGGTACCACCGATCTCCATTGAGTCCTCGGCGAAGTTCTCCATTACTAGTTCAACGTAAACCCTCCATTTCTGCTAGGAAGAGATCCTTAACCCCTGCCAGAAGGTCTTTTTCATCTCAAGAATCACTTTCCCCCTCACCCACTTACCGCAGGTCTCCTTCACCAATCAGAAAGAGAATATTGAAGAATGAAAGATCACCAGTTCAATCTACTCAAGCAAGGATAAGGTAGTGACACGTATCAACTCTCATCTTTCTTAGAGATTTGCTATTGCGCTAGCTTGCCGGCATTGTTAGCTGCCGTGCATACTTAAGCTTGTCTTGTGTTATCTCTGATCGTTGAAAGTACTGGATTGCTTTGCCTCATAGATAAAGCGCACAAATTTTTGATGCTTGGAATTCCTATATGTTGCTATGCTTGATTTGATACTAGTACAATTATAGGAGCCGCGAGAAATACTCCCCTGTTCGATATGCTTCTCCAGTAAAAACTGAGGCTCATAAAGGATCCAGATCTTTGGAACATAGACGTCCTATTTCTTCTGTGTCACCACATAAGAAGATACATGACTCTAAGGATTCACGAGAAAAAGAGCTGCCTTTGCTGCCTCAGCTAATCCGGTCACCATCTGTTCCACAATCTGCCTGTCGCTCCAGATCTTACTCAGAATCTCCACCAACCAAAAAGGAAAGGAATTCTAGTGAAGATAGAAGGTATATGATTTCCTTAATAATACTGTAGTTTTGCTGGTGCATCATGAATTTCTTCTTTTGATGGTAATGTTCTAATTTAATTACTGTAGTCCAAGAAGTACTTCGAATCGGAGGGAGAGAGAGACAATTGACACTGACAGCCCTAGTCAAAGTAAATTGAGAGAGCACAAAGTTAGTTCTGACATTTCTAAGAAAATTGCAGATGAGAAAGAAATGAACCATTCAAGGTTAGTAATGAAAAATGCATTATTGAGAATCTGAGAAGTTATCTTGTCCATGGATATTCTTGAGTAATATATTCTTTTCCTTTTTCTTTTTGGCTGGGTTGCTGTGGTTCAGGGAGACTTTTGAGCATAAACCTAGGTCTTCAAGAAAATTTCCCACAACACCCGATCCATATAAAGATCTTGGGAAGAGGTGGGTCGAGAAGGAATTTTCTGACATCCATAGCCATTCTGATCGCTTGGAGTTCAGAAAGCGAAATGAAGTGATTAAGAGGTTTGTTTACAATTGCTTTTCTGCATTTTGGCAGCTTTAAATGAATATTCCTGCTTGTTTTTTTGTAGAGCTATTAAAAGAGGCTCAGCCTATATTCTGACATAATGCTTGTGTATATTTGTTCTCAGTGCAACATTTTCTGGAAGGATGGAGCACACAAAGGAACTGGATGAACAAAAGTCACCATCTACTCATAGACACTTTCATTCAGTTAAGAGGGTAAAGGAATCATATGATGGGGAGAGTTTCAAAGCAGATAAGGAAAGCTTGTCTCACACAAACGATACCAAGGGCAAAGAGCTACATGTTAAGTCAGAAGCTCCCCTCACTTCATCAAGGAAAGTTGAGCAGAATGATCTGAGTAGTAATGCAGGTTCTGGTTTCGAGGAAAGTGAAAAGCGTAGAGCTAAACTCAAGGAAAAAAGAAAGCATAAGAGGTCCGACAGATATGAGTCAACGTCAGATGATAGTTTTGATTCTGGTGTTGAGGATAGGAAGGAGGCTAAAAGGAGGAGGAAAGAGGAGAAAAGATTGAAGAAAGGGGAGAAGCGTCGCCGGCGGGAGGAGAGGCGGCGCAGAAAGGAAGAAAGACGTTCCCAGAAACTAAAATTGAAGTCAGCTAATGCTATATCCTCGCCTTCAGTCGCAGAGAGCAATCCTGATAGTCATGCTTCTGATGATGAACATCTGAGGAAGGAGGATCGACATGGACATGAGATCGAGGAGTCCGAGTCCTTGCAGAAAAGACTTGAGATTGAGCTGCGGGAGAAGGCTCTCGAGTCTCTTAGAGCAAAGAAGGGCGTCAATCATTAAGACTGTTGCTTCTTTTGGACATTACTAGGCTGTTATTCTTGTCCTAATAGTCCTTTTCTTTCAGCTTGTTTCATCAATCTAGAACTAAATTTTTTATCATGGATGTGTTGTTTATGGATATTTAATCTAGTCTATCTTTACTATGGCAGCTGCATTGCATAAAAGAGAGTTTCCTGAGCTAGTGTGTTGACTTCAACTTTATGCTGACCTACCTGCTAAACCTTCTGGTAATAATTGTCTTCCCTTTCCTGGGAATCTGTTTGTTTCTAATCCACTGGGAAATTTTCTTTTGGTGGCTCGTTAGTCTGACAGGTGTCCGCATTTTTCGGTCCTTTATGAATATACGAAATTGTAATTTTTAGTTTGGACTGTTTTGCTTGAAAGACAAATTTAAGTGATGTTACACTAGGAAGAAATACCAGGTTTAGTGCAATAGCTGATCCAATTGTTCATTTTTGTCCTTATTTCTAAGTTGGCTTTCTGGTTAATTGATAGATCATTATATTGTCCACTAGATGACCTCGTTGAGCAGACCTGTGCAGCTCCATATGTGGATCTCCAATACAGGTGATGTGTTACCATCCTAAATTGGTTGGCTTAGATAGTAGAGTGCCCAAAGGCTGGAGCATTACCCTTAAATATAACTTAAATCTTATTTAGGTCTCATGTATTGCATGCTGATTTACTTTCTGTGGCTGGCAGCTTGAATTCCTCTCCAGAATGTGATTTGCTTTTCATGATGATCTGAGTACCTGTTCATTTTTATCAGTGTTTGTATCAGCAGTTAAGACAATCTGGGTATTATACTGTACTTGAAATCCATATAGAACTGTAGCAGCGGCACACCCCCCCCCTCCCCCCCCAAAAAAAATAAAATAAATAAATATATATATATATAAAAGAGATCATCTTTATGCTTTTTGATTGTTCACCTAGGTATAGTTTGATATGTTATGTCAATCTTTCAATCCTGGTTATTAAATTTTTCCATGCATGTAGGTATGTGCTCTTGTATATCGGGATAACTTCTTTCATTGTTTTTACCATATAGCATGAGTTCAATGTGGATATGACTTTCCACCTGAGGTGTGTAACCTTCTTTTTACCTCATAATTCTGAAGAATCTAAATTGTTTAATACCATAAACATAAGCATAAAGGTTTTCTCAAGAATTCAAGAGGAATGGAAGGGGGCATGTAAAGGGAAGGTAACAAGTGAGACTTTTATGCTTTAATGGACAAAGGGGATGAGAGAGAGCTTGGAATAAGTTGTGCGGACTCCTCACTCAATGTCGCACCTATGTCGGATTTTCCAAAATACACTATTTTTTGAGAATTTCACATGCTCTGGTTGACATTTTTGAAGAGCCTAAGCATCATAGAATCCTGGTAAGCAGAGGAAGAACAACTAGATTTTTTTTGTTTTTGTCTGAGGTGCAACCTTCCCTTCTCCTTCCATATAATTTGGAAGAAGCTTAAATTGTTTAGTATCATAAACATAAGCATAAAGGTTTTCTCAAGGATAATAGGGTGGGAGGGATATTATGAAGGAAGTTAACATGAGCAGAAAGGTTTCTCTAGGGTTCTAAAGGAGTGGAAGAGGCATGTAGAGGAAGGTAAGATTTTTTATGCTCTGATGGACAATGGGGAAGAGAGATAATCTGGTCTGGCTGTCGGGGGGCAGGGGGAGGTTTTCTTATCCACATTTTGAAATGTTCAAAGAGAGTACACATCTATATCTGGTGAAAGGAAAAGTGTATTTCATAAAATTGGATAATAGCAAACCCAGTGTAATCCCACAAATTTCATAAAATTGGATGAGTGGATAAAAATGGATGAACTGATACCTTGTATCATAATAATTAAAATAGTTTTTCTGGAATTGTAGCTCCAAACTGGAGTGCTGGGAGAAGCTGTAGTTGAGTCTCTGTTTTCGTACTCTGAATATTTTGATATTCCCCAGTGCTTAGCTGTAGTTAATTGTTCTTATGAGCTGTGCCATATGCATGTCATTACCATGCTTCTCCTGATATCCTTGTGTAGGTCAATCATTGTGGAAGGTCACTTGTGGAACGTGCTTTTTTTTAAAGATGCTCGTTTTCCTGAAATTGACCACTGAACACATGAAAATTGGAGAACTACATAGTGAACACTCCCTTCTAGCAAGGTGAAAAATTAATGGGCCAATCACTGCTGCGCGTGCTTTCGTCCCAAATAAAGATTGATTGAATAGTTTCTTCCCAATGTTGATCACCAGCCTGGAGTCATTGCTTAATTCAGTCCTTTCTGCTATTTCATTGCAGTGCCAATCGTTTTGATTTTTGTTCCTATATTGTTTACCTGATCCCTTCTCACTAGAAAATGACATCACTCATATGAAATTTCATAATATTCTCTCAGAATTCGATGCTTCCCCAATCTTCCAGGTTGTCAAAGTGACCGTGTGTTTGGATTTTGCTGTCTCTTGGTAAAGATGGTTATTGAAGGTGTGGTTTTTGACGGTATAAAGAGTAAGTGAGTTTCTGGATTCCATATGATGATTTTAAGCTTGAAGAGTGGATGGTGTCCTAGGTGATTGGAGCCCATTGGATTTACTCGCCAAAGATACTTGACCAGTAATGTCGTAATAAGTGAGAAGCATTTGAAGCAACATAATCATACAACATTAGCAATTGTTATTCACATAGTTGAAGAATGCAATCAAGGTAGGGCGTGCATAGAGTTAAAACCATGCCTTTCTTTAATCAACCTGAACTTCTCAAAATGATAAGACATCTGTGAATGTTGAACAGATTCCCTTCCCCTATAGTGAGCTGGCAGTATGGGGTTCTTTTCCACCTACGTATAGAATAGTTCAGCAAAAGATTTATTTTCTTTTCTGCCGAAACCTCCTGAAATCCTTTTCTTTTAGTGGTTTGCATACATTATGCTTCAAATTTTAAAAGTACAAATTCAAACAATTATACCCCCCCAAAAAGGTGTAAACTACAGCGGGGAACATGATAAGTTTTTCCTCCAGTAATCCTATAAAATGAATTTTCTTCCTTGTTTGGTCTGGTGCCGGTAGCTGCAAGAGGATATTTAGACCTTTTCCGACACTCAACCCATTTCTATTTTCCCTTACCGTATTGCCCCGGTGGAGTTGAAGGAACAATTGAGGGATTTGTTGGAGAAGGTTTTTATATGGACTAGTAAATCACCTTGGGATGCACCAGTGTTGTTTGTGAAGAGAAAAGATGGTTATCTTAGGATATGTATTGACTATAGAGTCACCATAAAGAATAAGTATCCTCTACCAAGGATTGATGACCTTTTTGATCAACATCAAGGGGCTAGTTACTTCTCTAAGATGAATCTTCTATTCGGGTATCACTAGCTTTTCAGACTAGGTATGGGCACTTTGAATTTTTGGTTATGTCCTTTGGGTTGACTAATGCATTGGCTATATGTATGGATCTTATGAATAGGGTCTTTAAACCCTACCTTGACTTGTTTGTGGTGGTTTTTATTGATGATATTTTGATTTATTCCCATAGTGTGGAGGAGCATTTGAATCCCTTGAGGGTGGTGTTGCAGATCTTGAGGAAGGAGAGGTTATATGCAAAATATGAAAAATGTGAGTTTTGGTTGAAAGAGGTTGCATTTTGGGGACATGTGATGTCGGGTGATGGTATTAAGGTGGATGTTAAGAAGTCGGAGGTGATTAGAAATTAGCCTAGACCTTTGACTCCACCGAACATTAGGAGTTTCTTGGATTTAGCAGGTTATTATCGAAGGTTTGTAAATGACTTCTCTTCTATTGCTTCTCCGATGACTAATTTAACCCAAAAGAAGGCGAATTTTATGTGGACCGATGAGTGTGAAAAGATTTTTCAAACTTTGAAAGATAAGCTTGTCTTCGCTCCTATCTTGGCTACCAGAAGGGTTTGTTGTATATTGAGATGCCTCAAGAATTGGTTTGGGGTGTGTTTTGATGCAAAGTGGTAAGTTGATAACATATGGCTCTAGACAACTTAAGGTACATGAGAAGAATTATCCCACCCATAATCTTGAATTGGTGGCCGTAGTATTTGCCTTGATAATTTGGCGTCACTACTTGTATGGGGTTCATGTTGATGTGTTCACCGATCATAAGAGTCTCCAATATGTGTTCACCAAAAAAGATCTTAACTTGAGATAAAAAAAAGGTGGTTAGAGCTTAAAGAAGATTGCATGGGGTGCCCTTTTCTAACATTTCAGATCGTGGTGCTCAATTCACTTCACACTTTGGAGGTCCTTCCAAAGAGGTCTTGGTACCAAGATAAAACTTAACACAGCCTTTCACCCTCAAACGGATGGTCAAGCCGAGAGGACTATCCAAACTCTTGAGGTTATGCTTAGAGCTTGTGTTTTGGAGTTTAAGGGTTATTGGGATGAACACCTTCCACTCATTGAGTTTGCTAACAACAATAGCTATCACTCAAGCATTGGTATGACTCCTTTTGAAGCTTTTTATGGTAGGCATTGTAGGTCCCCGGTTGGATAGTTTGAAGTGAGAGAGTTGGCTTTGCTAGGTTCGTATTTGGTCATGGAGGCCTTGGAGAAGGTGAGGCTAATAAGGGAAATATTGAAAACAACCCAAAGTAGACAAAAGTCATTCTCCAATGTGAGAAGGAGAGATCTTGAATTTAAGGTTGGTGATTGAGTTTACTTGAAAGTTTCACTTATGAAGGGTGTGGTTTGATTTGGTAAGAAGGGGAAGTTAAGCCTAAGGTTTGTAGGTCCTTATAGAGTGTTGAGGAGGATTGATAAGGTGACCTATGAGTTGGAGTTTCCCATTGATATGAATATAGTTCATTCGGTCTTCCATGTGTCCATGTTGAGGAAATGTGTGGGTGACCCAAGTGCTATTGTACCTTTGGATGTTTTGGGTGTTGTAGAAAATAATTTGACTTATGAGGAGGTCCCGATGGAGATTTTGGATAGGCAAGTGAAGAGGTTGAGTAACAAGAATGTAGCTTTCGTCAAGGTCCTTTAGAGGAACTAACAAGTTGAAAGTGCCACATGGGAAGCCGAGGCAGACATGAGAAAGTGATATCCATACCTCATCCACTCTACTCAAGCCTAAGGTACTAATTTAAGTCCCCTATATGATTTTAAGTCTTAAGTTTAAGCTCTTATGTCATTTTGCATGCATTCATGTTCATGTTGACAAGTTTAAGGTGATTTTTGACATTCATGTTAAGATTTTTGAAATGATGTTTAAATGCGTTATTGCATTCCTATTGGGCTGAAATCTTCTTAATTACTTCTCTTATGTACGTTTCTTTGACATTCGGGGACGAATGTTCCTAATGGGGAGATATTGAAATGCCCCAAAAAGGCCCTAAAAATGTGCCTCGAAAATGCCCATAATCGTAATTTTTATATATTTCAAAATTCGTGCGTGATATCGAAAGTTCGACTTCATATTCATGATTAGGGGGCAAAATTGAGTGGGGAATGGGTATAACCTCGATTTTAGAGGGCCCGTAGTGAAAAATAAATTTCGCAAATTTTGCTTATCCAGTGTCTGTCTGCGCCCAGGCCGCGACGCGCTTGGCACGCGGATCAGTGTTATTTGGTCCTCCGTGTTGGGTCCGCATCGTGGACTACACACAGATCGGTTCAAGTTTTTCCTTAGTTTTTCATTTCGGTCCAAGGGCCTTGGAGTCATAGCCCCATGCCCACATATGCGTGAAAACACGTATACTTAGCCATTTTCAACTCTATATCCCTTAAGACCCTCTCAAAACCCTCTCTAACACTTAACAAAATATTTTATCCAAATTCAAGTGTCCCAAGCTTAATTCTGGATTTCAAGAACTCCATTCAAGTTTCAAGTCTACATCAAGAACATCCAAGTTTAAGGTCTGTGAGTTTCAACCATCGGGTCCTTTCACCCATGGTACCCAATCTTCCCATTTTATGAAAATTGCATGTTTTCAAGTTGTATTATTTATGGGTATTACCTATTATAGATTATGACTATAAACTATGTTGGGGTTTATGAAATGTTGATTGAAAACACATGTCTACCTATTTAAAGCTTATACTATGAGATGGTTTGTCTATTGTGACTATGCATGTTTTGAGTTATGAGACTTTGATCTATTATGAGATTCGGTGGTGGATTTTAAGGTATCTTACATGAGGGTTTAACTATGTGTTGGTGGGTTGATTTACATTGAGTTTTCTCAGTATTTTACTCTTGAATTACATGATTTTGAACTACCATTGCATACCCATCAAGTGTTTGATAAAATGTCTTGACAAGGATTCTCAAGTTGTTGATGATCTATTACATGGTTTATAAGCCAAATGACTTTATGATGATTAAGGGATTGTATGTATGTACTGAATTCATGAAAAGTATCTATAGTGTTGCAAGTTGACCACACCTTATCGAGGGGTGACATGTCCGTACTACCATGTTGAGGGGTAGATACCTTGACCACCTTGTCGGGGGGTGACATGTCCGTACTACCATGTTGAGGTGTAGATACCTTGACCATCTTGTTGGGGGGTGACATGCTCGTACTACCATGTTGAGGGGTAGATACCCTGACCACTTTGTCGGGGGGTGAAATGCCCGTACTATCATGTTGAGGGGTAGATACCTCGACCACCTCACCGACGGGAAGTACTGACATGTAGGTGTGCAATGCATGACATGGAAACAAGGATAAGATGGTTCATGCTAAGTCTCATGTTAAAATTATACATTTGCAAGGGCATTAGTAAGTCATAATCAAGCCAATATAATTTAAACACAAAAAAGCAACTTAAGAAAGAACTTAGCAGGATGCATGGATGAACATAGTCGTGAATAAGGAAATCATATAAACTTGGAACATACATAGAAGTGATCATTTAAACATTTTACTTTTACCATAGAATACAAAATAATGCATATGAGAAATAAAGAACCTACCCTAACTTGAATGCAAGATAAGGCCATTGATTTAGGTTAGTGAGAAAGCATATGTTGTAATGAACAATTAAAATATTAATATCCTTGTATGAACAATACATCACTTTATATAAAAGACTATTTTACTATGAAAAGAAATATTAGTAATCATAGTGGAGAGCACCTTACATACTTGTAGACATAGCCATATACATTTAGGAGAAATACCATTGGAACTTGTGAAACAATGATTCATAGGTGCTTTAAAACACCTTTGGACATAATGTAAAGGAACCAATATTAATATCACAAGAGGACATCTTCGGTCATAAGGAGGATTTTGAACATATGTGAGAGCACCTTTTAATCGACATAAATCATATGATCTAACCCTGGTGTCTCGATGTTTCCCCTACACCAGAGAAAGGGGAGATCACTTGCCAAGGTGACCTCTTAAAATGCCCAAGTAGATCCACTAAAGCCTTGCTATTGAGCAACCTCGACTAACGGTTGGTCTAGAAATCAACCTCTACTAGCGGGTGATTCCTATTTTCTATGGTGGTATGAGTTATGGGACGATGAGATTCTACTAACAATCTCATGCCTCTTCTAATGGGGAGCTTATGCATCTATCCCAAGGTCCACTCGGTGTGCCACATCAATTCGTTATGTATAGATGATGAGATTTTATTGATACAGAGCCATTTCCAATAGACTTATTGGAGGGTCCCATTGACGTGCATCCAGTAGGAATTGAACCTACGAATTCGCCAATTATGAGTTGGGCGCTTTAACTATCCAGATTCTCACAGAATAATCATAAGTATAAAACATGGAATCATCATTGGGGAGCTATTCTACTAACCCGCCCCATAAACCTTTTAAAGCAATGGAGAAGAATTCTACTAATCCGTCCCATAAACATTTTAAAGCAATGGAGAGGAATTCTACTAACACGTCCCATAAACATTTTAAAGCAATGGAGAGGAATTGTACTAAATTATCCCATAAACATTTAGAACATTAGTTGTCATTGTAAGTATAACTCCTACATCTTGGCTAAGCCTCTACTATCAACTAGCATCATAATCTTGGCTAAGCCTCTACTATCGGCTAGCATCATATATAATCTTGGCTAAGCCTTTACTATTGGCAAGCATCATTTCATATCCCTCTACTAACGGGTCATCATAGTCTCACGATCATAGCTAGGTGGGGACTCACATTTCTTTTATTCATTCATTATTGACTCTAATGATTCTAGGCCCAAATAACATATAGACAAGAGTTTAGTCATGACTTGTATAACTTCTGAACCATAACATCATAAAAAAGATTTTTCAATAATATATAACTTTCATATAACTTGGGCAATCTTAGTAGCTCAGTTGGTTGACTACTTGAACTCCCACCTTGTTGGTGCGAGTTCAATTCCCCACATTGTAATCCCCCTCCCCATTTCCCCCTCCCCCACCCCCCAATTTTCCAAAAAAAAAAAAAAGAAAAAAAACTTCATATAACTTCAAAGTATTTCAATGGGTACTTGGCAACCCTCATCATTCATAATATCGTGATCTGTAAAGGAAAGGGATTCATGATGTTATATAAAGTTTCATATTATTCTCATGAAAACATAACATAAATAATGACTTTTTCATTTCGGACCTTCATGTTTTTATATAGCATGGATTGGGCCTTCTTCTTCTTCATATAGGTTAGGTCAAAAACAAGGAATTTGCATGTGTGTATATATATCTATA
>JAOTQR010000109.1:11601804-11623125 GCA_025774065.1 Solanum ossicruentum | reverse complement strand
AGTCCCAAACCCTCATCCCAAGCTAAGGTTCTCCTTCAAGGTTCTTCTTCAAACTTCAAGTCTCCATCTCCAATCTTTACCAAGTTCATCTCTAAGCTAAGGTATGTGGGTTTCTTTCATGGGTTCTTTTCACCCATGATACCCAATCCTCCTTTTACTCTAATTGCATGATTTAAAGTTGATTTATAAATGGGTCTTGATTATTATGAAATTTACTGCACACTATGTTAAAACTATGCAAAGTTGTGACTGTTTTGCCATGTTTTGAGCTATAAATCTTTTGTCTATTTTAAGATTTGAGAAGGGGTTTTGATGTATGTTGCTTGAGGGTGTTGCAAGGTGTTGATTGATGTTTTTAAAATGGGTTTTCTTTCATGATTTCATCTCTATATTTCATGATTTTTTATACTAGCAGTACACACTCTCTAAGTATCTGATAAAATACCAGGATATGGTTTCTTGAGGAGTTGAAAGTCCAAAGCATGATATATGATATGAATGACTATATGATGATGAAATGAGCTTATGTATATGATATAATCTGTATAAATTGTTGCATTAGACCATACCTGATCCTGGGGGATAAGAGCCTGGGCAACCATGTTGCGGGTTTATACTCATCAACCATGTTAGGGGTTTGTACTTCGCCACCGTGTTGATAAGGTGTGATTATCATCAACCATGTGAGGGATTTATACCACAAAACCACCAAGGGGTTTGTACCTTGAATAGCTAGCTTGGTCTCTTCTACAAATATGATATCGTATATGAGCATGAGCTACTTAAGCATTGATCATACATGCCATATTTTTATATTATGCCTATTGTTTAATACTATGCATTTTGGTTGTGATGTCTATCTATTGCAATACATTGCATCCTACATACTTAGTAAATTCAAACGTACTAACGCATATTCTATGCCTACATGATGTCACCATGTAGGAACTGGTACCCAAGTTGATCATCCTCCTCCACATGGCTAGTTCAGTGCTATTTAAGTTAGTCGGTGAGTCCTCCACTTTGGGTACCTTAGACTATACTCTCTCTTGTTATGTATGGAGGCACTCTTCTTTATGTTCTATTTGACTATGAGGGTGAGCCTGGTTGCTTTGTCTTAGCTCCCGCTCTTATCTATGTAGTAGAGGTTGTTGTTGAACATGTTATGTATCTATGAAATAAGCTTGATTGCTGTCTCTTGATTATGATATTGTGCAAGAATTTCCCTTAGCCTCTTGCCCTATTCTTGTTCTGTGATGTTTTATATGCTTTTGCGACGAATGATGTGTAATAACAAGTTAAGAGGCTTGTTTGGGGTTCCTTCGGGTTCCCCATTCGTCGTGTCACATATAGGCCCTAGGCTTGGGTCACGACAAACTTAGTATCAGAGAACTAGATTGATAGATCCTCGGAGTCTAACCCACCGCATCGATTAGAGTCCTATTCATGATTTTGAAGCACACCATGACTATGAGTAGGAAGATATGAGACGTTTTAGGAAATATTTCCCTTCTTCATGTTCCATGTCGTGCTATAGAGTTGTAGTGAGTTTTGCCCCCTAATGAATGTTCTTTACTATGCTAGATCATGCCAAATGTTCTATTTGACTATGAGGGTGAGCCTGGTTGGTTTGTCTTGGCCCCCGCTCTTATCTATGTAGTAGAGGTTGTTGTTGGACATGTTATGTATCTATAAAATGAGCTTGATTGTTTTCTCTTGATTATGATATTGTGCAAGCATTTCTCTTATCCCCTTGCCCTATTCTTGTTCTGTGATGTTTTATATGCTTTCGGAACCAATGATGTGTAATAACAAGTTAAGAGGCTTGTTTGGGGTTCCTTCGGGTTCCCCATTCATCGTGTCACGTCTAGGCCCTAGGCTTGGGTCGCAAAAAACTTGGTATCAGAGCACTAGGTTGATAGATCCTCGGAGTCCAACCCACCACGTCAATTAGATTCCTATTCATGATTGTGAAGCACACCATGACTATGAGTAGGAAGATATGAGACGTTTTAGGAAATGTTTCCCTTCTTCATGTTCCACGTAGTGCTATAGAGTTGTAGTGAGTTTTTCCCCCTAATGAATATTCTTTACTATGGTAGATCATGCCAAATACTCGAGGACAAAGGGCCTAAACTCCCGAGGAGCAACCTACCAATGGTAAGCTCCGGGATGCTAATGATGTTCACGCTCCAATAAGAAGGCGATCGCTGTCAACAATTTACTTAACCGAAGGTTAGGGTCTAATCCATAGGGAATACAAGGTTTGACTACAACAATTCACTATCAACCATTTTGAGTATCAATAACTAAATATCTAATCAGAGAGGGGGGAGGGGTTCTGATTCAAGAACAAAATAAAATAACCACTATACTACTATGTGGAAACACTCAATTTTAGGGACTACTTGGGAATTGTGTTCCCCATGTTTTGTTAACTCCATTACCCTACAATTGGAGATTTGTATGCAGGATGGTAACTTAGGTTCTTCCAACCCTCTTGTGAAGGTGAAGGTCGAATTTCACCATGATGCTTGGTTGGCTACCATGGCGTGCCAACTAACCGTTACCTATTGTCCCAATCAACCTCCCCTTGGTTAGGTTTGGTTGATTAGACGAGAACACATCAATCAAATTCTGTCATATACTTCCTTTTTCCTATTCGTTACTACCACGGTCGGGATCGTGATAGTAGGTGGGATTTGGTGTTGGCCATCACCAAAAAATAATCATAATGAAGGAAAATAGATAATACATGCAAAACTCCAATCACAGAAATGCAATAAACGTTGGTTATCTCAAGTCAAATACCTATGGTTTCCACAACCCCAAGTTGTGTAGTGCATAGCTACTCATGGCTAAGGAAAAACCAATAAAAATGTAAATGAAAGATATGATTGAGAATTTTACCCAAGACAATGAAGATTGAAGACACCATAAGTTGCAAATCACAAGCTTGATAGATTGGTAATAAGCACAAAACAAGGTTTGCAATCCCTAAAATAGGGTTTTCCAAGAGAAAATAATAAACTAAACTAAAAACCTGAAAGTTTCCTTGGGAGTATATTCAAAGATGATATTGTCTTCTCAGTTTCGAATCTGTCTAATAAAACCATAACTTAAACTATTTATAGTGTTTACAAAATAACCCTAAAATTTACACAGAAAAGATAGCTAACAGCTAGTACGCCTCGCAGGTAGAACTCTTAGGATGACTTACAAGTCGTAATCGAGGTCTTGTATCAGGTTCTTGGTATCTTGGACTTAACTGGTATGACCCACTGGTATGAGTCATTGCTTGGGCTACGACTCGTATGCTTCTCTCGTAGTTTAGGCCTTCAGTTATTGATCCAAAGATTGGACTCTCTGATTCTTGTTACGGATACATCTATACAAGTCGTAGTGAGATCTACGACTCATAGGGTGGCCTCGTAGGGTTGACCTCCACTTAGCAAGTTTCTGATTTTGGTCTATGTCTCCTACCACGATAGCATCCTATGACTCGTAGCTTGGGCTACGACTCGTAGTGACTTCATATGTCCTATGCTTCAGTAAAATCTACACTTTTCTCCAAAATCATGCCAACCTAACTTTTCTACAAGAACAACACAAAAACACATAAAAACTATAAAAAGTCGCATTAAGAACTCAAAAGATCTGTTGTTTTTGGCATCTAATGTACTGTATTTTGGCAGAAGATCAACACCTCAACTTAGAATTGTTGCTTGTCCTCAAGAGACGACTCAATCTACGCATACAATAAGAAATGCATAGTTGTTATACCAATGGCATATACATCTTTCACTCTAATTCAGGTATCCAACTATCATTTTCAAAGTAAAATTACTGAGCACAACAAAAACATGATGATGAATCTGGTAACCCAACTATGATAAGCTAAGGAGCATCAACCATCCACAATCACTGGTGCAACCATATGCTAATCAAGTAGAGCAAATGCCCTCACAGAAAAGAAGTCCCTCTTACTCACTCAAGAAGCATTTAGAATTCAAGGACTGAGGAAGCATTCTCACTCTCACAATTGAAATTCATACATACTGACTAACAACAGAGGCTTGCTTCTATACTCATCTTCTAGTTTGGTGATAAAATTGATTTTGATCACTTTAGGACTTATGGGTTTGTAACATAGGTTCAGAGGGCTTTGGTATGATATTTTGGGCAAGTAATGACTAAAAGCTATCCTTGAACCATGTTTACCAACACTTTTTGCTTTCATAACCCAATTCTTTTCATTAAATCCATCCTTATTCTCCTGCTTCAAACTTTTTCTCGAGTGCTTTCTTTCTATTTTTAGTTGTACCTTATTTCTAAACTCAATTCTTGCTACTTTTTTTTCAATTTTCAAGGCACTTTTCTTTTCTTTTTCTTCACCCGGCTCATGATTTTTCATTTCTTTCTTTATTTCCCAACTAGCCACCTCATTGTTATTACTTTACCACAACAAGGGCCACCCTCAACCTAGGCTTTTAACCTGAGGTGAAGCACACAATATCCATTCCCCAAACTAGGGCCACAATTTGTAGCCACCCTTAACTTAGGATTTTAGCCTCAATTAAGGTTCATATGTTCAAGGATAGACCGGGGTAATATCAAGGTATTTCATCAAACAAGGTTAATCTAGTAAGGTGTCAAGAAAGAATGAGTACATAAGAAGCTCAAAAATTTGGAACAAGGGATTCACTCGCTCATTTGGTAGGTCATTTAGGCTAAACGTGGGTTCACTCAAAGAACAAAGGCCTAGGATCCTTTCCAGATCAACTACATCATTGAACCAATTTTAGAGTAACAAGGCAAGTTCTGGGTCCATTCAAGATGCATGAATGCAACAAAAAAAGCTCACAACAGACATGGCATTGCACCCACAATCAAGTATAGACTTACAACTCATGCTTCAAGCCTCAACTTACCTTTACATTATTAGAACAAATATCACCAGATCATCAAAATGCATGAGTGCCTCACTAATCATAATCTCAAAAATTTTGAGGGGTACCCAATTTTTCGAACATTCAAAAACCATTTAAAGACTATGCATATGCGAACAGATAACACTACTATGAATTTACACATTATCTACATTATGTAAACATGCTAGTTAAATAGAAAAGTAAGCATCCATAAGGAAAAAGAATCACGGGAAGAAAACCTTGGGATCAAAAATAGGGGAAGTTATGGACTCGAGGTTATTCAAACTTCACTTTACTCCATTATTTCCCACACCCCACCAAAATAGGATACTTTGTCTTCAAAGTAAAGCCAAGAATGAAAACCAAACATAATAACATAGAAATATATATATACATATATTAAACACCAAAAACTAATATCCACAATATAAGTAAAAACAACATCCACCATAAAAATATTTAAACATATCCAAAGACCAACATAATAAAAAGATTGTCTAGCAACATAACAAAGTATCTATAATGACAAAATAAGAACTGGGTCAAAAGAAGTCAAACATCATGGTGCATCAAGCATCAGTCTCTGGCTGGTCAGTAGGGTCTTGGGTCACCATCTCCTCCTCAGCAATCTAGGTCGCAGTTGTACGTGAACTACCCTCTCCATGTGAATGCTACTGTTCCCTATCTCTTTGTATGGATGCCAATAGGATCGAATCCTGCATCACCTCCTCTGGTATCGACTCCTCCACCGGGGCTGCTGGGTCATCAGGTCGAGGCATGTTCTAGCTCATCTCTGGATCATTTGTCTCGAGGGGCCTCTTCCAATGAGCATGTGGGCGCTCAGCTAGCCAGTCAATCACCTCATCACCCATCGATGCTACCTCTGGAACTGTAACAAATAACATCTATAATAGGTCAGCCCTGAGCTTGGCCAACCCTTCGGTCACCGCACTTGTGTCAACAAGCCTAGTGCCCTCAAGATTCCGCTGGACTCTCGCCTCAAATGCATCAACTCGGGCATCCACCGCTCTGACTCTCTCATCTACCAATGCATGGGTGAATGCCTTCATCCTCTCCTCAGAGTCTTGCACGGTCTGGTTGACCCAATGTCTGACCTATGCTACTAAAGCTTGTAGCCTGTACTCCGTCATAGCCACTTGCATGATAGTACCTAAAAAGCAATAGAAGACATAAGAGAATCAACGTATAAACTAGATGATGCTAGTGTTGAAGTGCTGGAGGATGGCATAGACTCAATCACAATAGCCGGTGAAGCCTCTGCACCAGCTGGAGTAGTGTCAGAAACGGCAGGTTTCGAACCCTAAGTCTAAGGCTCTACCGGGAATGGCGTATGAGGTGGGACAACTCTCTGTAGGGCTACTGGGTTCTCATTATCCTTGATTAGATGGTTCCCATCATACGCACAACCTCTACATGAGGGTCTAAGTGGAGAGAGACCTGCACACCAGCTTCCTGGCATAATCTATGTACCAGGATAGGGAATGGCAATGCCTGCTAGGTATGAACTACTTCCTCATGAATCAGCTCTGCCATAATATGGGCCCAACCTATGTCCTACCCTACCAAGATGCTATCCAACAACATAACCCTCTCTAATGTGATCACATTATCCGTGAATGTTGGTCTGATGCGTCAACGGATAATGGGCCACCAAAACTTCACCCTGAACGAGAGGTGGGCCTTCAAAATATGCTCAGTGTGGTTTGTAACCCATATCGACTCAAATCCTTCCTCGCAGATTTGGCTCGCTATCCACCTAAGAAGCTCTATTCTCAGCCGATATCTTTCTAATTAACTGCCCTTTTCATTTCTACAATTCTATGACCATACTCCACTGTGGAGTGAGGCACTCTGTAATTTGGCCCAAACTATACCCTCCGAATGGTTTCTTCTGAGATATCAACAACCTCACCTCTGACCAGGACTTCACTCAATCGTGGCTGGTCAATTGGCTTTTTGTGCCTCAAACGATTACTATATAAAGTAGCATAGTATGAGGCATAGATTTCTTGTACCAAGTTGGGGGTATACTTTCCCAATACTTGTGATAGCCATCCTAGTCCATGGCGCTCAATTTCAGCTTCTAGTCCTAGTGCACTACCTAGCCCTGAGTCTTTTAACCTTGCCTCCTCATGAAACCTCCACACCAACCTCCCTTGACTTTTTTTGTTCCAGTCCCTTTTCATAAATCTCTCTCATGCCTGGGACACACCATGTTGTGCTTTGGAGGTTTGTGGAGGTGATGATGTAAGTCGAATCAGCTGGCTATTGTGGAGTAGTCTCCTCTTACTTAAATTGAGATACCTCGAGAGAACCAGACTCATAAAGTGAGGAATCATCATCTAATCCTTCATCGTCACCCTCCTCTTCAGAATGGGAGGGACTATCCAATTTCATCGGGAGTCTTGTTGTTTGTGATCTCATCACGGGTACATTAGCTTCAGGATCTGGGTGCACATTTATCTCTTTGGTAAATTGTTCATCATCCAACATCGCATTTCTCAGTCGGTGTCCTGAAGTCGAGGCAGCACCCCTTCCACCTCTTAAAGGCCTGATATCTGAAAAATCAACACACACCAGTGCATAAGTCCCATGATGTTTTTGTTCCATAAATGGCTAACACATAAAACAATCAAACAATAAGCAATACAAATATCAAAGTGAAAAACAACTGAACCAGGTGCAGAGTTGCAGATATGAATTGAAGGTAAGACTCATAGGGTGACCTACAATCTGTACTGTGGACTTGTAGTACTAAGTTCTCTGAGAAAAATTTATTCTGGAATCACCTATAAGACGTAGTAGTCTAGGCTCATACCTCATTCTAGAAACAATTTGAAAATTCAGATCTGGGCCACAAGACCATTACTACGAGTCATAACAAATATTACAAGTCGTAGGTGGGCCTCATATGGAAAATGTTAAAGCACCATAGATGACTATTGCCTTCTATGAAGGGCCACTATGACTCGTAGGATGACTTACGAGTCGCAGTGGGTCCTTGTAGCAGAAAATAGAGAGCACCCTGGGTGCCTCTAACCATTCCATAATGACTACGAATTAACTAGGAAGCATCAGAGATCAAAAACACATGAATAACCCAATAATAATCCTAATCATTACATTTTACCCATCATCGCAAAATGAAACACTAATTTTCCATATCGTTCAAAACATCTCTAATATCGAACACATGGAAGCACATAAAGGGGTATACCAATTTCATGCATGAGTCCTCCCTCAAAACAGAATGATAAAACCCCTCACTTACAAAGTTCAACCCCAGATGGTCTTCACAAAGTAATCACCCATAAAATACATAATACACGTACATGACCACAGCATCAAACTTTAAAGTCACCCAGCAAGGATAAAATTAAAGAATCAACTCATTACATGGGCATATACAAGTATAAATCACATTCTTCCTGCTACCATAATTATTTTAACATAGTTTTGCTAATCATGATCATAAAACATTCATTCAAACACCCATAAAACAAGATTATTTTAGAGGTATATCAAACTTAACCATGAAAAATTTACCAGATGAGTGGATGAATGTGAAATGAGAAGAAGAAAAGGAAACCAATTCCTTGGTAAAAATTGCACTTACTGGGGGATGTTAGTACATGAATGATTTGGGAATGAATGAAATAGTGAAAAGTGATGTTTGGGGGGGTTATAAAGTTAGAAAAACCATTTCATGTAGGGACATAATCAGCCAAAAGATGTATTATTTTAATATTCCAAACCAGGTCACCTTTTAAAATTCTACAGATCGAACCTACGAGACCCCGACTACGAGTCGTAAGATGTCATACGACTCGTAAGTCACGGTCTCGTAGCATACCCAACAGTTAAGAAAATTTAAATTTGCATACCTGGGCACTTTGAACCCCACTTATGACTCGTAGGAGACCATACGAATAGTAAGGTTAGCTCGTAGTATCTGTACGAACTTCTAATACTCACTTTTCCTTCTACGAGGCAAGACTACAAGTTGTAGTGGTGACTAAGATTCGTAGGCCTGCTCATAGAAGCTGATCCAAAATAAATCTCTCTACTCCTCATTTTTATGGTTTGTTCCTGCAACCAATTACTTCAGATACACTTAAATGTAAGACAATACAGTTGATTCAAAGTCTTAACACTCACAACAAAACATTAAACTACCACCCAACAAACTAAATAAATAAAACTGACTCAAAATAATCCAAAACATAAAAGATGCTTGGGTTGCCTCCCAAGAAGCGCCTTGTTTAACCTTGCGGCTTGACCATGACATCATGGATAATCATACTTCTCCATGAGTTCCATCACTGCTCCTTTTATTCTTCCTTTGCTCATCCTGTATCACCTCTAGTTTTCTAGAAAGCTGCTCCATCCTATCTCCTCGCCTTTGCATTGACAAGGTTTGTTGTTCTACTCTGGTTACTTTTAAGAACATCAAAATTTATGTCCCAAATAATGTCATCTTGCTCATTGATCTTGATCAAGACTTGTTCAAGCATATGCTCAATCTTTGTCAGCTCATCAGTGATAAATGCTGGTGCGGTAACCTCAGCCAATTTGGCATATTCTCACTTTTGGATTTACTCGGGGCTTCCTTCAATACACCAGTGGATGGTCTGGCTTGTCCTTTAAAGGGTTGGTAAACTTAGGCAACTGCAAATAGCTTGCCTATATGCTTGGTGATCTCATTAAATAGTCGTGTTAGGAACCCCCCACAGTCCCCTCCAAACAATGCATCAGTAACCCCTTGTTGCTCGGAGGTTAGTGCTCGACAGAAACTAGCCGCCAATTCATCATTAGTCAGACAATGGTTATGATTCGTTTCCAAGCACTGCTTATACCTTTTCCAAGTTACTTCTAAAGATTCTCCTGGCTCCTTTTTGAAATTACCGATGTTGTTCTGTAGCTTTTGCTTGTTGGGGTTCGTCATAGAGGTTCATGAGGAAGACTCTCTGTACCTCCCCCCAGTTAGAATAAACATCGGGTGGGAGAATTGACCACTATTCCACAGCCTCACACTAAAGAGTCATGGAGAAAGCTTGAGGAGCCATGGCCTCCCAAGCAGGATGTCTTGTCCTAAGAAGCCCCCTCAACATTTGAGTAAAATTCTGCAGATGACTTTGGGGTTCTTCAAACTCTTTTCCATTAAACAAGGCCCGCCTTTACAATGTACAAGTCGGTTGCAATATAGAGCTTTTGTTTAGTCATGGTGCCACCCAACCTGTGAATAGGCTCAACAACAAAAACAAAAAAATAAAAAGTCAAATACAGCAGAGTTTAGAAACTAACACTAGAACTAACTAATAGTGAAATCAAGTCAAAACCTAGCCATATTCCCCGATAAATTGCGCCATAATTTTTTTGATGATGTTCATGCTGCAATAAGAAAGTGGTCTCTGTCAGTAATTAACCTGATCGAATGTTAGGCTCAAATCCACAGGGAATACGGGGTTTGACTACAAGAATTCACTATTAATCATTTCGAGTATCGATAACTAAAATCTCTAATTTGTGGGGGGGGGGGGGTTGTGATTCACAAACAAAATAAAATAAACACTATACTACTATATGGAAAAACACTCAACTTTAGGAACAACTTGGGAATTGTGTTCCCCATGGTACACAATCGTTGACTCGATCACCCTAGGTAACATAACAACAATTGGAGATTTGCATGCAGGACAGTAACTTAGGTTCTTTTAGCTCTCTTGTGAAGGTGAAGGTTGAATTTCACCATGGTGCTTGGTCGGCTACCATTGCGTGCCAACTAACCGTTACCTATTGTTCCAGTCAACCTTCCCTTGGTCAGGATTGGTTGATTAGATGAGAACACATCAAACAAATTCTGTCAACTACTTCCCTTTTCCTATTCGTCACTACCTTGGTCGGGATCATGGTAGTAGGCGAGATTTGGTGTTGACCACCACGAAACAACAATCAATGAAGGGAAATAGACAATACATGAAAAACCCCAATCATATAAATGCAATTAACCTAGGTTATCTCAGGTCAAATACCCATGGTTTCCACAACCCCAAGTTGTGGGTGCTTAGCTACTCATGGCTAAGGCAAAACCAACAAAAATGCAAATTAAAGACATGATTGAGAATTTTACGCAAGGCAATAAAGATTTAAGACGTCATAAGTTGCAAACCATAACCTTGATAAATTGATAATAAGCACAAAGCAAGGCTTATAATCCACAAAATAGGGTTTTCCAAGAGAAAATGATAAAATAAACTAAAAGCCTAAAAGTTTCCTTGAGAGTATATTCAAAGATAATATTGTGTTCTTAGTTTCGAATCTCTCTAATAAAACCCTAACTTAAACTATTTATAGTGATTATAAAATAACCCTAAAAATTACACAGAAAGACAGTTGATAGCTGGTACCCCTCATAGGTATGACTCATACGATGGTCTACGAGTCATAATCGGGGTCTCATATCAGGTTTTTGGCATCTTGGACTCAACTGGTACGAGCCATTGCTTAGGCTACGACTCGTATGCTCCTCTCATAATCTAGGCCTTCAATTGCTGATCCAAAGTTTGGGCTCTCTGATTCCTGCTATGAATACACCTTACGAGTCGTAGTGAGACCTACGACTCGTAGTGTGGCCTCGTAGGATTGACCTCCACTAAGTAGATTTCAGATTTTTGGTCGTTGTTTCCTAGTATGATAGCATCCTATAACTCTTAGCTTGGGCTACGACTCGTAGATGACTTTGTATGTCTTATGCTTTAGTAAAATCTGCACTTTTCTCCAAAGTCATGCCAACCTAACTTTTCTGCAAAGAACAACACAGAAACACATAAAACCCATAAAAAGTAGCATTAAGAACTCACAAAATCTCTTATTTTAGGCATCCAATATGCTATATTTTGATAGCACATCAGATGCTCTTACTATGCTTGCCCAAGTTGTGGCCAATCAAGTCAATCAACGGGGCCCAAGCCCCTTATGCTATTACCTCGGGGGCTAAGGTAAGGGACTTCATGAGGATGAATCCTCTGATTTTCTATGGGTCAAAGGTGGATGAAGATCCACAAGAGTTCATTGATGAGGTCTACAAAATCTTGAATATCATGGGTATTAGATCGAATGAAAAGATGGAGTTGGCGGTGTACCAACTCAAAGGGGTAATTCAAATATGGTGTGACCAGTGGAAAGGTGAGAAGGGGATTAGTAATGTGGTGCTTTGGGAGGAGTTTAAGTGTGCTTTCCTTAACCAATTTTTTCTACTTGAGTTTAGGGAAGAAACCTTTGTAGAGTTTAAGAACCTAAAACAAGTTGCTATGAGTGTGAGGGAATATGCCCTCAAGTTTAATCAACTTTCAAAGTATGCTCCCCATTTGGTGGCCGATCCTAGATTTAGGATGAATAAGTTCGTGATGGGGGTCTCTGACTTAGTAAGTGAAGAATGTCGGTTTGCCATGCTAAATAGTGACATGGACTTATCTTGGTTGATGACTTATGCCAAGCAAATAGAGGAGGATAAATTGAGGAAGAGAAGGGGGCATTAGGCCAAGAGGGCTCGATTTGAGGGCAAATTCCAAAAGGGTGCTAAATTTCATCAAAGCCAAGGGCCTTCTCATTCTACTGATAGGGAGTTTGCTAATGACTTCCCTAGACCTCAAGGTATTGGTGGGGTGGGTCCTATGATGTGTGCTCTAAATATGGAAGGAGCCGTGGAGGCCCATGTTTGAAAGGTTCTAATTCTTGCTATTAATGTAGGGAGCTTTGTCACAAGAAGGTAGATTGTCCAAGAAACTGTGGCAAGGTCCGGGGTGCTAATGCGGTCCCATTGGGGAGAGGTGATGCCCAAGGAAAAATCAATTTTATGCTCTACATGGGAGGCAAGGGGTTGGTGAGGTCCCCAATGTTATTACCGGTATTTTAAAAATCTTTGACTTTGATGTATATGCTTTGTTTGATCCCGGTGCCACTCTTTCCATTGTTACCCCTTTTGTTGCTAAAATGTTCCCTGTTGTCCCCAAGTTGTTGTATGAGTCATATGAAATGTCTACTCCTATTGGTGCCTTTATTGTTTCTAGGAAAGTTTATAGGAGTTGTCCTATTTGCATTTTGCATAAGTTGTTGCCTTGTGATCTTGTTGAATTAGACATAGTAGATTTTGATGTCATACTTAGGATAGATTGGTTGCATGTCTACTATGTTTCTATTGACTGTAGAACCCGTAGGGTCAAGTTTCAATTTCCTAATGAACCCATTCTTGAGTGAGAAAGTCAAAATGTTGTGGTCAAGGATAGATTCATTTCATGCAATAAAGCCCATATGTTGATTTCTAAGGGGTGTTTGTATCATCTTATGAGGGTTGAAGATGTAGAGTCCAAAGTCCCTTCCATTGAGTCGGTCCCTGTTGTAAACGAGTTTCTTGATGTCTTCCCAAATGGCCTTTCCGACGCCACTCCCGAAAGGGAGATAGATTTTGGCATAGATCTCCTTCCCGATACTCAATCTATCTCCATTCCCCCTTATAGTATGGCCCTGGCGGAGTTGAAGGAGTTAAAAAGCAATTGAAAGATTTGTTTAAAAAGGGATTTATTAGGCCTAGTCAATCACCTTGGGGTGCCCTGGTGTTGTTTGTGAAAAAGAAGGATGAGTCACTTAGAATGTGCATTGAATACCGACAACTCTATAGGGTCACCATCAAGAATAGATATCCTCTTTTAAGATTTGATGACTTATTTGACCAATTGCAAGGGGCTAGCTTCTTCTCTAAGATTGACCTTTGGTCTGGGTATCATCAAGTGAGGGTGAGGGAGTGTGACATTCCCAAGATGGCTTTCCTGACTAGATATGGGCATTATGAGTTTGTTGTGATGTCATTTGGGTTGACCAATGCACCGACCATCTTTATGGACCTAATGAATAGGGTCTTCAAACCTTACCTTGATTCCTTTGTTGTGGTGTTCATTGGTGATATTTTGATCTATTCACATAGTAGGGAGGAGCATATGGGGCATTTGAGGGTTCTGTTGCAAATATTGAGGGAAGATAAATTGTATGCTAAATATGATAAATGTGAATTTTGGTTGAAGGAGATTGCATTCTTGGGTCATGTGGTGTCTGGGGAAGGTATAAAAGTGGATCCTAAGAAAATCGATATGATTAGAAATTAGCCTAGACCATTGACCCCATTGAATATTAGGAGCTTCTTGGGCCTTGTGGGTTACTATAGAAGATTTGTGATTAGCTTCTCCTCCATTGCTTCCCCTATGACAAAATTGACTCAAAAGAAGGTTAAGTTTTTGTGGACTGATGAATGTGAGAGGAGTTTCCAAACATTAAAAGACAAGCTTGTGTCTGGCCTTATATTGTCACTACCAAATGGGCTTGAGGGTTTTATTGTGTATTGTGATGCATCTAGAGTTGGTTTGGATTGTGTGCTAATGCAAAATGGTAAGGTCATAGCTTATGCTTATAGATAACTCAAGGTACATGAAAGGAACTACCCTACCAATGATTAAGAGTTGGCCGCTGTTTTCTTTGCACTAAAGATTTGGTGTCATTACTTATATGGAGTGCATGTGGATGTGTTCACCAATTATAAGAGCCTCTAATATGTCTTCACTTAAAAATATCTCAACTTGAGACAAAGAAGGTGGCTAGAACTTCTTAAAGGTTATGATATGAGTGTGCACTATCATCTAGGTAAGGCAAATGTGGTGGCGGATGCCTTGAGTAGGGTGTCCATCGGTAGCCTAACTCATGTTGATTGTGGCGATAGGGAAATGGCTAGATAGGTGCATATATTGGCTAGATTGGGGGTTAGGTTGGAAGAGGTTGGGGATGATGGTGTTGTGGTTATTGATGGGTTTAAGTTTTCTTTGATTGATGAGGTGTAGAAAAACAAGATCTTGACACCTCCTTGCTTGAATTGAAGGCCTTGGTGAAAGAGGACAAAGTAGAGGTTTTCTCCCAATGGGGAGATGGTGCCCTTAGATACCAAGGTAGGTTGAGTGTGCCTTGTGTTGATGGTTTGAGGGAGAAAATACTTGATGAGGCCCATAATTCTTATTCTATCCACTCCGGTTCCACCAAAATGTATAGAGACTCGAGAGATGTGTATTGGTGAGGTGGCATGAAGAAGGACATTGTAGAGTTTGTGTCTAGATGAGTGAATTTCTAGACTATACTCTCTCTTGTTATGTATTGAGACACTCTTCTTTATGTTCTATTTGACTATGAGGGTTAGCCCAGTTTCTTTATCTTGGCCCCTGCTCTTATCTATGTAGTAGAGGTGGTTGTTGAACATATTATGTATCTACGAAATTAGCTTGACTCTTGTCTCTTGATTATGATATTGTGCAAGCTTTTCCCTTATCCCCTTGTCCTATTCTTGTTCTTTGATGTTTTATATGTTTCCGCGACCAATAATGTGTAATGACAAGTTAAGAGGCTTGTTTGGGATTCCTTCGAGTTCCCCAGTTGTCGTGTCATGTCTAGGCCCTTGGCTTGGGTCGTGACACCTAGGAATGGACTGGCTATATGCCAATTATGGTTCCATAGATTGCAGAACCAGAGTAGTCCAGTTTCAGTTTCATAACAAACTAGTCCTGGAATAGAAGGGTAGCTCAGTTTTTCCTAAGGGTCAGTTTGTCTCATATCTAAAAGCTAGAAAGTTAATTTCTAAAAGGTACATATACCACCTAGTCAGAGTTCAGGATTCTCATGCCGAGCCACCATCTCTTCAGTCTATCCCAGTTGTAAATGAGTTTCCAAAAATCTTTCTTGAGAATCTTCCCAGAGTCCCTCCCGATAGGGAGATAGACTTTGGGAAAGACAAATTTCCAGATACTCAATCCATATTCATCCCTCCATACCGTATGGATCCTTTAGAGCTAATAGAGTTAAAGTTGCAGCTGAAAAATCTCTTAAATAACAGTTTCATTAGACCAAGCATCTCACCTTGGGGTGCTCCAGTCCTTTTCGTTCATAAAAAGGACAATTCTCTTCAGATGTGCATAGATTACCGTCAAATGAACTAGGTCACCATAAAGAACAAGTATCCTCTTCCCAGAAGTGATGACATATTCGACCAACTTTAGGGTGCTACTTGTTTCTCTAAAATAGATCTTAGATCTGGGTATCATTAGCTTAAAGTTAGAGAGAAAGACATTCCTAAGATAGCTTTTAGAACCCACTATGGCCATTATGAGTTTTTGGTCATGTTATTCGGACTGACGAATGTATCAGCCACATTCATGGATCTTATGGATAGGGTGTTGAGGTCATACCTAGATATTTCGTTATCAAGTTCATAAATGACAACCTGATCTATTCTCGTAACAAGGAGGAATATGTTGACCATCTTAGAATTATTCTTCAAACCCGTAAGGATCAGCAACTATATGCAAAATTCTCCAAGTGTGAGTTTTGGTTGGCATCTGTGGCATTTCTGGGGCATATTGTGTTTGGTGAAGGCATCCAAGTTGATTCCCTAAAGATTGAGGCATTGAAAAATTGGCTAAGGTCCACAACTCCAACATATATAAGGAGTTTCTTGGGCTTGGCAGGGTACTACAGAAAGTTCGTAGAGGGGTTCTCTTCTATCTCAGCTCCTTTGACTAAACTCACTTAGAAAAAGGTTAAGTTCAAATGGTCAAAAGCTTGTGAGAAGAGTTTCCAAGAATCGAAAACCAGGCTGACCACAACCTCGATCTTATCCCTACCCGAGGGGACTGATGACTTGGTGGTATATTATGATGCTTCCAGAGTTGGGTTGGGATGTGTGTTCATGTAGAGAGACAATGTGATAGTATATGCCTTCAGACAGCTTAAGACCCATGAGAAGAACTACCCAACTCATGATCTTAAGCTTGCTGCGGTGGTGTTTGCTCTAAAGATCTGGGAACACTACCTTTATGGTGGGCACTTGGATGTATTCATGGATCACAAGAGTTTGCAGTATGTATTAAGCCAAAAGGAGTTGAATTTGAGGCAGAGAAGGTGGTTAGAGTTGCTGAAAGACTATGACATGAGCCTCTCCCACCCAAGTAAAGCTAATGTAGTTGTTGATGCTCTTAGCAGGTCGACCATGGGTAGTACCGCTCACATAGAACACGAAAGAAAAGAATTAGCTAAAAAGGTTCAGAGACTAGCCCGTTTGAGAGTGTAGATTGAAGATTTCGATGAAGGTGATTCCATTATCAAAAATAGGGCAGAGTCATCCTTAGTGGTGGAGGTGAAAGAAAAGCAAGATAGGGATCCAATTCTCCTCCAATTGAAAGAAGATGTTCAGAAAGAGAAGGTTTAGTGTTTGCCAAAGGGGGAGATGGAGTCTTAAGGTACCAAGGTAGGTTTTGTGTGTCAACTGTTGATGGTTTTATAGACAGGATCTTGGCTGAGGTTCATAATGCCAGATACTCTATTCATCCTGGTGCAACAAAGATGTATAGAGATTTGCAAGAAGCCTATTGGTGGGGTGGCATGAAGAGGGACATTGCAGAGTTTGTGTCTAGATGCCTAAATTGGCAGCAAGTTAAGGCAGAGTCCCAGAGGCCTTGTGGTGTCTCCCAGAACATTGAAATTCTAGAATGGAAGTGGGAGATGATTAACATGGACTTCATAATAGGCGTACCTCGATCCCATGGACAGCATGATTTGATATGGGTCATAGTAGACAGAATGACCAAGTCAACTCACTTTCCACCTGTCAAGACCACGGATACAGTGGAGGATTATGCCAGACTTTATCTGAAGGAGATTTTTAGGATGCATGGGGGCCCTATATCTATTATTTTAGACAGAGGAGCATAGGTTTTGGAAGTCCTTTCAGAAGGGGCTTGGTACGAAGGTGAACCTTATACAACTTTCCATCCGCAGACTGATGGGCAAGCAGAGCGAACTATACAGACCCTAGAAGATATGTTGAGGGCTTGCATGATAGACATTATAGGTAACTAGGATGATCAATTAACCTTGATTGAGTTTTCTTATAATAATAATTTCCAGGCCAGCACACAGATGCACCATATGAAGCCTTTTAGAGGAGAAGGTGTAGACTACCCATTAGGTGGTTTGAAGTTGGTGAGGCAGGGTTGATAGGAGCTGATCTAGTCCATCAGGCTATGGAAAAGTGAAGGTTATTCAAGAGAGTCTCAAGATAGCTTAGAGTCGACAAAGATCTTACACAGATGTTACAAGGAGAGACTTGGAGTTTGAGGTAGGCGATTGGGTGTACCTGAAGGTGTCTCCGATGAAGGGACTTATGAGATTTGGGAAAAAGAGGAAGCTCAGCCCATGATATATTGGTCTTTACCAGATTCTAAGGAGAGTAGGTAGCGTTGCTTACGAGTTAGAGTTGCCAACAGAGTTGAGTGCTATATACCCAGTATTTCATATTTCCATGCTTAAGAAATGCTTGGGAGATCCCTTTTTAGTTGTTCTTGTTGAAAGTGTGGGAATTAAAGATAACTTGTCATATGAAGAGATCCTGGTGCAGATGCTAGACCAACAAGTTCATAAGTTGAGGACCAACGAGAGTGCTTCAGTAAAGGTTTTGTGGAGGAACCAATTCATTGAAGAAGCTACATGGGAAGCAGAGGAAGATATGAAGGCCAAGTATTCACATTTGTTCATTGGCCTAAATGAGGATTTTGAAGGTAAATTTTCATAATTCATCTCAAAGATTTATGTCTGTTAGGTTCGGTGATTTTGTGATTTGATCTAAGTTTTGTTCATCTCATTATAATACGAGGACGAATAATCCCCAAGGGGGAGATATTGTGATACCGATGAAAAGATCAAAATACTCCTAGAGTTGACCATGCATGTAACGCATCTTCCCATGCTCCGTTGGTAAATCCAAGACCGAATTTGTGATCAATGTGAAAAATTGAGTGGAAAAATGGTCTTACCATGAATATTAAGTAACCTAGGCAAATTAAAAAACTTGCTAATTCTTTCTGTATAGTGAGGTTTCCACACCCAGGGCATGACACGCCTGGGATGCGGAGCCACACTTAGGAAATTTTTGTGGTTTTTGATGGAAGCTATCACGAAAAATGGGGAAAATGTGCATTTGCACAACGCATTTATGTATAATTTCTACCAAAATTTTTCTCCTTTATTTAAGAAGGGTAGTTTTGACCTTTTCCACACTCCATAAGCCTACATTAGTAGGTTTTAACTCTAAATAGATCATAAGCGAACAAATACACTCGCATAATTTCAAAACCTCCCAGAAGACTAAAAGCTTAAGACAAGAAAGCTAGTTAGGGCTCAAGAATCCCTTCAACTCTTCAAGAATTCTTTCCCTAGGTATGTAAGGCCTCTAAAAACTATTTTATGGATATTTTGGAAATTATACGTTAGTTTTATACAAGAATTTTCAAGTACTAGTTGAGATCAAAGTTCATGTATTTCTGTGAAGTTCATTAAATTTTCATTTATATGTATAGATTCTTGATAAGTATTATGATTCTTGATTCCTTTACCATTAATTTGAGGCGTTGTTACCAAGATTTAGAACCCTAGATGAACTTCTATAAATTTTTTCATGAGTTTCATGAATACTCATAAAGCTTAAAGTTTGAGTTAACTTTAAGAATCATTTTCAGAACTGTTTTTTCATTTTAGCTAAGTACTAGTATGTTTTAATATACTTAAGTTGATACTAGTTTCAGTCAAGCCAAAGAGTCCAGATGAGAAAGTTCAGAAAAGTTAAGATGGGCTAAGTCCCTGAAAGACCAAAGATTATTTGAGAATTCATATCCTTTAAGTTATGAGCTATATAAAAGTTAGTTTTGGGCAGTAGTATTGAGTACTGATACGAGTAAGAGTAGAATTAATTTCTTGAACTCATAAACTATGTAGCCAACATAGGATAGGATTGTACCAAGGTAAATTCTTCATTAGCCATTGAGATGGCCCAGTTTTGGGATGGATCCATTCCCCTAGGTCTCGTCCCTACCCCAGCAAAGTACGGGATGGTTCTGGCAGCATGGGCAGGACGCATTGTACCAAGGTAAATTCTTCATTAGCCATTGAGATGGCCTAGTTTTGGGATGGATCCATTCCCCTAGGTCTTCGTCCCTACCCCAGCAAAGTACGGGATGGCTCTAACAGCATGGGCAAGACGCTGTATTACCACGAAGCTCATAGTGGTGGTTGTCGGTTAGAGAAGCTCCCCAAGTTAAAGTAAGTTATGATTTTCACATAGATTTTTTAGCATGTTTCTTTCTAGCATGTTTATTTTCAGCATATGTATTAATCACATATGTTATTCTATTTTGAGATATGTTTATGTACTTTGAAATGCTGCATCACTCTAAGCTCCTGTTTTGGCCATCTTACATACTGTACATTCTATGTACTGACGTTCTTAGGACCTGCATCATTTTATGATGCAAACGCAGGAGACAAGTCCCTTAGCAACTGCTTCGTTGAGGACTGATATCTTCCAGTCATTGGTGAGGCCTCTTCTTAGTCAGAGGCTCTTGAAGTACTTATATTTCTTTCAGTATTTATTTCAGTCCCAACTACTTTGGACCCTATGCCAGTAGTCCTTTCAGACAGTTCTAGTTAGAGGTTCCATAGACTATATGTCAAGTACTTTAGCTCTTATTTATTTCGGTTGTTGGCTGTGAACCTTTACATTTCAGCTTATGCAGACAGTTATTGATCTTAGTTTGTAACTTTTTTGAACCCTTTGCGTGATTGTTTAAGTCTTCTGCTGAGTTAAAAGTCAGGCCAAGTGGTTTCCTTGGGACCAAAAATGGTTTTGAGTGCCAGTTATGTCTAGGGTGTAGGCTCGGGGTGTGACAATAATGACAAAAAAAAGAAGGAAACGTCCAACAAAAAAAACCTAAATAGTTTTTTAACACTGTTCGGAATAATAGACTTGATAAGAAAAGAAAATATTCAGACAAATTTCAAAATAATGATATAAAAAGGTAACGTAATAAGAAAATAAAAGGAAATGGGATTCTAAAAATCGAAACAAAAAGAAGTCCAAAAATAAGATTCAAAAATAGTCCAAGAAAATAGGGAAAACACATATCCAAAGAATAAGGAAAATGGTCAAAACAAATCGTCCAAATATTTAGCTAATTTGGACTAACTCTTTCTAGAGTGTAACCAAATATAAAGTTTTATAATTCAAGTTCCAATTAGATAATAACGCTGAAACATATATTATTTATATAAGGAGCAAATTTTTGTTCATGTCAAAGCAAACACTTATGTAAAGATGGATTTAGAGGTAATGATATTTTTCCTCTCTTTTGTAATATTGTATTATCCTATAATTACGCCCATCACCTGCTGCCGCAACCCTGCAACATTAGGTACACATAACCTGCCTTTAAACAATAAAGTACCTTCTGGA
>JAOTQR010000109.1:11582422-11601704 GCA_025774065.1 Solanum ossicruentum | reverse complement strand
CAATTAATTATAGACAAGAATAAATGGACTGTTACTCATTTTAAGAGTAACATTAAGTAAAGCTTATAAAAGCTAATAAAGAAAAATATTTAGAAAATAATAATTATATTTTTGAGGCATAATAACTTTTCAACAATCCCCTACATATCTTAAAAATATAATATGGAATAAAATGAAATAAGAAGTTTTGCTAGATTTCCATATATTAGTACAATGCATCAAACTGGTGTCCGTAAAATATGAACCAGACTTAGATAAAATAAGATTAAACTTACAGAAAAATTGGTGAAGTTAAGAACTTCTATGAACCAAGAACTCTTTTGCAAGTTCAGTGTCTTATTCTGTCACAACCCAAGCCTAGGGCCTAGACATGATATGGCTAATGAGGAACTCGAATGGGACCCCAAACAAGCCTCTTAGCATATCATTACACATCCTTGATCGCGGAAGCAATAAAACAACAATAAGAAATAGTAAAAAGGGAATATGGGGCTAAGGGACATCCTTGATACCATAGAAACATAACGCCAATAGCATAGCATTAACTTATCATAAGGTTCCAACACCTCTAATACATAGATAGGAGTGGGGGCCAAGACAACTTTCCGAGCTCACCCTGATAGTCGAAAGCATACAATTAGATAATGAAAGTCTTTATATAACCTGAGAACAAGAGATATCGTCCCTGGAGGTTAGAACTCACCAAACTTGCCTTGACAAAGTAGTACTAGCTATGGGGAGGAAGTGGATGATCGTGAGGATCTCTGGTTCCTATATACTTGACATCATATAGGCATAGAGTATGCGTTACTATGTTTTAATGTACTAATTATGAAGGATGCAATGCAACAAGAGATAGGCAACACAATCAAAATGCATAATTAGGCAATAAATGAGCATATAGCAATATGACATGCATGAATGATGCTTGAAGTAAACATGTTTATATATAGAACATATTTCATGTGTTGAAAAAGACCATCATCATAAACTAAGCAAACTTAGTACTTGGATTCCAAGGTAGACCACCCCTTGAAAGTGATTGAGGAATCAACCCCTCAATTGGTTGATGGTTGTTACACCCTACCATCCACGGTGATTAAGGTATCAACCCCTTAATTGGTTGACAGCAAGACCACCCCCATCCCAAGTGATTGAGGAATCAACCCCTAATTGCTTGATGGGCATGACCACCCCCCATCCAAAGTGATTGTGGTATCAACCCCTCAAATGGTTAATGGGCATACCACCCCCCATCAAGATGGTTGAGGCAACTTACCCCTCCTCAACTAGGTATGGTCAACTCACTATCACGACCTAAGCCTAGGGCCTATTGACATGACACGGCAAATAGAGAACTCGAAGGGACCCAAGAAAGCCTTTTTTAACATATAATTAAACATCATTGGCCGCGAAATCAATTAAAGGACATAATTGAATTAGAAATAGGGGCAAAGGGGCTAAAGGAAAGCTTTCATAAAATAAGTATCAAACAAGAGAGTCAAGGCTCATGGCATAAATATATAAAGTGTCTGATAACACCTCTAAACATAGAACTTAGCAGGGGCTAAGACATAACAACTGGGCACACCCTCATAGACAATAAGAAGCATAAATCAAGAAACAAGAATCTTAATACATAGCATAAGAGTATAGTCATTGTCCCCGGAATGGAGGACTCACCAACTAGCTTGATATGATGGTACTAGCCACGTGGAGAAGGATGATGAAGTGGGACTCCGGTACCGACATGGTGACATCATGTAGGCATAAAGTATGCATTAGTATGTTTTGATATACTAAGTATGAAGGATGCAATGCAGCAAGTGATAAGCACCATGAACAAAATGCATAACATAGGCAATGAATAAGCATATAGCAATATGGCATGTATGAATGAACTTGAAGTAAAATCATGCTTATATAGAACATAATACATGTATAAGAAGAGACCATTATTAGTGAATATCCAAGGCCTAACACTTCCTAGGAGAGGCGAATAAGGTACAAACCCCTCAATATGGTTGATGAGGTACAAACCCCTCAATATGGTTGATGAGATACAAACCTCTCAACATGGTTGATGAGGTACAACCCCTCAACATGATTGATGAGGTAAAAACCCCTCAACATGGTTATCAAGGTACAAACCCCTCAACATGGTTTCACAAGCCTACCACCTCCTGAGCAAGGCAATCAAGATACAAACCCCTCAACATGATTATCAAGGTACAAACCCCTCAACATGGTTTCACAAGCCTACCACCTCCTGAGCGAGGCAATCGAGATACAAATCCCTCAACATGGTTACCTAGGCCTACAACCTCCCAAGTGAGGCTTGGTCAATTCCCAACACTATAGAGATAATATCATATACAAACATTCCTTTCATCATCATATAGTCATTCAACACATAATACATGCATTAAGCCTTCAATTCCTCAAAAAATCATAATTCGACATTCTATCAAACACTTAGTAGGTGTGTAGTGCTAGTGAAAAACCATGCAATTCAAGAGTCGAATCATACTAAAAAATTCATTATAAAACCATCAATAGATACATGGTAACACCGTCAAGCAATATATATCAAAATCCTTCATCAAATCTCACAATAGATATTAGAATCAAAGCTCAAAACATGCTAAAATAATCATAATTTCATGAAACCCCAACACAATATGCAGTGAAATTCATAATAAGTAAGACCTATGAGTAAATTAATTTTAGATCATACAATTTAGGTAAAAGAAAGTTTGGGCACCATGTGTGAAATGACCCATTGGTTGAAACCCACATATCTTGAATTTGGAGAATTTCTTGAAGAAGATTTGAATGGAGGCTTGAAGCTTGGATGAAATCCTTAAGATCTGGAAGAGACTTGGACACTTAATTTTGAGGTGAAATATTTGTCTAAGTGTTTGAGTGAGTATTGGGGAATGTATTGTATGATATAAAGGTAAAATATGACTAAGTATAGGTTTTTTACGTATTGGAAGACTTAGGCCTAAGACCCAAAAGCCTTAGACCGAGATAGAAAACTGGCAGCCAAAATACACTATAGCGCACCCTTGGCTAAGTATAGGTTTTTCACGTATGGGAAGACTTAGGCCTAAGACCCAAAAGCCTTAGACTGAGATAGAAAACAGGTAGCCAAAATACACTATAGCGCACCCTTGGCACATCATGCCAGGGGCACGAATAGCTCAGTAGAAATCATTTTTTGTGATTTCTAAATTTTAAAACAATTGCTCTAAAATCAGCGTTAGACCCATTTCTTACTCAATTTTTCCTCTAATCAATAATATGAAGTCAGATTTTGATATAACGCATGGATTTTGAGATATATGAAAATTACGATTTGGAGCACTTTAGAGGCACATTTTCAGGCAATTTTTGGGGTCGTTCCAATATCTTCCCCTTGGGAACATTCATTCCCGAATGTCAAAGAAACGTATATGATAGACATAAACATGCAAATTTCAGCCCACATAAGAATGCAACAATGCACTTAAACATCATTTCAAAAATCTCAACATAAGTGTAAAATCATCCTGAACTTATCAATCTAAACATGAATGCATATAAATGTCATGGGCTGAAACTTAGACATGAAATCACATAGGAGACTTAGATCAATATCTTAGGCTTAAGTGGAGTGGAAAAGATAAGGATATCACTTTTGCATATTCGTTTTGGCCTCCCACGTAACATATTCAACTTGTTGATTCCTTAAAAGGACCTTAACGAAAGCCACATCCTTGTTCCTCAACCTCTTCACTTGTCTATCCAAAATCTGAACGAGAACCTCTTCATAAGTCAAGTTGTCCTCAACAACACCCACAACATCCAATGGGACAATAGCATTAGGGGCACCTACACATTTCCTCAACATGGATATATGAAACACCGGATCAATCAAATCTATTTCACTAGGCAACTCCAACTCATAAGTTACCTTGCCAATCCTCCTCATCACCCTATAATGACCCACATATCTTGGGCTTAACTTACTCTTCTTACCAAAATGAACCACACCCTTCATTGGTGAAACCTTCAAATAGACCCAATCCCCAACTTTAGATTCAAGGTCTCTCACCCTCACATCGGCATAGGATTTTTGATGACTTTGGGATGTTTTCAACATTTCCCTAATCATCCTTCCCTTCTCACGAGCCTCCACAGCCAGATCTGTACCCATCAAAGCCACCTCTCCTACCTAAAACCACTCAACCAGTGATCTACAATGCCTACAATAGAGGGCCTCAAAAGGAGTCATACTAATATTAGAATGATAGTTATTGTTATATGCAAACTCAATCAATGGAAGATGATCATCCCAACTACCCCTCAACTCCAATAAACAAGACCTAAGCATATCCCCAAGAGTTTGGATAGTTATTTTAGTTTGGCCATCCGTTTGAGGGTTAAAAGTCGTACTAAGCCTAACTTTTGTACCAAGACCCCTAGGAATTCCAAAAATGTGAAGTAAATTGAGCACTAGATCTGATATGATAGAAAATGGAACCCTATGCAACCTTACCAACTCATGGATGTACAAGCTAGCATAATCTTTAGCCCTATATGTAGTCTTAACCTGTAAAAAATGAGCCAATTTTGTCATACTATCAACCACAACCCAAATGGAATCAAAACATTTTCTAGTCTTTGGCAACCCAACTACAAAATCTATATAAATCTCTTCCCACTTCCAAGTAGAAATCTCTATGTCTTGTGCTAGGCCACCTGGCCTTTGGTGCTCGGCTTTGACTTGTTGGCAACTATGACAACTGGATACAAATTTGGCAATGTCCCTTTTCATGCCTCCCCATCAATACATATCCCTCAAATCTCTATACATTTTTGTAGAACCGGGGTGAATAGAATAAGAAGAATTATGGGCCTCATCAAAGATTTTCTCCCTCAAGCCATCAACACAAGGTGTGACAACATACCTTGGTACCTAAGGACACCATCTCCCCCTTGGATGAAATCCTCCACTTTGCCATCTCTCATTAATGCCTTCAATTCTAACAAGGAGGGGTCAAGATCTTGCTTTGCTTTTACCTCATCAACCAAGGAAGATTTTGAACCATCAACAACCACCATACCACCGTTATCAACCTCTTCCAACGTAACCCCCAACCTAGCCAACCGATGGACCTCCCTAGCTATTCTTTTGCCACCATTATCAAATACGCTAGGCTACCTATGGACACCCTACTCACAGCAACGACCTTCACAGTAGCCTTACCGGGATGATAATGCATACTTATATCATAGTCCTTAAGAAGTTCTAACCACCTTCTTTATCTCAAGTTGAAGTCCTTTTGAGTGAGGACATATTGGAGACTCTTATGATTGGTGAACATATCAACATGCACCTATACAAAAAGTGACGCCAAATTTTCAAAGCAAAGACCACCTTGGCTAATTCAAGATCATGAGTAGGATAATTCTTTTCATGCACTTTGAGTTGTCTAGAAGCATAGGCTATCACCTTACAATTTTTCATTAGAGCATAACCCACACCAACTCTAAAAGTATCATAATACACAACAAACCCCTCTAACCCTTCTGATAGTGACAAAATAGGAGCGGACATAAGCTTATCGTTCAATGTTTGAAAACTCTTTTCACACTCATCGGACCATAAAAATTTGGATTTCTTTTGGGTCAAGTTAGTCATGGGAGATGCAATAGAATAGAACCTATTCACAAACCTCCAGCAGTAACCCACTAAGCCCAAGAAGCTCCCAATATCCGACGGGGTCAACGGTCTAGGCCAATTTCTAATCACTTCTGTCTCTTTAGGATCCATCTTAATACCATCCCCTGACACCACATGACCTCGAAAGGTAACCTCCTTCAACAAAAATTCAAACTTCTCATATTTAGCATACAACTTTTGTTCCCTCAATCTTTGTAGAATTACCCTCAAATGACCCATATGCTCCTCCTCACTATGTGAATAGATCAAAATATCATCAATGAAGACCACAACAAACGAATCAAGGTAGGGTTTGAAGATCCTATTCATAAGATCTATGAAGATAGCCGGTGCATTGGTCAACCCAAAAGACATCACAACAAATTCATAATGTGAATATCTAGTCTGGAAGGCCATCTTAGAAATGTCACACTCCCTCACCTTCACTTGATGTTACTCGGACCGAAGATTAATCTTAGAGAAGTGACTAGCCCCTTGCAATTGGTCAAAAAAATAATCAGTTCTTGGAAGAGGATACTTACTCTTTTAGGATGACCCTATTAAGTTGACGATAGTCAATACACATTCTAAGGGACACATCTTTCTTCTTCACAAACAACACCGGTATACCCCAAGGTGATAGGCTTGCCTAATGAAACCCGTCTCCAACAAATCCCTCAGTTGTTCCTTCAACTACTTTAACTTTGTCGGGGCCATAAGGTAAGAGGGAATAGAAATGGGTTGAGTATCAGGAAGGAGGTCTATACTAAAATCTATTTCCCTTTCGGGAGGAACACCAGGAATGTCATTTGGAAAGACATCGAAGAACTCATTTACAAGCAGAACAGACTCTATAGGAAGGACCTTGGACTCTACATCCCTAACCCTCACAAGATGATGAAGACACCCCTAAGAGATCAACTTACGGGCTTTAATGCAAGAGATGAACCTACCCTTGACCACCACATCATGACTCTCCCACTCAAAAATGGGCCATTTGGGAATTGGAATTTGACCCTATGGGTTCTACAATCAATAGAGGCATAGTGTGCATGCAACCAATCTATCCCAAGAAAGACATCAAAATCCACCATTTCCAACTCAACAAGATCGCAAGGCAATAGCTTATGCAAAATGTAAACGAAGCAATTTCTATAACCTTTGTAGCAACAATAGATAAACTTATAGGAGTAGATATCTCATAAGACTCACACAATAAATCGAGCTCAACATGGGACTTTTTGGCAACAAAGGGTAACAAGAGAAAGAGTGGCACCCTGATCAATCAATGTATGCATATTAAAATCAAAGACTTTTAACGTATCGATGAATACAACGAAAACCTCCTTAACGCCTTGCCTCTCTTAGAGCACATAGAACCGATTGTGCCTTAGGGCAGCATCTTGTCATCCACCTCTCCGTAAAGGAACCCCATTAGCACCTTGTGGACGAACCTTCTTACCCTTGTTGCAATTTTGAGGGCAATCCATCACCTTATGCCCAACTTTACCACAACCATAGCAAGCATTAGTATCCCTCAAGCACGAGCCACTATGACCCCTACCATATTTTGGAAACATACCAGTAGGAACGACACACCCAACACCTTGGGCCCCTTGGAAAGTCATTGACAACCCTCTTATTAAATGCATGAGAAGACCCTTGGCCTTGATGGAACCGGCCACCCTTTCGATTATGGAACTTTCCCTCAAAATGAGCCCTCTTGGCCTCATGACCCCTTCTCTTCCTCAACTTCTCCTCTTCTATTTGTTTGTCATAGGTCATCAAACGGGACAAATCCATTCACTAAAATCAGCGGACCAGCATTCCTCACTCACCAAATTGGATACACCCATCATAAACTTGCTCATTCTAGACCTTGGGTTGGCAACCAAGTGGAGTGCATATTTAGAAAGTTGGTTGAACTTGAGGGCATACTCCCTCAAGCTCAATGATCCTTGTTTCAAATTCATAAACATAGCCTCCTTAAGCTCAGGAGGGAAGAACCGATTAAGAAAGGCCGCTTTGAACTCCTCCCATAGTACCACATTATTATTTCCCTTCTCATCCTTCCATTGAGTATACTATATTTGTGCCACCCCCTTGAGTTGGTAAGCCGCTAACTCCTCCTTCTCTTCTTATCTAACACCCATAATAGTCAAAATCTTATAGACGTCATCAATGAACTCTTGAAGGTCCTCATCCACCTTTGACCCATAGAATTATGAGGGATTTATCCTCATGAAGTCTCTCACCCTAGCCCTCGGGGTAGTAGCACGAGGGGCTTGAGCCCCTTCATTGACTTGGTTGGCCATAGCTTAGGAAAGCAAAGTAAAAGCATCTCGGAGCTCACCATGAGTCGGTTGTTCCTCGGGGGTACGGGCTCTTCTTCCTCTAGTATTAGGCATGATCTAGCATAGCAAAGAACAATCGTTAGGGGGAAAATCTTATCTATCTTTTATAGCATGACATAGATCAAGAAGAAGGGAAACATTTCCTAAAATGTTTTTATAACCCCTTGTTCATAGTTGTGGTGCACAACACAACTATGAACAAGGCTCTAATCCACGTGGTGTGTTGGATGTCGAAGACCTAACAACCTAGTGCTTCGATACCAAGTTTGTCATGACCCAAGCCTAGGGCCTAAACGTGACACGGTGAATGAGGAACCCGCATGGACTCTAAACAAGCCTCTTAACATATCATTATACATCATTGACTGTGAAAGCAGTTAAACAACATAATTGAATTAAAACTAGGGGCAAACGAACTAAAGAAAAGCTTTCATAACATAAGCATCAAACAAGAGAGTCAAGGCTCATGGCATAAATACATAACGTGTCTAATAACACCTCTAAACATACAACTTAACGGGGGCCAAGACATAACAATCGGACTCACCCTCATAGAAAATAAGAAACATACATCAAGAAAAGAGAATCTTAATACATAGCATAAGAGTATAGTCATTGTCCCCGAAATAGAGGACTCACCAACTAGCTTGAGATAAATCATACTAGCCATGTTGAGGAGGTTGATCAAGTGGGACTCCAATTCTGACGTGGTGACATCATGTAGGTATAGAGTATGCGTTAGTACATTTGAATGTACTAAGTATGAAGGATGCAATGCAACAAGTGATAAGCACCATAAAAAATGCATAACATAGGCAATGAATATGTATACAGCAATATGGCATGTAAGAATGACACTTGAAGTAAAATCATGCTTATATAGAATATAATTGTCATGCCTTGAACCTAGGACCTAGACATGACCGGCGAATAGGGGACCCGAAGGAACCGCCAAACAAGTCTCATAGCATATCACTACACATCCTTGGTCAAGGAAGCAATTAAAATAATAATAAGAGATAAGCATAAACAAGGGGAATCGGGTCTAAGGTAAAGAATCAAACACTTGAATAACATAAATGAGTCAAAGCTCAACTATAATACATAACTTGTCCAACAACACCTCTAGACATAGAACTTAGCGGGGCCCAAGACAAGCAACCGGGCTCACTCACATACTCATAAGTATTCCAAAATATACAAGATGTAGTCTAAACATAAGCATGAAAGAAGATAGATATTGTCCCCGCACATAAGGACTCACCAAAAGCTAACTTGAACAATCCGTCTAGCCACGAGGAGAATCAATAGGGGCTCTGGTTCCTACATGGTAACATCATGTAGGCATAGAGTATGCGTTAGTACATTCGAATGTACTAAGTATGCAGGGAATAATGCATGTAACTTACCAAAACCTGCACATCGACGTTAGATGATAAGGCACATAATATAGAAAGAGTTGAATATCGAAGAATGTAATATACAAGATGCTATGAAAGTCATGATGCATGAAATACAAATGATGCGCTTATATATATTAGGGATGTGACCTCAACCGACATAAGTAAGACCAAGTGGGCTATTACTTGGAATCTCGATGAAATCCCCTCATCGGTAAAGAGGTGATCTACTTGCCAAGGGTAGACCATACTTTGCCTTACGAGACAACTCCCTCTTTGTATGAAGTAACTTTTCTTACGGGACAACTCCCTCTTCTGATAGGATTTTCACAAATCACAAATCAAAACATTTCTTCTCCTTACGGGACAACTCTCTCTTCGGATCAGAAACCTATACTACTCACATATTTCAAGGAAAGGGAGAGGGACCTTGGGGATAGCCCTAACGCCCCCAAGCCATTGGTGATAAGTAATCATCCCACAAGAATAAATATAGTATACATATATGTACTTGCTTTCAAAGACAATATTCATTTCCAAGATCATTTCAATGCATTCTTAAACTTAAAGGCCAAAACATAATTTCATAGTCTATATACTCATGTATAGGAATAGCCCATTCATATACAAAATGGTGCAAACACCCAAAATGCTCAATGAGCCAAAATCAAAGACATATATGTGAACACAATATTGCCATAACCAATATTTTATCAAAACTCATATCAGAGGACATAATTGGGCTTAACCCATAACATAATATTTCAAAATAATCCATGTATATGAATGCATATGCTGTGTATAATGAGAGAATGGCATGGGTAATTAGGTTTCAATCTAAAATCAATAATATAATATGAAATTCAATCAAAAACATAATTAAATCCACATTTAAATTCATAATGTAATCACTCATGCATTTAGAAGTCTTAAAGAGGAAATGCACACTTGAAATTCCATAAACCCCAAAGAAAATCCTCATCTAATAGTTTAAATCACATTAAAATCATCAAATAAACACTACCCATGCATAATTAGGATTTTAGAATTCATAATCTTCAAAATCCCAATTTAAAAAGTAAACTAGAAATCCATGAGATTGCTTAAAAATAATTCTGGGTCCCCTTGATTGAAAGGAAGTCAAGGTTCAACCCACACACATTAGACCTTGAGTTTGGGAAGAATGGAAGCTTGGAAGTAGGTCTTGGAATCCAAACTTGTTCTTAGGTTTCCTTGAAATTGAATTAGAGCTATGGAGGCTCTTGAGAGGATTTGGGAGTGTGATTGAGATGAGCATAGTGACTTTGATCCTTTGGAACATTGTTTAGGTCTTTTAGGAAGGTTAATATAGCTTAGGAAGTCAAAAGGATCATTAGAATAATTAGCATTTACGAAAATGCCATTAGTGAACGGATGAAAAATTTGGCAGAGTGTTGCCCCACGAAAGGTCCCATGGGTTATTTGACACTCCATGGCTCGTGTGGAATTCCTGTAACAAGGTACTTAGTCTAAAAATTAAAGTTGAAAATTGATTGGAAAAAGACGTCTCATCGCGACCATGGAGGCCTCCACGGGTGGTGTAGAGCTTCATGGCCTGTGTGGAGGGCTCATGGAACCATACTTGTTGCAGGAAAGTGTTTCCCAAGCTCCATTCCAATGCCCATGGGTCCTATCCCATGCCACGGGTCACGGTGAGGGGGCGTGGTTGAACACTTGGCAAAAAAAAACTCCCCCAAGCGCCCCACTTCAGCCCTCTTGCTCACCTTCACACCTTACCCCATGACCAGTGGCAAGCCATATGACCCGTGCGACTGTTCATGGTCCATTTCAACCAAATATGGCTTTTCGCAGCCTCATATGACCCGTACAAGCCACCACTAGCTATATAGGTGCCAGTGGGGCTTTATTGCACTGGAGGGTCTCATGAAAACGTCATATCTCCTTCATCCTAACTCGAAATGAGGTGGAACCAAGTGCATTTGAAAGCTAACTCAAAGAGCTTTCATTTAATATGTCGTGGTCCATGCTATTCCAAATGTGCTAAGAGTTATGTTTGTTTAAAGTTGATCCTTCTACCGGTACTTGTGTCGAACTTAGCCAACAAAGATCCTTTGATACGTTCCTCAAAAAATCCCATTTTTGCAAGGTCCCCTGACAGCCTTAAACAAAATACATAAGCTTGGAAATTTTGGGTCCTTACAATAATACATGTGTAAGGAGAGACCATTATTAGTGAATATCCAAGGCCTACCACCTCCTTGGAGAGGCGAATGAGGTACAAACTCCTCAACATGGTTGATGAGGTACAAACCTCTTAACATGGTTATCAAGGTACAAACCCTTAACATGGTTGCATAGGCCTACCACCTCCAGAGCGAGGCAATCAAGGTACAAATCCCTCAACATGGTTACTCGGGCCTACAACCTCCCAGGTGAGGCTTGGTCAATTCCCAAAAATATAGAGATAATATCATATACATACATTCCTTTCATTAGCATATAGTCATTCAACTCATAAGATATCAATTGGGCCTTCGATTCCTCAAGAAATCATAATCGGACATTTTATCAAACACTTGATGGGTGTGTAGTGCTAGTGTAAAACCATGCAATTCAAGAATGGAATCATGCTAGAAAATCCAGTGTAAAACCATCAATAGATACATGGTAACACCCTCAAGCAATATACATCAAAGTCCTTCATTAAATCTTACAGTAGATCTTAGAATCATGCTCAAGACATGCTAAAACAATCATAATTTCATGAAACCCCAACATAGTATGAAATTCATAATAAGTAAGACCCATTAGTAAATCAAGTTTAAATCATACAATTTAGGTAAAAGAAAGTTTGGGCACCATGGGTGAGAGGACCCATTGGTTGAAATCCACATACCTTGACTTTGGAGAATTCCTTGAAGAAGATTTGAATGGAGGCTTGAAGCTTGAATGAAATCCTTAAGATCCGGAAGAGACTTAGACACTTGATTTTGAGGTGAAATATTTGTCTAAGTGTTTGAGTGAGTACTGGGGAATATCTTGTATTATATAAAGGTGAAATATAGCTAAGTATAGGTATTTTCACATATGGGAAGACTTAGGCCCAAGACCCAAAAGCTTTAGACCAAGATAGAAAACTGGCTGCCAAAATACACTATAGCGTGCCCTTAGCGCGTCATGCCAGGGGCAGGAATAGCTCACTAGAAATTGGGATTAGATACATTCCCGACTCAATTTTTCCCCCTGATCAAGAATATAAAGTGAAATTTTTGATAACACACAGATTTTGAGATATATGAAAATTACAATTTTGGGCACTTTCGAGGCACATTTTTAGGCACTTTTTGGGGTCATTTCACTCCCAACACTATAGGTACCTCCCATGAAATCAACACATATATACCTTCTTTTCATAATCATAAAGTCATTCAAGTCATAGATCATACAATAGATCATCAAAAGCTCAATAATTCAAAATCGGACATTTTATCAAACACTTCGTGAGTGTGTAATGCTAGTGTAAAACTATGCAATTAAAGAGTGAAGTCATGCAAGAAAACTTGAAGTAAATCAACCTACCAACACTTAGTAATACCCTCATGCAATATACATCAAAATCCTTCATCAAATCTCAAGATAGATCACAAATTCATAGTTCAAAACGTGCCTAAACAATCACACTTTTATGAAACCCCAACACAGTTCATACTTCATAGTCAAATTCATAATAAGTAAGACTCATAAGTAAATCAACTTAGAAACATGCAGTTTAAGTAAAAAAAAAATGTTAGGCATCATAGGTGAAAGGACCCAATGATTAAAACTCACATACCTCAACTTTGGAGATTTCCTTGAAGAAGATTTGAATAGAGACTTAAAGCTTGGGTGAAATCCTTAGATCTAAAAGAGATTAAGACATTTGAATTTTGGGTAAAATATTTTTCTAAGTGTTTGAGAGAGTATTGGGAAATGTCTTGAATGATGTGAGGTTGAAAAATGACTAAGTATAGGTGTTTTTATGCATAGGAAGGCTTAGTCCCAAGACCCAAATGCCTTGGACCAAAACAGAAAAAACTGGCAACAAAATACACAGGTCCACGTCTAGTCCGCAACGCGGACCCAATGCATAGGACAAATTTGCTACGGGTCTTCTAAATTTAGGTTATGCATATTTTCTACTCAATTTTGCCCCCTGAACAAGAATATGAAGTCAGATTTTCGATATCACATACGAATTTTGAGATATAGAAATTATAATTATGGACACTTACAAGGCACATTTTCGAGCACTTTTAAGGATCGTTTCATATTCCATCACATTATACTCGCATAATCTTTGTTGTTTTCGCATTTTTGCGCTAAGAGGCCATGCGTGTGACCTGCTATTCATGAGTGCTCTAGAAATCTGTCATAATTTCATAAAAGCGGCACCATTCCACACTCATATAATAAAGGATATGATTTGGATTAAGAGTTTAATTCAACCCTCATTTTTCCTTCCAGATTGTTGCACTATATTCACACATCATAGGAGGGAAATAATTTTATAATGCTTACTTGATCATCTAATGACTTGTTATTACCCATATGAACCTAATTTACGGGATCTCCAATCATATAGGTTGGGTTACCATCATTGTTTAATCTTCTCAATTTGTCTAACGAAGTCACTCCTCTCGATGTTTCTTTTTGTCAGTGAATTGATCAAATTTAGCTCCAACTACACAAAATAATTTCATCTCATAACAGTTGTTTTATCATACTATAGTTCAACCATATTTATTTAATTATTCCATTACAAAAATTATTTTCACAAGAATTATTATTACTTGGCAAACACATACGGATTTTTAAATCCACTTATTATCATATATTGTACCCCTCTAATACAATCAAAATATTCAGTTTATTAGGTACTATGCCTATGGTACCTCTCATATATCATTTATCATTTCTTTTCAAAAATATAAACAATGTCATTTTCCTTTCAAAATATAAAACACCATCATTTTCAACAAGGTGTAAAACTTATACGTCACCATTTTTTCCTCTTTAAAATCTATTCTCAAAATCATTTTCAACAATACTAGTATGATAAATATAATCACCCCATTCAAGAAAGGATATTTTCAACAAATTCAAGTTATTATAATATTGTATTCAATCACATCACAGTAGATTACCACAAATATGTATTAATTTAAATTAGCACACAATCAAAATTTAGATCCTATTTTCCTTTTGTAAGGATCATGTATAACAACCACAAGACACCTCTATACTTGCAAAATACCCCTACACTTTCAAATATTTTAAAATGGGGGAATAGCTTTTTCACAATTTATAAAGCTTTTCAAATTAATATGGATCATACAAATTTATATTTAAAAATATATAGCAATTTAGTTTCTCAACAAACATACAATTACATACCGAGAGACACCTATAAATGTGACACATAAATATTTATCACCTTTAATCTTTTAAAACATGTAACCTCTAAATTATAATAAAGAATATAATTAAGACTATTCAAATAACTGTATTATCTCTTACACTCTCAAACATTAGAATATTTTCCATAAAATCAAACAAACAATATTTTTTACCTTAGAAAAGAATTTCAATATAAAAATATACCAAAAGCACATTAATAAAATATTAAAATAATAAGTTTGAACTCATAAGTTTATAATTCATTTTATTAAACTAAATAGACTATAAGTCTTTAATACATCAAATGTTCTCTCAATCAATTAAGTAAACAAAAGCATTATCATTTTTATCTTGAAAAATGTTAGTCACAAATAAATCATGCTTAAAATACTCATCACCCATGACAACATTTGTTAACTCACTCTCAAACTCAAATAAAACATTCTTTCAATCTTTTCTCACAAATTTCTCAAGTATTAACTTGCACTAAATTTATATATGTACCACCTCATATTATGCCAATATATGTGAAAATTTAAGAAGAATTTTTCATTCTAAGAACTTAAATAGTTCTAGAATTATCAACATATATAAATATTTTTTCTTCTCCCATTTTGTTGTACAACTAACACTAAAATTTTAGTTCACAAAATAAGTTGAACAACATCAAAGTCTAACACCCAATTTTTTATTTCCACATATTAGCTGCAAGATTCACCTGAGAAATGACCACAATAATTTATATCACCCGCTATCACAAATTTAATTTTCTTTGCGGGAATTCTCATTTTCTATCAATCTTCTTCTATGTTGAGAGGTATATTGGCTTAATTTCTCACATACAAATTATTATAATTGTAGACATATGGGTACGTACCCTGTTAGCACAATAGATACTTATATAATATGTTTTCCTTTGTCATAAACGTTTATACTTTACTGTCTCAGACTTTTCTGTTGGAAAGAATATTACCTCTACCTTGTTCCAATTCTATAATTTCAATGTCTCAACCTTCTAAAGAAGCTAATTATGCACCCTTAACAGTAATATTATGCCACCACATTATAAGAGGCTAATTATACACTTCCAACAGAAATTAACATTATAGGAGCCTTGCAATCACTCATATCAACCATCATACCCAGGCAACTCAAACCATCTCTACAATATTAACTTTTGGAGAGATAAAAGAGTAGTAAAGATTTTTTTTCAAGTAGTATTCTCCCGTAAGAATAAAGTATTAAATATCCTTAAGATTGTTATAAATCTTATAGAAAATACTTCTTCTTCACACTCACGAACATCATCATGAACACGAACACTTCATCACGAACATCTTCACGAACACTTCAGGAAATTCATATATCTTGAGGCATGTCAAAAGATACTATCCTTGAAGATATTTCACCCGGTATGGGTATATCCCCCATGATTCAACAAGCTCTTCTAGTATAAAACTAAGAGCCAGAATCTAACAAATATTTTAAAGTCCAAAAGCCCAGCCTATAAAAGAAGATAGAAATAAAAGCCTTTTTGGAGGAATTTGTCTTACTCTTCTTCTACCAATAGGCAAAAGAACTACTATAATATATATGTGTGTGTGTAAGAAGGCAACGGCTAGTATCAACGGTAATGAAGAGATTAATGACATTAATTATAGGCAAGAACAAATTGACTGTTACTCATTTTAATAGTAACATTAAGAATTACATTAAGTATAGCTTATAAAAGCTAATAAAGCAAAATGTTTAGAAAATAATAATTATATTTTTGAGATATAATAATAATTTTTCAACACAATTCACTTTATAAATCATGTAAAAATCATAAAACTTATAAAACACATATTGGATTAAGATTGCTACTCACAGTACTCGTGTCAAATTACCAAACACATCACCTCAGACAACTTGTACTCCTTTTGTTGATCAATCTATAATCACATCATATTGATCTCGTTAATTTTCTTATCTAGGCTGACCACAGATAAGTCCAACCACTCCATATTCACCAAATTACATAATTATTTATCTAATTCATGGAAAATTTAAAGTATTCTCTTAATGTCCTCAATCCCAAATTTCTCTCTATTAGTCCCAATTCCGTTTATCAACATGATGCAACCAATTACTTTTTTTTTCAACTTGGATATTCTGCAGTTATAACTCACCATACTATCATTATTCTTGTTGATTGATTATCAAATAATACGCATATATCTATATCGAAGGGATAGAATAATACCTTGAGGTTTGTCTATTTAGGTTGGTTCTTCTCTATAAATTGTTAGAAGCACTTTTCGTTTTTTGTTGGTGAACCTACAATCACGTCTGAACAGCACTTCTATAGTTGTTGTATTGCTTCATCACTGCGTCTATGTTTTTTCTCTCTCCAGATTTTCCTCAAAATAGTTCCTTCCTCTCTCAATTTCTTTTTCTTTTAGGGTGCAGCATTGCTACTGCTTGTTGATTTGGACTTTATTCTCACTTGATTTCTTCTTTTTTCCGCCTTTTTGTCTTCCATTTTCTTTTGTTTTTAAAATTTTATCGTCATTATTTTAATATAGGGTCCAGGTTTTCCTCAAAATAGTTCCTTCCTCTCTCAATTTCTTTTTCTTTTAGGGTGCAGCGTTGCTGCTGCTTGTTGATTTGGACTTTATTCCCACTTGATTTCTTCTTTTTTCCGCCTTTTTCTATTCCATTTTCTTTTGTTTTTAAAATTTTATTGTCATTATTTAATATAGGGTATTACATATGTGAACACTTTTTGGTTTTCTTCTCAAGTTTCTGTGGATAAGCTTATGGATTGTTGTTCTACACAAGGCCATATATACTGCAGTGCCGATTTTTTGGGATAATTCGGATTACAACTAATTGTTGGATATGAGAACTGGAGAATCCATTACCTACACGGAAGCAGTTTGTAGAATTAGCTTCTGATTTCCTGGTGCACCTTTTCAATGTATCCTTTTTTGGTTTCAAATTATTAAGTAAGGTGTAGTTTACAGGCATGGGATCAACATATGTTTTAAAGAAGAACCACATCTTAGGGGAGAACATATATGTATAGTGCACAATTACCTTCAGAGATGCGGAACTCAGAAGACTAAAGGTTTGATCATGTGCTTCTCCTTTTGTTATAATGCTTATATATGATGACTTAGCTTTGGCCTCCTTGGCAGATTCTATTGGGACCGTGTGTACCCACACCCCAACCTCACATTAGTATGATATTGTCCGCTTTGGATCAAGCCCTCACGGATTAGTTTTTGGGCATCTCCCAAAAGGCCTCATACTAATGGAGTTGGGTGATCACTTATATATTGCTACAATTTTCTCTTTTTTTCCAATGTGGGATGAGGTTTTGGGTTTGCATCCTCTCAACAATCCTCCCCTCAAACCAAGGCAACATAATCTTGTGACCTCCCCTTTTAGCGATTATCAATTTTTGAATCTGCCACTATCTTGCAACACCGCAACAACCTGTGGGACATGCCGCCAGTACCATCATTTGACAGGAAGACTTTCGATACAACACATTACCGCAAACTTTCACAACGCTAGGTTACTCCACACACGTCGGTTCATCACTCCTGCTCCCCGAACCTGGGCTCTGATACCACTTGTTGGAATCGCGCGTACCCACACCCCAACCTCATATTAGTATGATATTGTCCGCTTTGGGTCAAGCCCTCACGGATTTATTTTTGGGCATCTCCCAAAAGGCCTCACACTAATGTGAGGTTGGGGTGTGGGTACGCGCGGTCCCAACAAGTATCTTGGAGTTATCACCGAATGAGACTTTGTCTGTGATAGTCTCATCTAATTCAATGAACATCTCTTTCTTCCCGCACCTGTGATTACTTGCGCCGGTATCCAAGTACCATAATTTGTTGTTTTCTCTACCATCCTCTTTAAAGGCCAATAGAAGAGTTTGGTCGGTATGACAAATCTAAAGTTCGGTGTTATAATTGCCATAAGGTTTAAGGGGGAGTGTTGAAAATTAAACCAAATTCATTAAAGAAGATTGAAAGACTCAAAATTAAATAAGGAGGATGAACCTAGTCCAAGATACATGTATCTAATCAAGAGTCTCTTTGTTCTATGACTAACAAGTTTTATGTTTATCTCTTTGGAAGTGAAAAAGTTTTTTTTAGCCTATAAATAGGTGCATCTTGTTTTTTAAAAGTAAGAAAAGTAAATAAAAGTGCTAAGTTCAAAAATTTCTTTTTCTCTCATTCTTGTGTGAGATGATTGTGAGTGTATTCCGCTGCGCACTTAACATTTGGTATCAGAGCCTATGGCTAGTGTAACCAATAATATGCCGCTGCCCCGATTGACGAAGGTGAATTACGAGAATTGGAGCATCCAAATGAAAGCTC
>JAOTQR010000109.1:11564774-11575925 GCA_025774065.1 Solanum ossicruentum | reverse complement strand
AAAGTTGCTTTTCTGACAGCTAATAGTGTTGGTATAATTGTTGATAAGAACATACATGTTATATTTTTATTATTTTTTTTGAAAAATTTGGTGGCAAACTTTGATTTTTATATTTGATTGGTAATATCACTGGTGAAATTATTGAAAAATATATATTTTTTTTAATTTTTTGGTTGATTTCTTATACCAATATTATTTTTTTAAGTGGTAATATGGTTGGTATAATTGTTGAAAAGAATATGTATGTTGTTTTATTTTTTATTTTTTATATTTTGTAAATATTTGATGGCAAAGTTTGATTTTTTATTTGATTGGTAATAGTGTTATGAAATTGTTGAAACCATTATATGTCTTGTTATTTTTTTTGTGAATGATTGATGACAATGTTTGTTTTTTGCCTGATAATGATGGTATAATTGATAATAACAATGTATTTATGTTTGTTTAGTTCTTTGGTGAATATTTGATGGCGTCTATATATGTATGTATGTATATTATTATTATTTATTTATTTATTTTATGAATTTTGGTGGTTGTTGATTTTTTTTTTTAATTAGTAGTAATGTTGGAGAAAAAAATGTTGGTAAAAATACATATATTGTCAGATTTTTTGTGAGGGTTTAGTATAGAAATTGGTGGACTGGTTTGATGGTTATTTGGTAAAGTTGGTATACGTAGTTTCAATTTTTTGGTAATAATTTCATATCAACTTTGATTTTCATTTGGTGTTACTTTGTACAAACAGTAACGACTTTAAAAATTGTATAACCAACACAGGTAGATATGTTGATTACAAAGTGGAATGTGTCACTTTTAATATGACAAGTGGGTTCTAGGAACTAGTTGATAGTATTGATTCAAAAAAAAGGTATTACAGAAATGAAGTTCAAGAGAAGCAAGGTTACTTGTAGTAAGTGTGCTTCGAGGGGTCATGACAAGAAGACTTGCCCACTAAATGTAACTGAAAAATTATGACTGATTATGTTTAAATGTGGTAGCATGATTCATTATTTTACTTTTTTTAATTGCTTTTATGGTTATTAAGATAGTAAACATGTTCTTGGAGTGCTTTTATTAAGAAATATTTATTTGTTGGCATTGGTAAATGAGCATATTCAGTGTTTTGGTAGATTTATTGGTATCAAATTTAGTGAAAGTTAGTTACATTGTTTGGCTTGTGCCAAAAAAGTGCAGAGTTATATGGCAAAAGTAAAACCTTCAGATGTTTGTTTAGAAATTGGTGTTTGATTGATATTTTATGATTAATATTTAATTCAAATATTTTTTTAAAAAAACTCTTAATTGATGTTGGACTTTGTCAAATTTATAGAATAGTGATGGTGGATATAGTGATAGCATGATTTGATTATTTTTTTTGTTTTAAATCGTTTTGAAATTGTTATGGCAAGACAGAAAGAAATCCAGATATCTGATTACAAAGTTACTAACAACAATTTTATTTTCAATGGTTTTTCTTTTCTCTTATTATTATTATTATTATTTTTTTTGTGTTTGTTTTTCGGACTTTTAAGGGAAAAATTTATAGTCAAAATCCTTCGTGTTGGACTTGGTATACATTTCAGTTTTATTTGGGGGGTACAATAATGGTTTGTTTTATCAGTATTCTTCTTATTAATATTTGGTAGTAAAAATGTGTTAATAACGCATAACCATGATCCCTTAGAATAACATAATAACTGGCTCACAAAAAAAGGTGTGGACTATATATACTAAGTGATATAAATCATTGACATAATTACAAAATTCATAATACATAATCAAATATAAAAAAAATAAAAATAGATAATATACAATGGCTGACCAAAAAAGAAATATCAACTGTATGTTTGCCCCCATCAAAATAACTTAAAAAATGTACATTAATATCATAAAGATAGAAAAATTACAATAAATGTACCCCATGTTCACCAATAAGCACATGCTTCTCAAAGATCCTAGTTTTGCCTTGTGGCGTTGGCGTGACGTATGGTATAATTTGTTTTTGATCTCAACAATTTGAGATTCACTGAAATTTGAAAATTCAAAATCATCAAGTGTAGATGTCGTGTGTGTAACACCTCTCACTTTACCTACTAACTCAAAAAGTTAAAATAAAATTCATCGATAAATTATAATAACGAATACAGTCTCTATACTACAACTGGTAAAGAACTTTTGGAAAAAAATCATACTTGCATTTGGGGGCATTGGATCAGGAATATACTCTTCATTGAATCAATCATTTTCAACACCTTCATTGATATGCTTCCTTAATGCATCCTAGTTTCCTTCAATACTATAAAATTTACAAATTTTCTCAACCTAAAAAATATTTAAGAAAAAAAATGACAACATGTACAAATTAATCTAAATAACATTTTCATCAATAAAATACATTAGAGATTATGCTAAATTTGGTATATTTAAACACTAAATAATACCAAAAAAATATAATCAACAATGTACCAAAAGCACAGTATATCAACAATTTCACCAAATGTTATGTCAAAACTAATTTAACCAATAAGTTACAACTGGACAATCACTATACCAAAAATAAAAAATAAAAAAAAATCAAGCACTATATCCAAAAAAATACCGTATAATATCAATCTAATACAAAAAAAAATGATTACAACATAAAGCTTACTCAAAACAACAAATTTATACTGAATAGTCAACTTTGAACCAATATCGATATCAATATGTTGAGCACGTGTTGTAACAAAAAAAAGATTCAATTGTATAGAGACAGTAAAAACAACTACATAATCATTGTAACCCATAAAAAACACCAAGCACTATATCAAAAAATATACCTAAATATAATACTAATTTAATACAAAAAATAATATAAATAGTTACAACAGAAAACTTGCTCAAACAACAATCTATACTTATTGGCCAACTTTGGACCAATATCTGTATCAACATTTTGAGCAAGTGTTATACAAAAAATGAATTTAACTGTACAGAGATAGTCAAGATAACTGGACAATCATTGTACCAAAAAAAAAAAAATCAAGCACTATCATGGAGAAAGTTAGACGTTTGTGCTTTGAATAACACATTCTCCTTTCCTTTGACGGATTTAGATGAATGATTCTTCAGTGATTTATTCTTAAAAATATTGATGTCCCTCACATCTGATTTATTCTTTAGTGGAGATGGGATAAAAGCATGGAAGTCGAAACTTAGTCTTGAACAATGCATAAGCATAAAATCCAAACAAATCAGCTCCTGATTAATACTAGGACTTTTATGAGTTAGAGTTTGTTGACAAATAGATTTGAACATGGTTAAACTATAATCCACGAAAAAGAAAAACTAAAGCAAATTCAGGTATGAAGATGTTTCTAACAATAGCTGCAGAAAAACGAAGAAAAAAATTAAAAAGACAAATTCTACTATGAAGATGTTTCCAACAAATGACTGCAAAAAATGAAGAAAACAAAATTAAAGTTTGAATAATGGTGTGTAGAAAAAGTCAAAGTATCTTTTGGCTAATAAAAAGACAAATGAGAGATGTCATGAAAGGTTACTTCCAACAGTAACCAAATCAGGCAAAGGAGCATTGAAAAAATAAAATATTTAGATTAGTTACAAATATCGGGACTAAAAAAATTGAAAGTAAAATCAAAAAGAGAGAAAAAACTATTAGCTCACATGTATAGCTTTGTGAAAAAGTTAACTTTGTAAATATAATAGGGTCTACAACAAAAATGTAATAAAGATTCTTAAAGTGTTATTTTTATTTTTTTTTTACAATTTTTCCTTTCAAGAACTTGATTATGGATTTGGTTGAGTTTTTGAGTCTAGGCTAAATATACAGTAATATGAGTGTCTATAGTCTCGTATTCTTATAAATATTATATATTCGATAGATTGAAAACATTCTGATGTATAGAAGAAAGGAAAAACATTGGTGGATTAACTAGCTTGGTATCGATTCTTCGATTGAGGTAGGTTATGGTCTATTTTATGTGTTAAAGAGACTCTTAATAGTAATTGATATTCATTGAGTGATATTATGAAAATATTCTATACATTTTATTATTGTGGTTTGGATGATTGATATGTGTTGTAATTGATCTGCAATCTCAAGACCACGAAATCTATAATCTTGAACTTGCCTCATCAAAATTATGTCTTGAATAAAGAAGGTTTGATAAAATATTGTTAATAAAGCGTAAAATAACTATTAAGAATGATGAATTAAATATATTTGGATTGGGTGTCACATTCTGACATTATATTTGGATCAGATGTCACATTTTGACACGATATTATGAAATCGGGTATCACATTTCGATACGATATTATGAGATCGGGTGTCATGTTCCGACATGATATTATGAAATCAAATGCCACGTTCTGACATGATATATATTGAATTGAGTACCATGTTTCTTCATGATAATAATTAAGAAAAACATGTTAAAATGATTTAGTATACTCAATCTCAAATAACCCATTTTCCAAAAGAAGAATGGTATTGAGCCTTGAGTCTTCATGTGCGTTCTTGATATTGTTGACTGATTATGTACTTATTTCATTATGTTGTCACTTATACTTGTTACTTTTTGGTTGCCACTGTTAGTTGATTTCTTGATATTACTTATGTATATTGACTTCTATTTGGAAACAGCCGATGATACCTACTCAGTATATGTTGCTCGTATTGACCCCTACTTGTATTTTTCTTTGTTATTGCTTTTGTGGAATGCAGCGAGTGTCCGTGGAGTTCTAGTCGATCATCAATATATCATATTTCAGGATGAGCTAACCTTCTAGCTTATTATGGATTCTATTAGCTATGACATGATGTCCTTTGTTTTTTGACATAAAATATTTATTTATTTATTTTGTGTTGCTACTCTTACACTTAGTATTAGATGTTCTTGATGTGATGACTTTCAGGTTTTGAAAAAAACGCTATATAATAGATCTAGTGATTTTCTTATTCTTTGTTTTAGAAGTTTGAGCTTCTGATTATTATTATATTTTTATAAATCGAACTGCTAATATAGGTTAAGATTTGTATCATTGGTTCGCTTATTTAGGAGGTTAAGTATGGGTGCAACCCACGACCCATTTTAGGTCGTGACATTAGGTCATCCACCCCCACCCCCCATGCTCCCCACCCCCAACAAAAAAAAAAAAAAGGAAAGAAACATACGGATTACAGATGATGTTCTCCCAAGGTTGCCTTAATAGGACTCCTTAGATAAAGTTCTCCAATGGATAAATCAACAATTGACATGGTAAAATAAGTTTGAGTAAGTAAAAATATGAAAAAATTACTTAAGAAGGTAAATATGTGATTATAGTTTTACTATACAGAATTGTAGTTTTTTTTTTTTTAAAAAAAATATAATTAAAATTTTTTAGAAGATTTTCCCTCCTCCCTTTGCCTTTGCCCTCTTTGGCTTGCCTCTCTCTTCTCTTTGCTATCTCTTGCCTCTTTCTCTCTTTCTATAATATAATACACATAGTAACAACCAATGATACAAATAGTAACACTCAATTATACAAATACAAATGGTAACAATTAATTATAAAATAAATGGTAGCACAAATGCACATGGCAACACATAAATACAATACACATGGCAACACTTAAATACGATACACATGAATACCATTACAATCTTTTACGAATTACAACGATGATACATTCAGTTGTATTCATTGATACAATTGCTTTGAAGCAATGAATTGAATACCATAGTCTTTGATACAATTGTGTTCTTTGATGTAAAATAATTTTATCAAATGTATTCGTGATATAATTATCAATCAGATATACAAATCAATTGTATCTCTCTCCTCTCTCCTCTCTCTCCCAGATCTTGCTCTCTTCTCTCTTCTCCCAATCTCGCGCACCTCTATCTTCCTTCTAGTAGTTGTTTTAATACAAATTAATTGTATTCGTGATACAATTATCAATCAAATATACAATCACTTGTGTGTCTCCTCTCTCCCAGGTCTCGCTTGTTTTTCTCCTTTCTCTCCCAATGTTACTCGCGTCTTTCTCCTTATAAGATGTAGCTATAAATCATAATTAGGCAAACTATAGCTTAGGGAGCCTGATTATCTTTCTTGTCATAGCTGTTTTAGCAATTTCCTCTAAAAATATCAAGGGATTTTGTGCCTTTTAGATGTGAGAAGAAAAGTGGAGCTAGACATAAACTAAACCTAATAGGATATTTATTGATTGTGCAGAATATGTCGGATTGCAGAATATGTCGGATATAGGCAGTCATGGAGAATGATATCTAAAGGTCTGAATTATAATTAATTAAAAGAAAAAGTTCAAATGCACATTTTTGGTAATAGAATGGAGTATGAGAAATGCATGAATAATTATGGTGTTGGACTAGCTGGGCTCCTAGACTTGTTATCTTCAGATGATGGCCTGTTTCCAGAATCAAAATGCTGGATATCCTCAATCATCTGGACAACGTGAATCATGTCAGGCCTTGTTTCCGGCACGTTTGCCACACAAGCCATTGCAATCTGCAGCATTTGCACCATCTCGTCTTCGATATTTTGAAACTTGATAAGTTCAGCATCAAACACCTCAGCAGTCCATTCCTCCCTGACAACAGACTGCACCCATCTTGGTAAATCTACCACCTCATCATGGCCAGGAGGCTGCACTGGTGCTTTGCCAGTAAGGAGTTCAAGAAGCAGGACACCAAAGCTGTAAACGTCGGATTTCTGAGTACATTTCTTGGTCTCGATGGCCTCGGGTGCTCTATATCCTGCACTCCTTGATGGGATAGTAGGAAAGCCCATTAGAGGAGCAAGACCAAAATCTGAGATGCATCCACTAGTATCGTGGGTGAGAAGCACATTGGATGACTTGATATTGCCATGAATTAATTTGCCACCAGCTACTGCATGGATATGGGCAATACCACTTGCAGCTCCATGGGCAATCCTCAATCTAGATTCCCAATCCAGTGTTCTTCCCAAGTCCCTGTTACCTATAATCATAAACAAGGAGCAATGAAAGGAAAGAACTTTTTCTAGTATAAACAGTTATACTGAAAATTAAGAAAAGCACCGGACAACTGAACTGACATTTAACTACTTGCAAGTTGTATCTTGCTTTAAAAAAATATGGAGAGCTGTGAGTGCATGAAACCAATATCGCATGTCGTAAATCTTTATATTATAAACTCTTCAAGACAAACTTGCATGCCTATTTCAGGAGAGTAAATTTATAATGCTTTTCAAAGGAACATTGTCCAGGGGCTTTGTTGAAGAATATAGGCATTTCATTTCACATGAGTAATTTATGATCTTGTGCAACTTCTAGAGTTGATTTTATGGTTCAGTCTAGTAACAAAGTATATTCCCAAGTACCTGAATGGTTATGACAGCTAAACAATTGGAGGACAAAAGAAGAAATGTTACCATGCATTCGAGTGGATAAACTGCCTGCCGGTACATGATCATATATAAGAAGTTTTTCATCTTTGGAATAGTAATAAGCACGAAGAGCAACAACATTTCGATGCTGATCCACAGTGCCAATTATCTCCATCTGTTGGTCAAACTCTCGTTTCCCAACAACTTCCCTCAGCCGTTTCACAACAACAGTCGTTCCCTCCTCCAAGATGGCCTTGTAGGTTGTCCCATAGCTGCCTTTACCCAAAACCTCAGCTGAGGCTCTCAACAAATCTTCAAGGTCAAAATTGAAAGAACAACCCTCAAAGAAAACCAATTTGTTCCTTTCAGCTGCTTGTACTCCACTACTGAAATCCTCTGTTTGCTTTGGACTTCCTGCTCCATTAAAGTCTTTTCTTTGCTGAACACCTCTCTTAGTATAGTACCGCTTCATACAACACAAGAAAATCAACACAGCTAGACATAGGATCCCTCCAACACCCCCTGCAACAATGCCAATGATAACTCCTGTACTTAAGCTTTTCTTGCCTTCCTTCTTTTCAGGAATTGTTGGTGAGAAGGGCAGGGAATTTGGAGAACGAGATGGTGGTGTTAGAATCAATGGCGAGGGAGAAGGTGGAATTGAAGGGAATGGAGAAGGTGAAGGTGCAAAAGAGGGGCATTGAGTCAAGGGTGGTCCACATAGTAGAGAATTTCCTTGAAATGAAGAAGCAGAAAACTTTGCGAAGGACTGTGGAATTGAACCATTGAGTTGGTTATTGCTTATATTCAATTGGGTGAGCCTTGGAACGTTTACGTTAGGAATGGATCCTGTGAGCGAGTTGTTTTGTAGGTTCAAACCAGTAAGATGTGTCAGATTTTGAATTGTTGTTGGAATTTTCCCTGAGAAGGAGTTGAAAGAGAGATCAATGAAGTTGAGCTGTAGAGACAGAGAGGATGGGATTGTACCAGAAAATTGGTTTTGTTGGAGATATATGAAATGGAGGGAAGGAAGAGAGGTGATATCTGAAGGAAGATTTCCACTCAGCCCATTGGAATGAAGGCTGAGGGTTGTTAGTGCATCCAGTCTTCCTATGGTATTGTCTGGAATAGGACCGTAGAGTCCAATACCAGGAAGCCGAAGTGCAACTACACGACTGCCATCTGAGCGGCAACTGACGCCATGCCATGAGCAAATGGAAGAGTTAGTGTTCCACTTGAACTTGCGAAGATGAGGTACTGCAGAAGCAAAGTCAAGTAGCGCTTGTCTATCTGAGCTAAGGTCAGCATTAACTTTTGGGAAGAAGAGCAAAAATAGAATCAGACAAAGAGCAAGCAGATCCACTATTGGGTGTAACTTCATCATTTTAAGAGTTAGGAATGAGTTGCTGCGGGACTTCCCAAGTCAACTCAAGTTTCCATAAGAGATCAACTTTGTGTATCATTCGCTTGTATCACCTTGTTAAAAAGTTAGAAGAAAGAGTGAGGAAAGATATACACAAATATTTTGCAGAGAAACTTAGATATATGCAAAATACACCCATACAGTATGAAATGAACAGACAATTCCCATGTGCGTATGATTTTCTCTTCCTTTGGTAGTTGAATGATTTTCTTATCATTCGTCATGACACACAGGAAGAAAAAACAGTTTATGCCTCCTAAAGACAACTTAATCCAGAAAAAGACAAATAAGGTTTGTACTGTTGCATAGTCCAGTACCAGCTTCCAAGTATAAAATCTGCCTAGTTCACTTGCGCTTTTTTTTTCACCTGGGTTCTACCAATCTGTCTGCTCTGCAAACTAGTAGCATGTCTGAGAGAGTAGCAACCTTAGTTGCACAGCATGAAAAAAAACTAGCTTTCTCTGGTGCTTTTAAAACTGGCGAAATGATTAGGTGAAAAAACAGAGAGGATCAAGTCATCAACACCACTGCTAGAAGTGCAGCTGCAATGCCCATTGAGGAGCTATATGATGGACTCAACAGGTTTTCACGCCTTGTGGCTTTCTCATATCAGTTTCTAGGACAAAGCACGGTGACTATATATAGTAAACTAAGCGTGAGAACTGAAGTTAACAGAAGAATGAAGGAAAAAAGAACTGGAGGAAACAGCTTAGCATTAAAAGCCCGGAATTTCCAGCTTATCTGTTGTGTTGAAGGAAAGCCTAAAATACGCACACGCAGAAAGATGTTGCCGGGTATTTATGTGGATTCATAATAAGAGTAAAATCCCCTTTTAATGATAAACACCCTAAATTCTGAAAGCCAATAATCCCATGAACTTGTTAGATGCATCACCTCCCTAATGCACAGCAGATAAGAAATTTTCCAGATCATTAGCCTTATAGAGGGAAAGACCGACTTCCAGATTCTCGATCCCTACCGCATTACCACCCTCTAGTTCCTAATTTCAACACTCCATTATAGCATTAGACAAAAAAACTAGTCCATGAATAGTTTAAATATTTTAGTTCAGAAATTCTAGCTAAAATTGGTGGCCGTATCAAAAATTAATACTAGTGAACTTAAGGCGATTGGACATGAGTTGGTTGAGATTTGGAAAAGAAGAGAAGGGCATTTGAAGTTTAATTGTGTTAGGACATGGAACCAAGGCTACAACATGTTAAGTTTGAATTTGAAACAATCACTTATTTGAGTCTATTATTTAAAACCTTTTGAACTAAAATCTATGGCTAGACGGGTATGCTGGTGGTAGAGTATTAACACCAATATAAAGCTAGTAGAAAGTTGAAATAAGAGAGAAGAAGAGTATACCTTGAGAAATGGTGAATTGTACAGCAATGGGAGAGAGGTAGATTAATAACGGTCGAGAATTGAGAAAATAGAAGAAAAAAAGCCCAAGTCTAAGTCTAGTGAATTACAATTCCCCTCTAAAATTCCTACTCCAACGGCATTTTGTTTACTTTGCAAAATGAGATTATTAACTTGGTTTCTTTGGTGGTACCGGTAGGAAAAAATAAAGCAGTAGGAAGGAAAAATCTTTTCCTTTTTCTTTCCCTCTTTTCCTTCTTCAGCTTGTTCGTGAAGCAAACGGAATCTCTGCTAATTTAGCACAGATCTCGGTGTTTTATTTCTCTCCAACTACATCTTGCTTGCTTTCTTCTTTTATCATTTTCTTCTCCCATTGATAGGATTAACTACTGCAACTACTCCTTTTCACTCATTCGCTGTCATTCACATGACAATTGGCAACTCTGCAAATGGGTTTAAATGTTGATGCACAGAAAATGAACTGCTCTTCCTTGACCTTAATTTTTAATTGGTCTCGAAAAAAGTTGGCCATTAATTGATTAATGTTCATTTACATATTAGTTTAACACATACTTCCTCCCTTCCTTCTCACTGCTCATATTATCCTTCTTATTTTTTATTAATTTTTAAAATTAATTAAATTACATTAATTTAAAATTTAAAATTTTAAAAATAGATATTTAAAAATTATACAGAAAGAATTAGTATAAATTATAGTAAATCTTTTAATATCAACATGATAAAAATTATATTATTATATGTTGAGGATAGTGAATAATTAATAGAATAATTGGTTGACAAGTAGTAAATAGTTGATGATGTATGTTAAAAGGTTAGTAAATTAATTAGTTGAATTAGTTAGTTTAGTTAGCCTAATCCTAATTGGATTAGTTGATTAGAAGGCTAATCCTAATTGGATTAGTTGATTAGAAGCCTAATCCTAATTGGATTAGTTGATTAGAAGGGAGTATAAATATGGG
>JAOTQR010000109.1:11512804-11542709 GCA_025774065.1 Solanum ossicruentum | reverse complement strand
TTATGCAAGTATGAAGTTAAGATCTTACCTCTTGTGAGTCATTCATGTTAAAGCAAGGGTTTATGTTTGATGATGATATATTCTTATGTTTCAAGCTAGGCTCACCATTTGAGGTCAAAAATGTTTAAGAGCTCCTCATGTCATGTTTCTATGTTTATTACAAGTTATTAACGTTATGGTTATTTCAAGTATTTCGTGAGATTACACTTAGCACCAATGGATTGGATGTCTGTGTAGGCTATCCTCAAGGGTCCATACTCCTTTCCTAAAACTATGTACCAAAATAGGATTATATTATACCCTTGCTATACTACTGGATCCATTTAGTACACTTCTGTACTACTGGATCCATTTAGTGCACTTCTTAATGAAATCATTTCCGTAATGGGTCATGCTAACATAAGGAGAGTTACTTCATATGAAATTGGGTCATGTTCCCATGAAGTATGGTTTACCTTAGCAAGTAAGCCACCTCTTTACCGATGAGGGGTAGTCATCAGAATTCCAAGTTGTAGCTCGATTGGTCTTTGTCAGTTGAGGTCTCTTCCCGCATAGTATTATGGTCTATGCAAGATGAATGATTATAAGCACGTTTTACTTCAAGCATTGATCATGCATGCAATATTGAGATTATTCTATCTATTGACTATGATTATGCATTTTGACTATATTGGATTACGTCTTGTTGAATTGCATCCTACATACTTAGTACATTCAAATGTACTAATGCATACTTTATGCCTACATGATATCACCATGTAGGGATTGGAGCTCCTCTTGATCATCCTCCACGTGGCTATTGAGATTATTCGAAGATAAACTTAGTGAGTCCTCAAGTTCGGCGATACTATCTACTATCTCTTGCTATAACTAAGACTTGTTTATGTAGAACATTTGACATTATGAGGGTGAGACCAGAAAGTGTCTTAGCCCCAGCTCCATTCCATGTTTGGAGGTGTATGTTGGATATTATGATGTATTTAAGACAATGAGCTTGACTCTTCTTATGGCTTCTATGTTTATGAGAAAATTTCCTTAGTCCCGCTTCCAATTTTATATATCTTTTGTTATTGTTTACTTTGCTTCCACGACCAAGGATGTGTGATTGATATTTTTTGAGGTTTGTTTGGGGCCCTTCGAGTTCCCATTCCTCGTGTCACGTCTAGGCCCTGAGCTTGGGTCGTGACACACATCCTTTTTAGAGGATAAAGCGGTCATTGTTAAGATATAAAACCTAACCAAGATTAAGGTCGAACCCATAGGGAATATGTAGACTCAAGACAAATTCACCAATAACCAATCCAAGTAGGTAATCAACTCAAATCCCCGAAGGGAGGTTTGCAATAATCAATAAGAAATTAAACTAAACTAACTATCACGAGAGACAATCAATAATAGAGAGAAACTAGGGTATCGTGTTTCTCATGATTTCCCAACTTAATATCACCGGATAACCCAATTCTTATCTAGTGTATAGCATGCAGGATGGTAATTTAAGTTCACCAAGCCCTTTAGTCAAAGGCAAGAGGTGAATTTCACTAGGCGACTTGGTCCATCTCTCTAGTATGCAATACTAACCATTACCTATAAGTCCTAGTACAACCTCGCCTTGTCCCAGTTCAGTTGATTAAATGAGAATACATTAATCAAATCATGTTAATCAATCTCTTTTCCTATTCATTACTACCTTGGTCCAGTTAGTAACGCTAGGAGGGTTCTAATGTTGGCCACCATTAGAAAACATCCAAAATGAAGAGAATTTATTAATTCATGCATATACCCATTCCATGAATGGTAAATCACCTGGGTTTACTTAGTTCGTTCTTCATGGTTCCCACAACCCTAGTTGTGGATTTAACTACATATGCTATGTGTAGATAAAGAAATTATGAATTGAGAAAATATAATTAAATACTTATACAATTGAATTAAGATCAAGCAAATCCAAGATTGATGATAATCACAAAATTGAAGATCAAATTTATCCATAAGTGTTTTCTCACAATCTTCTCTCCCAAGTACTTAGTTCTCCAAGTACAAACCCTAAAACTACTGAATAATGACGTCCCCCTCTAAAAAATAACCTAAAAGAACTATTTATTATAATTATCATTAAGTCCTAAATAAAATAAAAAATTGGTCAGCAAACTTCACAAAAGGTCACTACGACTCGTAGTGTCTTCTATTGACTCGTAGTCGGGGTATCATAATCAGCTCTTGAGATTTTGAACTTCTCATATACAACACCACTTTACGACTTGTAAACTAATCTACGACTCGTACAGCACGTTTGTAGGCTTCAACTTTATCAAATTGTCTTTCACTGAAAATCCTCACAAAACCCATCACTACGACTCATAGAATGCTCTACGACTTGTATGCATGTCTTGTTGAGCTGATCTTCAGAATTCATCCTTCACTGGAATTTGTCATACATCCTCATAGAATGGTCTAAAATCCATAGAGAATCTCGTAGATCATCAAAAACTAGCATTCTTCTACAATTTTGGCCCAAATCATGGTCAACCTGTCTTCCTGCAAACTAAACACAAAAACACATAAAACCCACAAATATCACATTGAGAACATATAAAATTCTATCTTTTAAGCATCTAATATGTAGTATTTTGACACATTCAACTTATAAATTATTGCTTGTCCTCAAGTGACGGTTCAATCTATATAGACAATACAGTAACACACAGAACTCAACTCAATAGCATATATTATATACATCTCCAACTCAGATACCCACATAAGCTTTTCAAAACAGGATCAGTTAGCTATCTAGCAAACCAATGCAAACTGGTACATGTGACAACACAACTATGAGAAGCAAGGGGTTATCAACAGACCACAATCACTAAACAAGTCAAAATGCTAACAATCCAATGCAAGTGCCCTCACAGAAAGAAGTCCCATATTTGAATGATGATTTCATGTTTAACCTTGGGACCATGCAAAACACTCACTCTCACAAAGATATTCATGCATTATGACTAATACTATAGGTTTACCCCTATACTCATGACTCAAACGTTCAACTGAATGAACTAGGATCACTTTAGGACTTTCTAGGCTTGTAACGTAGGCTTAGGGGCTTTGGTATGATATTTTAGGAAAATAGTGACTAATGGCCTCCTTGAAACTGCATTTTTCTACACTTTTGCCCCACCAACTCTGTTATTTTTGCCTTATTATCCCTTTTTCTTTATTTTCCAGGTGTTTTCTTCTCATTTTTCAGCTTTTTCTGGCCTTGTTTTTATACTTCTTTTTGCATTTTTAATTCAATCTAAGGCATCTCTTATTTTTCTTGTACCTGGTACATGATTTATCTTCTTTTTCTCTTCATTTCTAACTCTCCCCCATATTTTTTTGCTTTTACCCTTACACCATCGACCCTCAACTTAGGCTTTTAGCATGTGTTAAGGTGCACAATATTTATTCTCTAAACCAGGGCAACTTTTGGTCGCCACCCTCAACTGACGCTTTTTACTTCAGCCAAGGTTCACAATGTTCAAGGATAAACCTGAGATAAATTCAGGATTTTTCACAAGATAAGGCTAGGTTAATTGGTGTTTAGAAAGAATTGGTACATGTAAGGCTCAAATATTTGGACCAAGGGATATATCATTATTTGGTTGATTATTTTTAGGCTAACGTGGACTATTTAAGAGCAAAGGCCAAAGATCCTTTTCTAAACCATTTAATATAAAATATAACTTAGAGTAATAGGGAAAGTTCTGAATAAGCATAGAATACATGAATTTAGCAAAATAAGCTCACACTCTCATGGCATTGCATATATTAACAAAAGACTCACAGGTCATGCTTTCTATCTCAATTTACCCTCACTTATCAGAACAAATATTGTCAAACACCTAAACATGCATGGTTACTATCTAACTACTAATCAAAAAAGTTTTTGGTGGGTATCATTTTTCAAAACAAAGCACAAAAATATGGTATATGCCACAAGTATTAGTACTATATGCTACAAATATTATCTAAACATCCTAAATGTGTTAGTTCAACAAAAATTAAATATCTATGAGGAAAAAGAATACAGACAAGAAACCCTGGGATTAAAAATTGGAGTAGTTATAGACCATAAACTACTCATACTTCACTAAGACCCATAACTACCCACACCCCATTAAAAAAGATGTGCATTGTCCCCAATACACAAAATCAAGCAAAAATAGAACGTAAGAGGTCAAAAACATACCTGATCATCTAAGCGTCAGTCTGTGGTTGAGTTTGGCCAACCTCACCCAACTGGGTAGTCTACTCAACGGTGGTTCTCTATACGGAGGGGCCAATACCCTCAATTGATCCTCTTCTTGAGCTTGTATGATCTCCTCCTCACTCCTCGACTCTCTCAGTGCATGCTCAAGATCTTTCTCCTCTACCCTCCTTGCACGTACATTTCTGTGCTTCGGATTCTATCTGTACAAGGTCTCTTCCCGAGCAAAGATTTGATAGGCTCATCAAGACCAAATAAATTAAGCAATGGCACCAAAGATATTGTCTGTGGTAGTGTGACTGGTGCCACTAGTGATATTGTCAAGTCAGCCTTGAGCTACTAGATCTCCATCTATAAGGCTGACAAAACTGAAGGCCAAGCCTCGGTCAATCTCTTTTGTACCCGCTCTTTGAAGGCATTGATGTGGGTATCCATGATAGGAATATGGTCCTGAATAGTAGCAACTATGAATACTTGACTCCAACCCTCTGAATCTATAATAGCCTGCTAGACCCACGACCTAATCTACTGAATAAACTGAGTTAACTGGACCTTAACATGTGATTATATCTATGCCATGGCCTAAATAGAATTGATGGACACGTAGACAATGCCCGCAGTAGTAGCCTATGAAGTAGTGGCCTCTGGTGCAGTAGCAGCAATAATGGGCCCCCTCACCTCATCTGCACCATGCTATAGGGGCCTCTCCTCAGTAGTAGTTGCAGCAGTGGTGTGTCCATCAAACCCTCAGGTGGTGGTGCTTGGGTGAACATCTCTTGCATAGGTGGGGTTTGTGCTTGCTAGAGTGCCACTGAGTTCTCATCATACTTGATTAGGTTGGGCTCCAAAGTATATTGGGCTTCAATTAATTGGTCCAGCTGGTGTAAAATCTCTACCCTAGACTCTAAGCAGAGTTTGTAGATCAAACACGAGAAAGGGATGGTGGTAGCCCTCTTTAGTACAGCCTCATGTATCTGCTCAGCGATGAAGTGGGCCTAATCAATATCATAGCCAGCCAAGATGCTGGCAATGAAAACCTTGTGCTCTAAGGTAAGAGTATTGTTTGCAAGTGTTTAGATACGGGAACAAATAATAGCACACTAGAATTTAGTGGGGAAGTTGAGTGAATCCTTGAGATAGGCTTTGTGTGGGTGGTGACCCAAGCAGGTTTCGAACCCTGCTCTACAATATACTCGGCCACTACTCAGTATCTTTCATGTTCAATAGGTTCCTGGCCTTCCCCAACCTGTAATCAAACTCTGACATAGATCTGAGGGCATGGTACTCAAGACCAAAAAGCATATGGCAGGTAATCATCTTTGATATGTCTACTAGCCAACACCTCATTTGTATCTCTATCAGCCTGGACTGAGTGAGAGGTTTCTTCCCCTTGGGAAGACTGCACTGGATGGGGGCTGCATAAGATGCATAGAACTCCCTCACCATAATAGGGAAGTACCATCCAAGTGACTCAATCATCCACTGAAGCCCGTACCAATTCATTGTGTCTTGAAGATTAAGGACACAACTAAGTCCGTCAGCTATAACTCTGTGTTCCTCAGATATAGAATTGTTCGTCTTGCCCTACTTCTTTTGCTGCATGCCCTCTCTATAGATCTCATCCAGGCCCTCAATACACCACTAGTTAGCAAGCATATCTGGTGTAGAAGAAGATGATGGTGCGGCGGAGGACTCTTCCTCTGATCTATCCTCATAACCCTCCTCAGAACTAGACTCCTCTCTGGAGTCATCTGTGCCATGTTGTCTCATCACTGCCTCCCTCTTCAGACTAGGAAAGACTAGCAACCTGAGCCTGAGTACACCTAGCTTTGGTGACTTCTCTGGTCTGTGGTATAGAAGTTGTTGGGTTTGGTTGGGCATCAAGTATCTCTAATGAGCCACTCAATTGAGGGGACTGCTCCCCAGTGAAATGCTTGTCATCTGAAGGATCATCTTTAAGCTTCCTCCTCATAGGTTTGATCTCAGAGCGTTTATACTTTGGAGCCATAGTACCTAACCATGAACATACACACTATAGTTAGCCCACAAGTCAAGAATTGAAATGCAAAAATTCATCCAAATACAATTGCAGAAGGTCTTTATCGAAGCACCTTTACGAGTCGTAGTGGACACTACGAGTCATAGAGTGTTGTCATAGATTAGAAGTTCAAAATAATTTTTGTCGCTGAAAAAGTCTATAAGACCAAGTAAAACTTGTAAAGTGGCTTACGAGTCATAGAATGGGGTCGTAGAGAACTCCAGTGAATAATTAGATTCAGTTGGAGAAGCAAAATGATAATGTTATCCCTTAGGAAGAGTTCAAAGTCGCATTCCTCAACCAGTTCTTTCTTATCAAGCTAAGAGAGGCTAACATGATGGAGTTTATGAATCTTAAGCAAGGTTCTATTAGTGTGAGGGAGTATTCCCTCAAGTTCAATAAGCTCTCCAAGTATGCTCCACAATTGGTTGCCGAGCCCAGATCAAGGATTAATAAATTTGTGTCGAGGGTGTCTGACTTGGTTAATAAAGAGTGTCATACCGCCATGCTAGTGAGTGATATAGATTTGTCTCAACTCAGGACCTATGCCAAATAATTACGGAGGGAAAAGCTTAAAAAGATAAGAAGTGGTGAGTCCAAGAGGGCTTGATTTGAAGGTGGTTCCCAAGGTTCTAAGGGTGGCCGATTTCCTTAAGGCCATAAGTTCCAAGGACAAGGGTCTTCCAATGCTCCTAACAAGAGATTTGCTAATTATAACCTAAGATTCCAAGATGGTGATAGTGGGAATTACCCACCCTAAGTGCCTAAAGTTTGGAAAAAACCATGGCAGTTTATGTTTGAAGAATTCTAATGCTTATTTTGGTTTTGGTGAAGTGGGTAAAAAGGTTATTGATTATCCGCATGCTCAAAACAAAGGTAGAGATGGTTGTCCTGAAGGACAAGGTGCTAATGCAGGTCCAAAGGCAAAAGAGGCCAACAAGGGGGTGCTCCAAGGTAAAATATGTTTTATGCTCTCCAAGGAAGACAAGGTGTTGATGAGGTGCCCAATGTTATGATTGGTATGTTAAAGGTTTTTGATTATGATGTGTATGCATTGATATATCAAGGTGTCACTATTTCTTTTGTTGCTCTTTTTGTTGCTAAAAAGCTTCATGAGTATCCAGAATTATTGTGGGGACCTTATGAGGTGTCTAACCCTGTCGGTGAGTCCATTATTGCTACAAAAGACTATAGAATTTGTCTCGTGTCCATATTGCATAAAGTATTTCCTTGTGATTTCATTGAACTTAACATGGTAATCTCTAAAAATATTCCTGGGATAGATTTGTTACATATATATTATGCTTCCATTGATTGTAGAACCCATAGAGTGAAATTCCAACTCCCTAATGAACCCGTTCTTGAGGAAGAGAGTTGTAATGTGGTAATCAAGGGTAGGTTCATTTCTTGTCTAAAAGCCCAAAAGTTGATTTCTAAGGGTTGCATTTATCATCTTGTGAGGGTTAGGGATGTGGAGTCCAAAGTCCTTGATATAGAGTCGGTGAAACAACCCCAAGAAGTACCCAAAAATGTGCCTCGAAAGTGCCCAGAATCGTAATTTTCATATATCTCAAAATTCATGCATTATTTTAAAAAATTCAACTTCATATTTGTGATCAAGGGGCAAAATTGAGTGAGAAATGGTCTAGTCCTGATTTTACAGCAACCGTATACAAATTTGAATTTCAAAAATGTCAAATTCTAGTGAGCAGTCCCCACCCCTAGCGTATTTGGATCTTGAGCCTAGTGTTCCCATATGACAAAATACCTGTACTTAGTAATATTTCACCCTCATATTATTCATGACATTCCCCAATACTCACTCAAACATTTAGAAAAATATTTCATTCCAAAATCAAGTCCCAATAGCTCTTCTGGATCTTAAGGATTTCACTCAAGCTTGAAGTCTCCATTTCAATCTTCATTAAGAAATTCTCCAAAGCTAAGGTATATGGGTTTTATTCATGGGTTCCTTTCACCCATGAATCCCAAGCTTCTATTTTACATAAATTTTATGATTTACAGTTGATTTACTTATGGGTCTTATTTATTATGAACTATACTATGAACTATGTTAGGGTTTCATGAAATTGTGACTGTTTTACCATGTTTTGAGCTATGAATCTAAGATCTATTGTGAGATTTGATGAAGGATTATGATATATATTGCTTGAGGATATTACCAAGTATTGATTGATGTTTTTACATTGAATTTACTTGCATGATTTCATCCCTAAATTGCATGGTTTTACACAAGCTCTACACACCCGCCAAGTGTTTGATAAAATATCCGGTTATAGTTTCTTCAGGAATTGAAGGTCCAATGCATGATTTATGAGTTGAATTACTATGTGATGATGAAAGGAACATATGTATATGATATTCTCCTATATAGTGTTTGAATGTGACCATGTCCGACTAGGGGGGACAACACCCCGGGTAACCATATCGAGGGGTTTGTACCTTAATAATCAATTAAGGGGCTAGTGCCTTGATAATTGGGTTAAAGGGTTAGTACCTCAATCACTAGGGGTGGTAGGATGAACCTATCCACCAACCAATAAAAGGGGTTCGTACCTTGATAACCATTTGGGGCTTGTACCTCGGTCACTAGGGGTAGTGAGGTGAGACTATCCGCCAACCAACCAAAGGGGTTCGTACCTTGGTAATATAGCTTGGTCTCTTCTTACACATATATTATATCCTATGTAACCACATTTTACTTCAGCATTGATCATGCATGCCATATTGTTATTAAGCTATCTATTGTGTATCATTATGCATTTTGTCTGTGTTGCCTATCTCTTATTGCATTGCACCCTACATACTTAGTATATTAGAACTTTCTAATAAATATTCTATGCCTAAATGATTTTACCATGTAGGGACCAAAGCCCATTTAATCATCCTCCTCCACGTGGCTAGTACGATGTCTCTCAAGCTAGTTGGTGAGTCCTCCATTCCGGGGACATTGGTCTATGTTCTTATGCTATTTATTGATACTCTCTTTCTTTATTGTATACTTTAACTATGAGGGTGAAGCTGGTTGCTTGTCTTAGCCACCGCTCTTTTCTATGTAGTAGAGGTGTTAGGGGACATGTTATGTATCATGCTATGGGTCTTGACTCTCTTGTTTCATGATGTTTATGATATGAAAGCTTCCCCTTAGTCCCTTTGCCCTTATTTCTAATTTTTTATGTCATTTATTTGCTTCCACATTCAAGGATGTGTGATGATATGTTAAGAGGCTTGTTTGCGGCCCCTTCGAGTTCCCCATTTGTCGTGTCACGTCTAGGCCCTAGGCTTGGGAAGTGACAAACTTAGTGTCAAAACACTAGGTTATTAGCTCATCGGATTCCAACACACTGCTTCGATTAGAGTCTTATTTATGGTCATGTTGTGCACCACAAATATGAGTAGGAGGATATGAGATAGTTAAGGAAATGTTTCCCTTCTTCTTTATCTAAGTCATGCTATAGAAGTTAGGCAAGTTTTCCCTCTAATGAATGTTCTTTTCCATGTTTAGATCATGCCTAACACAAGCGTAAAGAGAGCCTGCACTTCTGAGTAATAACCAGCTCATGATGAGTTCCGAGATGCTCTCACTTTGCTAGCTCAAGTCATGGCTCATCAAGTCAATCATGTAATGACCCCGAAAGTGCCAAAAAATGTAAGGTGTCCGAAATTGTGATTTCCATATATCTCAAAATTCATATGCGATATCAAAAATCTGATTTCATATTGTTGTTCAGGGAGTCATTTTGAGTGGAAAATGGGTCTAACCCCGATTTAAGAGCAAATGATTAGAAATTTCATTTTTTATAATTTTTTATTTACAAAATTAATCTTCAATGGTACCGCAATGCGCAACCGTTGTGGACCTGTGTAAATCTTGCCTTTGTGACAGGTTCGCGCTGCAAACCAGATGTGAACCTGTGTATTTTACTGCCAGTAATTTTTATCTCCGTCCAAGAATTTGGGTCATGCACCTAAGTGTTCCTAAACATGAAAATACCTATACTTAGCCATTTTCACCCTTATATTATTCTAAACATTTCCTAATATTCATACAAACACTTAGCCAAATATTTTACTCCTAAATGCAAGTCTCAAAACCTTTTTTGGATCTTAAGGATTGCACTCAAGCTTCAAGTCTTCATCTCCAATCTTTACCAAGTTCATCTCCAAAGCTAAGGTGTGTGGGTTTCTTTCATGGGTTCCTTTCATCCATGATACCCAAGCTCTCTTTACTCAAAATTGCATGATTTAAAGTTGAATTAGTCATGGATCTTATTTATTATAAAATTCACTGCACACTATGTTGGGATTTATGAAATTATGACTGTTTTACTATATTTAAAGCTATGAATCTAAGTCTATTGTAGGAATTGATGATGGGCTTTGGTGTATACTGCTTGGGCGCATTACCAAGTATCTATTGATGGCTTTACCCTAATTTTTCTAGCATGATTTCACTCTTGAATTGCATGTTGTACACTAGTATTACACACCCTCTAAGTGTTTGATAAAATGTATGGTTATGGGTTCTTGAGGAATTAAAGGTCAAATGTATGTCTTATGAGTTGAATTATTATATGATGATGAAATGATAATGAAATGATGATGGAACGATGATGAAAAGGAATGTATGTATATGATGATGAAAGGAGAGTGTGTGTGTGTGTGTATGTGTATATATATATATATATATATATAGGATATTATCTCTAAATAGTGTTGGGCATGACCAAGCTTAGCTCAAGGGATTGTAGGTCCAGGTAACCTATTGAGAGGTTGGTACCTTGATCGCCTAGCTAGGGGGGTGGTAGGCCCGTGTAACCTTGTTGGGGGGTTGGTACCCATCAACTTTGATAAAGGGGTTTGTACTATCAACCTTGATGGGGGTTTTGTACTCCGTCAACCTTGGTAGGGGGTTTGTACTCTATCAACCTCGTGAAAGGGTTTGTACCTCATATGCACTATAATGGTCACTCTGAACACTCTTATTATGTTCTATATAAGCATAGTCTTATTTCAAGCATCATTAGTACATGACATATTGTTAGTATGTTATTCATTGCTTATGATTATGCATTTTGCCTGTGATGCCTACCTATTGTTGCATTGCATCCTACTTACTTAGTACATTCGAATGTACTAATGCATACTCTATGTCTACATGATGTCATCATATAGGAATCGATGCACCGATTTATCATCCTCCTCCTCCACGTGGCTAGAACGATTGTCTCCCAAGCTTCTTGGTGAGTCCTCCATTTTGGGGATGTTGCTTATGATCTCTTGCTTTGTACTAAGACTATATTACTTTTATTCATGTATTGACTATGAGGGTGAGCTTGATTGCTTGTCATGGCCCCCGCTCTTATAGAGGTGTTGTTGGACGTGTTATGTATCTATGTTATAAGTCTTGAATCTCTTGTTCCTTGATGTTATGATATGAAAGTGTTCCCTTAGCCCTGGTTGTATTAATTTACTAGTTCATGTTGTATTCTATTGCTTATGAGACCAAGGATATGTAATGATATGCTACGAGGCTTGTTTGGGGTTTCTTCGGGTTCCCCATTCGTCGATCACGTCTAGGCCCTAGGCTTGGGTCATGACAAAGGTGATATCAAAGAGTCCAACACACCGTGTTGATTAGAGTCTTATTCATGGTTGTGTTATGCACCGCAACTATGAATAGGAGGCTATGAAACATTTTAGGAAATGTTTCCCTTCTTCATGTTCTAAGTTGTGCTATAGAGTTGAAGTAAGCTTCCCTCCTCTAACGCTTCTTCCTTGCTATGCTAGATTATTCCTAATAGAGGGGAAGAGGAGCCCGTACGCCTAAGGAGCAACCGGCCAATGGAGAGCTTAGGGATGCTCTCACCTTGCTTGCACAAGTGGTGGCTAATCAAGCCAATCCAGGGGCCCAAGCCCCTCATGCTCCTACACCGGCCTCTTTGGTGAGAAACTTCATAAGAATGAATCCATCAGAATTTCATGGGTCAAAGGTGAGTGAGGACCCTCAAGAGTTCATTGATGAGGTCTACAAAATTTTGTCCATCATGGGTATGAGGCCGAAGGATAAGGCAAAGTTAGCGGCCTATCAAATCAAAGGGATAGCACAAATATGGTATAACCAATGGAAGGAGGATATGGGAGTCAACTATGTGGTACTTTGGGAGGAGTTCAATGCGGCCTTCCTTAATCGGTTCTTCACCATTGAACTTAGGATAGATAAGTTGGTGGAATTTATGTATTTGGGACAAGGTTCTATGAGTATGAGGGAGTATTCCGTCAAGTTTATCCAACTCTCTAAGTATGCTCCACATTTGGCGGCCGACTCATGATATAGGATGAACAAATTTGTAATGGGTGTTTTCGACTTGGTTAGTGAAGAATATTGGTCCGCCATGTTGATTAATGACATGGACTTGTCATGTTTAATGACCTATGCTGAACAAATGGAAGAGGAGAAATTGAGAAAGAGAAGGGGTCATGAGGCCAAGATGGCCCATTTTGAGGGTAAGTTCCAAAGGAGTGGCCGGTTCCATCAAGGCCAAAGGTCTACTCATGCATTTGGTAAAAGGGTAGCAAATGATCTTCTGAGGGCCCAAGGTGTTAGGGGTGTGGCTCCTATTGATGTGTTTTCGAAGTGTGGTAAGGGTCGTGGTGGCCGATGTTTGAGAAATACAGGCGCTTCTTATGGTTGTGGGGAAATGAAGCATAAGGTGATAGATTGCCCTCGAAACCACAACAAGGGCAAGGAGATTCATCCATAAGGTGCTAATACGGTCTCATTGGGGAGAGGTAGCTAACAATATGGTACTCCAAGGCACAACCAGTTCTATGCTTTGCATGGGAGGCAAGCGGTTGATGAAGTCCCCATTGTTTTTACCGGTATGTTGAAAATCTTTGACTTTGTTGTGTGTGTATTGGTTGATTCGGGTGCCACTCTTTCTTTTGTTACCCCCTTTGTTGCCAAAAAGTTCCATGTTGACACTGAGTTGTTGTATGAGCCATATGAGGTGTCTACTCCTATTAGTGCATCTATTATTGCTAGAAAAGTTTATAGAAGTTATCCTGTTTGCATCTTGCATAAAATATTACCTTGTGATCTTGTTGAATTAGACATGGTTGATTTTGATATTATCCTTGGGATGGAGTAGTTGCATGCACACTATGCTTCTATCGATTGTAAAACCCGTCGGGTCAAGTTCAAATTTCCAAATGACCCCATCCTTGAGTGGGAGAGTCAATATGTGGTCGTCAAGGGTAGATTCATCTCTTGTATTAAATCTCGTAAGTTGATCTCGAAGGGGTGTCTTTACCATCTTGTGAGGGTTAGGTATGTGGAGACTAAAGTCCTTCCCATAGAGTCGGTTCCGGTTGTAAATGAGTTTCTTGATGTCTTTCCAAATGACCTTCCTAGTGTTCCTCCCAAAAGGGAAATAGACTTTGGCATAGACCTATCCCCGATACTCAACCCATTTCTATTTTCCCTTACCTTATGGCCCCGGTGGAGTTGAAGGAACAATTGAGGGACTTGTTGGAGAAGGGATTTATTAGGCCTAGCCAATCACCTGGGGTGCACCGGTGTTGTTTGTGAAAGGATGGGTCCCTTAGGATGTGTATTGACTATCGGCAACTCAATAGGATCACCATCAAGAATAGTTATCCTCTTCTGAGAATTGATGATTTGTTTGACCAATTGCAAGGGGTTAGCCACTTCTCGAAGATTGATCTTTGGTCCAAGTATCATCAAGTGAAGGTGAGGGAGTGTGACATTCCCAAGACGGCCTTCTGGACCAGGTATGGGCATTATGAATTTGTGGTGATGTCTTTTGGGTTGACAAACGCACTGGCCATCTTTATGGACCTAATGAATAGGGTCTTTAAACCCTACCTTGATTCCTTTGTCGTGGTCTTCATTAATGACATTTTGATCTATTCTCGTGGTGAGGAGGAGCATAGGGCTCATTTAAGCATTGTGTTGCAAAGGTTGAGGGAGGAGAAATTGTATGCTAAATATGAAAAGTGTGAATTTTTGTTGAGGGAGCTTGCCATCCTAGGACATGTGGTGTCGGGGGATGGTATTAAGGTGGATCCTAAGAAGAGCAATGTGATTAGAAATTGGCCTAGACCATTGACCCCATCGGACATTAGGAGTTTCTTGGGCTTAGCGGGCTATTATCGGAGGTTTGTGAATAAGTTCTCTTCTATTGCTTCTCCTATGAGAAAATTGACTCAGAAGAAGGCCAAGTTTGTGTGGTTTGATGAATGTGAGAGGAGTTTCCAAACATTGAAATATAGGCTTGTGTCTGCTCCTATATTATCACTACCGAATGGGCTTGATGGATTTGTTGTGTATTGTGATGCTTCCCTAGTTGGTTTGGGTTGTGTTGATGCACAATGGTAAGGTAATAGCCTATGCTTCTAGACAACTCAAAGTGCATGAAAAGAACTACCCATAGTCGCCGTTGTGTTTGCATTAAAGAGTTGGTGTCATTACTTGTATGGGTTGCATGTTGATGTGTTCACCGATCATAAGAGCATCCAATATGTCTTCACTTAATAAGGCAAAGGACATGGTTAGAACTTCTTAAGGAATATGATATGAGTGTGCATTATCATCCCAATAAGGCAAATGAGGTGGCGGATCTTTGAGTAGGGTGTCTATGGGTAGCCTAGAATATGTTGATGGTGGTGATAAGGAGATGGCTAGGGAGGTGCAATGATTGACTAGTTTGGGAGTTAGGTTGGAAGAGGTTGGTAACGGGGGTAGGTATTGTTGTTGTTGATGGTTCTAGGTCTTCCTTAGTTGATGAGGTGAAAGAGAAGCAAGATCTTGATCCCTCCTTCTTAGAATTGAAGGCCTTGGCAAAAGAGGGCAAGGTGGAGGTTTTTCCCAAGGAGAAGATGTTGCCCTTAGGTACCAAGGTAGGTTATGTGTTCCTTGTGTTGATGGTTTGAGGGAGAAAATCCTTGATGAATCCCATAATGCTTTTTATTCTATACACCTCGGTTCCACCAAAATGTATAGAGATTTGAGGGATGTGTATTGGTGGGAAGGAATGAAGAAAGACATTGTCAAATTCGTTTCCGATTGTCATAGTTGTCAACAAGTCAAAACCGAACATCAAAGGTCGGGTGGCCTTACCCAGGACATTGACATTCCTACTTGAAAGTTGGAGGTGATTAATATGGATTTTGGGATTGGGTTTCCCAAGACTAGAAAGGGTTTTGATTCCATTTAGGTTGTGGTTGATAGGATGACAAAATCAGCTCACTTCCTATCGGTTAAGACCACATATGGGGATGAAGATTATGCAAGGTTATACATCAATGACTTGATGAGGTTGCATGGGATTCCTTTGTTCAGCATATTGGATCGTGGTGCTCAATTTACCTCACATTTTTGGAGGTTCTTCTAAAGGGGATTTGGTACTAGAGTTAAGCTTTCTACGCCTTCCACCCTCAAACAGATAGCCAAGACGAAAGGACTATCTAAACCCTTGAGGATATGCTTAGAGCATGTGTGTTGGAGCTTAAAGGTAGTTGGGATGATCATCTTCCATTGATTGAGTTTTCCTAAAGCAATAGCTATTATTCTAGCATCGGTATGGCTCCTTTTGAGGTTCTCTATGGTAAACATTGTAGATCACTGGTGGGGTGGTTTAAGGTTGGTGAGGTGGCCTTGTTAGGACCAGATATGGTTATAGAGGCTCTTGAGAAGGTTAGTATGATTAGATAAAGGTTGAAGATGACCCAAATCCCTCAAAAGTCTTATGCCGATGTGGGGAGAAGGGAGATTGAATTCAAAGTTGATGATTGGGTATATTTGAAGGTGTCACCCATGAAGGTTGTGGTCTATTTTGGTAAGAAAGGCAAGTTAAGCCCAAGATATATGATTCCTTATAGGGTGATGAGAAGGGTTGGCAAGGTAGCTTATGAGTTGGAATTGCCTAGGGAAATGGATTTGGTTCATCTAGTGTTTCATGTGTCCATGTTGAGGAAATACGTGGGTGATCCGAATGCCATTGTACCTCTTAATGTTGTTGGTGTTGTGGAATACAATTTGACATATGCAGAGATTCTGGTTCAGATCATGGATAGGCAAGTTAAGAGATTGAGAAACAAAGAGGTCGCTTCCGTTAAGGTCCTTTGGCGGAATTAACAAGTCGAAAGTATTACTTGGGAGGCCGAAGTGGACATGCAAAAGTGATATCCTTACTATTTCCACTCCACTCAAGCCTAAGGTATTAATATAAGTCCTTTATGTGATCTCAAGTCTTAAGTTCAGCCCTCATGTCATTGTATGTGTTCATGTTTAAATTGACAAGTTCATGATGATTTTACACTTATGATGAGATTTTTGAAAGGGTGTTTAAGTGCATTGTTGTATCCCTATGTGGGCTAAAATTGTCATGTTTATGTCTCTCATATACATCTCTTTGACATTCGGGGATGAATGTTCCCAAGCGGAAGATATTATAATGACCCCAAAAAGTGCCCGAAAATATGCCTCGGAGGTGCCCGGAATTGTAATTTTCATATATCTCAAAGTTCGTGTACGATATCGAAAATCCGACTTCATATTCTTGTTTGGGGGGCCATTTGAGTGGAAAAAGGGTCTAACCCCGATTTAAGAGCAAATGATTAGCAATTTCATTTTTCATAATTTTCGATTTCTAGAATCGATCCGCGATGGTACCGCGATGCGCAGCCATCACAGGCCTATGTAAATATTGCTTTTGCGATAGGTCCATGTCATAGACCAGATGCGGACCTATGTATTTTTTTGCCAGTGATTTTTATCTCGGTCCAAGGCTTTTGGGTTTTGGGCCTAAGTGTTCCCAAATGTGAAAATGCCTATACTTGGCAATTTATAACCCTCATATCATTTTATACATTTCTCAATACTCATTCAAAACCCTTAACCAAATATTTTACTCCTTAACTTAAGTCTCAAAACCCTTTTCGAATCTTAAGGATTGCACTCAAGCTTCAAGTCTCCATCTCCAATCTTCACCAAGTTCATCTCCAAAGCTAAGGTATGTGGATTTCTTTCATTGGTTCCTTTCACCCATGATACCAAAGCTCTCTTTACTCAAAATTGCGTGATTAAAAGATGACTTATTCCTTGGTCTTATTTATTATGAAATTCACTGCACACTATGTTGGGGTTTATGAAATTGTGATTGTTTTACCATATTTAGAGCTATGAATCTAAGGTCTATTGTGGCAATTGGTGAAGGGCCTTGGTGTATATTGCTTGGGGGCATTACCAGTATCTATTGATGGATTTACCCTAATTTTTCTAGCATGATTTCCCTCTTGAAATTACATGGTTTTACACTAGCATTACATACCCTCTAAGTGTTTGATAAAATGTCCGGTTATGGGTTATTGAGGAATTGAAGGTCCAATGCATGTCTTATGAGTTGGGTGATTATATGATAATGAAATGATTATGAAATGATGATGGAATGATGATGGAATGACGATGGAATGGTGATAAAAAGGAATGTATGTATATGATGATAAAAGGAGTGTTTATATATATATGATATTATCCCTATATAGTATTAGGGATGACCAAGCCTAGCTTGGGGATTGTAGCCCCGGGTAACCTATTGACGGGATGGTACCTTTATCTCCTAGATCGAGGGATGGTAGGCTTGGGTAACCTTGTTGCATGTTGGCACCCATCAATCTTGATGGGGAGTTTGTACTCTGTCAACCTTGATGGGTATTTACACTCCGTAAACCTCGGTGGGGGCTCCATCAACCACATGAAGGGGTTCGTACCTCATGCGCCTATCCAAGGGGGTGGTAGGCCTTGGCTATCACTATAATGATTACTCCTTACACTCATATTATTTTTTATATAAGCATGGTTTTACTTCAAGCATCATTTATACATGCCATATTGTTAGTATGCTATTCATTGCTTCTTATTATGCATTTTACCTATGATGCCTACCTCTTGTTGCATTGCATCCTACATACATAGTACATTCAAATGTACTAACGCATACTCTATGCCTACATGATTTTCCACGTAGGAATCGATGCATCGATTGATCATCTCCTCCTCCATTTGGCTAGAATGATTGTCTCCCAAGCTTGTTGGTGACTCCTCAATTTTGGGGACGTTGCTTATGATCTCTTGCTTTATACTAATACTATCTTACTTTTATTCATGTACTGACTATGAGGGTGAATCTGGTTGCTTGTCGTGGCATCCGTTCTTATCTATGTAGTAGAGGTGTTATTAGACATATTATGTATCTCTGCTATTAGTCTTGACTCTCTTGTTCCTTAATGGTATGATTTGAAAGTGTTCCCTTAGCCCCAATTGGCTCAATTTATGACTTGATGTTGTATTTTATTGCTTTTGTGACCAACGATGTGTAATGATATGCTACGAGTCTTGCTTGGGGTTCCTTCGGGTTCCCCATTCAGCTGTCATGTCTAGGCCCTAGGCTTGGGTCGTGACAAATCAAGGGGCCCCTCATGCTCCTACCCCAGGATCTAGGGTGAGAGACTTTATGAGGATGAACCCACCGGCGTTCTATAGGTCAAAGGTGGATGAGGACCCTCAAGAGTTCATTGATGAGGTTTACAAAGTGTTGGCTAACATGGGTGTGAGGTCGGAAGAGAAGGCGGAGTTGGCGGCTTACCAACTCAAGGGGGTGGCTTTTACTCATTGGAAGGGAGAGAAGGGAAACAGTCATGTGATATTATGGGAGGAGTTTAAGGTGGCCTTTGTTAATCCGTTTTTCCCTCTTTATCTTAGGATTACTAAGATGGTGGAGTTCATGAACTTGAAACAAGGTTCTATGAGTGTGAGGCAGTATGCCCTCAAGTTCAATCAACTATCTAAATATGCTCCTCAATTGTTGGTCGATCCAAGTTCTAGGATGAACAAGTTCGTGATGGGTGCATCCGCTTAGGTGAGTGAGAAATGTCAGTACACTATGTTGATTAGTGATATGGAAATTTCTCATTTGATGACCCATGCCAAACAAATGGAGGAGAAAAAGTTGAGGAAGAAGAGGGATAATAAGGCCAAGAGTGTCCATTTTGAGGGAAGGTTCCAAACTAGGAAGGGTGGCTGGTTCCATCAAGGCCAAGGGTCATCTCATGCTTCTAATAGAGGGTTTGCCAATGGCTTCCCAAGGGCCCAAGATGTTGGTGGTGTCTTTCCAAATAATATAAGTCCTAAATATGGTAAAGGTCATGGGGGCCCATGTTTGAGAGACTCTAATGCATGTTTTGGATGTGGGGAAGTTGGACACAAAAAGATTGATTGCCCTCGTAACTGTAACAAAGGTAAGGAGGTTCGTCCACAAGGTGCAAATGCGGTTCCTTTGGGAAGGGGTGGTCAACAAACTGGTGTCCGAAGGCACAATATGCGGTTCCTTTGGGAAGGGGTGGTCAACAAACTGGTGTCCGAAGGCACAATATCTTCTATGCACTCCAAGGGAGGCATAGGGTTAAGGAGGTTCCCACTGTTGATTAATCCGGGTTCCATCCTTTCTTTTGTTACCCCTTTTGTTGCCAAGAAGTTCCATGTTGAGCCCGAATTGTTGTGCGAGTCTATGAGGTGTTTACTCATATAGGGGCATCTATTGTTGTTAGAAAGGTTTGTAGAAATTGTCCCATTTACATCTTGTATACAATATTTCCTTATGATTTTATTGAGTTGTATATGGTTGATTTTAATGTCATACATGGGATGGATTGGTTGCATGCATACGATGCCTCTGTGGTCTCTTCTACACATATGATATACTATATGATCATAGGTTGCTTAAACAAATTTTACTTATGCATTGATCATACATGTCATGTTGCTATATCATGCCTACTGTCTATTGTTGTATATGTTAATTGTGAAACTTATCTCTTGTTGCATTCAAACATACTAATGCATACTCTTGCCTACATGATATCATTATGTAGGAACCAGTGCTCAAGTTGATCATCCATCCCCTCTACATGGCTAGTCGGTGATATTTCAAGCTTGTTGGTATGTCCTCCATTTCGAGGACCTTAGTTTATGATTGCTATTATCTATGTATTGAGACACTTTCTTATGTTCTATTTTGACTATGAGGGTGAGCTCGGTTACTTTGTCTTGGCCCCCACTCTATCTATGTATTTAGAGGTGTTGTTAGACAAGTTGTGTAATTATGATATGAGCTATGACTCCTTGTCTTGATGTTAATGGCCGAGCTATCCCTTAGGCCCTTTGCTCCTTTATGCTTGTTTTTATGTCTTTTACATGTTTTCGCGACCAATGATATATAATGATAAGTTGAGAGGCTTGATTAGGGTTCCCTCAGGTTCCCCATTCACCGTATCACGTCTAGGTCCTAGGCTTGGGTCGTGACACTAGGCTAATCTCTAATCACCTTTGTCTTACTAAGGTCCACCTTAATGCCATCACCGGGCACCACACAACCTAGGAATGCAACGTGCAACAACCAAAACTCCTATTCCTCCTATTTAGCACCCAACTTCATTTCTTAAACTTGTAGTACTACCCTCAAGTGACTCACATGCACTACCTCATTAAGGAACGAACCATCGTTTCATCACTAAAACCACCGTAACTACTAGAGTAGGGACTAAAGATCTTAATCATGAGAATTATAGGCATAACCGGTGTACTAGTCAAACTAAAAGACAATACCCCAATTTTGAAAAATCAGAAAGGGACATTCAAGGCCTCATCTACCACCACCACCAACTCAATAACAAAACAACTTAGGTTCAACACCTCTATTTCCCACAAGATAGAAAAAACAACCTCTTAGGACCCAATTGTACCTTAAGACATGAAATGAACCTACCTTCCATGCTATCACTTAACAACCTTCCTCTTAAAGACGGGCTCATTAGGGAATCGGGACCTAACTCTAGGGGTCTTACCAACCATGAAGACACAACATGCATGCAACCATTCCATTCTATAATGACACCAAAATGCACCATGCCAACTCCAACAAGCCACAAAGCAAGGCCTGATGCAATGCAAACCTGAATCAACACCTATGAACCTCCTCGCAACAATATACCCAACAAGAGGATAGGCACCAAAGATCCATAAAACATCTTGGTCACACACGAAGCCCCACTAGCAACCAATATTATAGAGAAGAAATAGTTGCACACCTAGCCTAACAATACATGCACTACAAAACCAAGAAAACACCAACTTACCAATAATAGCATCGGGCATCTCATCCCCTCTTTGAGTCACTTCATCAAAATGACCACCTGATCTAAAGTTCGACCACCTTTATGCTTCCTTCGAATATATGGACAATCCTTTAGCTTGAGACCTACTTCACTACACTTATAACAAGCATTGGTCTTCCTCAAGCATGAGCCACCATGATACTTTCCACACCTTTAACACTTGGGATTAGTCATTCCACCATCACCTCCTTTACGCTTCTTGCATTCATGAAGGCAATCCTTCCTCTTATGTCCCACTTTGCCATAATCAAAACAAGCATTGGTACCCTTGAAACATGGGACCCTATGAGCCTTATCACATGTCACACACATAGCATCACCTCTATCCTTGAGACCTTGGAACTTTCCTACTACATGGGCCCTCTTGGCCTCACTGCCTCTCCTCTTACCATTTGAAGTCTCGAAAGCACCCACTTGTTGATTGAGGTAAGTTGCTAGTTTTTTCGCCGCTTTGGACACTCTCCATAGAGCATCACAAATCTCCACATTCGGCATATCGCCACCTTCAGTAGCTTGAAACATAACATGAAATATAATGGTTAGGGGTTAGTAATATGCCTTAGAGGACCTAACTCTATCGCATGACATGGATCATGAATAAGTGAAACATTTCCTAAAATGTGTCATAGTTTCCTACTTATAGTTGTGGTACACAACACAACTATGAATAAGACTCTAATTGGCGCGTTGTGTTGGAGTTTGAGGATCTATCAAACTAGTGCTCTGATACCAAGTTTTTCACGACCCAAGCTTAGGGCCTAGACGTGACATGGCGTAAGGGGAACCTGAAGAGACCCCAAGCAAGCCTCTTAGAGCATTGTTACACATCCTTCGTCGCGGAAGCAATAAATCAAGCATCAAGATATAAAAGAATGGGGGAATCGGGGCTAACGGAAAACACTTCCATATCATCATATTCAAGAAACAAGAGTCAAGTGCATATCATAGATATATAACATGTCCAACCAACACCTCTATACATAGATAAGAGCGGGCAGCCAAGACAAAGTAACTAGGCTCACCCTCATGGTCAAAATAGACAACAAATAAGAATGTCTCAATACATAATAGGAGAATCAAATACTAAGGTCCCCAAAGTGGAGGACTCACCAACTAGCTTGAATAGCTCCTAACTAGCCATATGGAGGAGGATGATCAACTTAGGCACAGATTCCTACGTGGTGACATCATGTAAGCATAGAGTATGCGTTAATATGTTTGAACGTACTAAGTATGTAGGATGCAAAGCAAGCAAGGACTGAGCATCATAATCAAAATGAATAACAATAGGCAATAGGTATACTTTAACAATATGACATGTATGATCAATGCATAAGTTAAACATGCTTAAGTGACTCATGCTCATATAGAATCATATGTGTAGAAGAGACCAAGCTAGATTTCCAAATGTACAACCCTTTGGTAGGTTAGTGATGATGATACCCTATCACTTAGGTGGATGAGTATGAACTCTCATCTAGGTTGGTGATAATGTCATCCAATAACCGAGGTGGAGAAGTACAAACCCTTCCATAGGTTGATGAATACAAACCCCCATTTACGTTATCTAGGTTCTTAGTCGCCCCGGATTGGGCATGGTCTAATGCAATACTTTATATAGAATATATCATATAAATATAAGCTCATTTCATCATCAATAGTCATTTATATCATATATCATGCTTTGGACCTTCAACTCCTCAAGAAACCACATCCGAACATTATATCAAACACTTAGAGAGTGTGTAATGCTAGTGTAAAACAATGAAATATAGAGATAAAATCATGCAAAATTCATTGTAAAACCATCAATCAACACCTTGCAACACCCTCTAGCAATATACCTCAAACCCCTCATCAAATATCACAATAGATCAAAGATTTATAGCTCAAAACATAGCAAAATAGTCATAACATTATATAGCTTTAACATAGTGTGCAGTGAATTTCATAATAAGCAACAGCCATTTGTAAATAAACTTTAAGTCATGCAGTTTGAGTAAAAAGAGGCTTGAGTATCATGTGTGAAAGGAACCCATGAAAGAAACTCACATTTAGCTTAGAGATGAACTTGGTGGAGATCGGAGATAGAGACTTAAACCTTGAAGAAGAACCTTGAAGGAGAACCTTAGATTGGAATGAGGGTTTCGGACTTGAATTTTGGGATTGAAAATATGGATAAGTGTTTTAGTGAGTATTGGAAAATGTTTAGGATGATATAAGGGTGAAATAAGGGTAAGTATGGGTATTTCCATGTGTGGGAACATTTAGGTTCGAAATTAAAAATCTGGGCGAAATTAACACTAGCACATCGCGCCAGTGATGCGAAAATCATTCCAAAAATCGCATTTTGTGGTTTTTGAATTTTGATACGATTACTCTAAAATCGGAGTTAGACCCGTTTCCCCTCAAATTTGACCCCCTGAATAAAAATATGAAGTCAGATTTTGAAATAATGCATGAATTTTGAGATATATGGAAATTAAAATTCTGGGCATTCTGAGGCACATTTTCAGGCACTTTTAGGGTATTTCACCGGCAAAATTGAAGGATTTGAAGGATCAATTTAGGGATTTATTGGAAAAAGGTTTCATAAGGCCTATTAAGTCACTTTGGGGTGCATCAGTATTTTTTGTAAAGAAAATTGATGGTTCTCTTAGAATGTGCATTAATTACCTGTCAACTTAATAGGGTTACCATAAAGAACAAGTATCATGTACCAAGGATTGATGACTTTTTTTATCAACTTCAAGGGGCTAGTCACTTTTCTAAGATTGATCTTCGGTTCGAATACCACCAAGTGAAGGTGAGGAAGTATGATATTCCCAAACTTTTTAATCTAGGTATAGGCACTTTAAATTTGTGGTAATATCTTTTGGGTTGACTAATGCACTGGCTATATTTATGGATCTCATGAGTAGGACCTTTAAACCCTAATTCTATATGTTTGTGGTGGTCTTTACTGATTATATATTGATTTGTTCCCATAGTGAGGAAAACACGTGAATCACTTGAGAGTGATATTGCAAATCTTGGGAATGAGAGGTTGTATGCTAAATATAAAAAGTATGAGTTTTGGTTGAAAGAGGTTGCATTTCTAGGGCATGTGGTGTTGGATGATGGCAATGAGGTGGATCCTAAGAAGATGGAAGCGATAAGGAATTGGCCTAGACCTTTGACTCTGTTGGATATTAGGAGTTTCTTGGGTTTGGTAGGTTATTACCAGAGGTTTGTAAATGGTTTCTATTCTATTGGTTCCTCTATGACTAAGTTGACACAAAAGAAGGAAAAATTCGTGCGGACCAATGAAAGTGAAAGGAGTTTTCGAACTTTGAAGGATAAGCTTGCCTTCGCTCCTATCTTGGCTCTACCAAAAGGGTTGGATAGATTTGTGGTTTATTATGATGCCTCAAGAATTGATTTGGGGTGTGTTTTGATGCAGAATGGCAAAGTAAAATCATATGCCTCTTGGCAACTTAAGGTGCACGAGAAGAATTATCCCACCCATGATCTTGAATTAGCGGCGGTGGTGTTTGCTTTGAAAATTTGGTGTCATTATTTGTATGGAGTTCATGTTGATGTGTTTACTGACCCCAAGTGCCTCCAATATGGGTTCACACAAAAAGATCTTGACTTGAGACAAAAAAGGTGGTTAGTACTCCTTAAAGATTATGACATAAGTGTACACTATCATCCCGGCAAAGCTAATGTTGCGGCCGATGCTCATAATAGAGTGTCAATGGGTAGTCTAGCTCATATAGATGGTAGTGGCAAAGAGATGGCTAGCGAAGTTCACCGGTTGGCTAGGTTTGTGATTACTTTGGATGATGTTGAAAATGGTGGTGTTGTGGTTGTTGATGGTTCTAAATCTTCTTTGATTAAGGAGGTAAAGTCAAAACAAGATCTTGACCCGCCTTACTGGAGTTGAAGACCTTGGTGAAGGATGCTAAAGTGGAGGTTTTCTCCCAAGGGGGAGATGGTCCCTTTAGGTACCAAGATAGGTTGTGTGTGCCTAATATTAGTGACTTAAGGAGGTTGATTTTGAAGGAGTCTTATAATTCATCCTATTTTATTCAACCCAGTTCCACAAAGATGTATAGAGAATTGAGGGATGTGTATTGGTGGGTGGTGTGAAGAGGGATATTGCCAAATTCGTATCTAGATGTCACAGTTGCCAACAAGTGAAAGCCAAACATCAAAGGTCAAGTGGCCTAGTCCAAGACATAGAAATTCCTACTTAGAAGTGGGAAGAAATCAACATGGATTTTGTGGTTGGGTTGCCAAAGACTAGGAAACACTTTGATTCTATTTGGGTTTATTGTTGATAGAATGCCAAAGTTCACTCACTTTCTACTGATCAAAACTACTTATAGTGTCGAAGATTATGCCAAGTTATATATTCATAAGTTGATTAGATTACATAGGGTGCCCTTGTCTATCATTTCGGATCGTGGTGCTCAATTCACTTCTCATTTTTGGAGATCTTTCCAAAGGGGTCTAGGTACCAAGGTCAAGCTTAGCATGGCTTTTCATCCTCAAATGGATGGCAAGCCAAAAGGACTATCTAACCTCTTGAGGATATGCTTAGAGCTAGTGTTTTGGAGTTTAAGGGTAGTTGGGATAAGCACCTTCCACTTATTGAGTTTTCTTACAACAATAGCCACCACTCTAGCATTAGTATGGCTCCCTTTGAAGCTTTATGTGGTAAGAGTTGTAGATCCCTAGTTGGGTGGTTTGATGTGGAGGAAATGGCTATGTTAGGACCAGATTTGGTTATGAAAGCCTTGAAGAAGGTGAAGTTGAGAAGGAAGAGATTGAAGACAGCCCAAAGTAGACAAAAGTCCTATTCCGATGTGAGAAGAAGAGATCTTGAGTTTAAGGTTGGTGATTGGGTCTACTTGAAGGTCTCACCAATGAAGGGTGTGGTCCGGTTTGGCAAGAAAGGGAAATCGAGCCCAAGGTTTATGGGTCCTTACAGAATTTTGAATAGAGTTGGTAAGGTTGCATATGAGTTAGAGTTGCCTATGGAAATGAACATGGTTCATCTGGTCTCCCATTTGTCCACGTTGAGAAAGTGTGTGTGTGACCCAAGTGCTATAGTGCCCTTAGAGGTTGTGGGTGTTGTGGAAGATAATTTGACCTACAAAGAGGTACTGGTGGAGATTTTGGATAGACAAGTGAAGTGGTTGAGAAACAAAGATGTGGCATCCATCAAGGTCCTTTGGAGAGATCAACAAGTTGAAAGTGCCATATGGGAAGCCGAGGCGGAAATGAAAAAGCGATACCCATATCTCTTTCACTCTACTAAAGTCGAAGGTAATGATTTAAGTCCCCAATATGATTTCAAGTCTTAAGTTTCAACCTTCATGTCACCTTGCATGCATTCATGTTTATTGTAACAAGTTTATGGTGATTTAACATTCGTGTTGACAGTTTTGAAAATGATGTTTAAATGCATTTATTGCATTCATGCCAGGCTGAAATCTTCATACTTATCTTACAAATGTTTCTTTGATATTTGGGGATGAATGTTCCCAAGGAGGTGATATTAAAACACTCCATATGTGCTTCAGAAAGCCCCATAATCATAATTTCAATATATATCTCAAAATCCATGCGTAATTTCGAAAATCTGACTTCATATTCTCGATCAGGAGACAAAATTGAGTGAAAATGGGTATAACCCAGATTTTAGAGCACCCATAGCAAAAAATAATTTTTGCTAATTTTTAAATTCCAGTGATTGGATGCGCCCTGGCCACGATGTGAGGGGCAAGGAGCAGTGTATTTTTCACTCCGCATCTAGTCCACATTGCGCCGAGGGCATGGACCAGTGCAAAATTTTCCTTGGTTTTCCTTATTCTTCCAAGGGCATTGGGGTCATAGCCTCATGCCTACTTAAACGTGAAATCATCCATACTTAGCCATTTTTCAACTCTATTACTCTCAAAACCCTCTCTAAGACTCCATCAATTCTTGCATTCAAATATAAGGATTTCAAGATCAATTTTGGGACTCAAGGATTCTTTTCAAGTTATAAGACTACTTCAAGTTCATTTCAAGGAATTTAAGGCTTAAGGTATGTGGGTCTTCATCCGTAGGTCCTTTCACCCATGGAGCCCAACCTTTTCTTTTTAAGAAAATTGCATGTTTTCAAGTTGTATTATCTATGGCTATCTCAAATTCTAATTTATGAATATGAATTATGTTGGGATTTTATCAATTATTGAATGATTATGCATGGATTTCTATTTCAAGCTTATTCCATGAACTGATTTTCTCTTTTGAGACTATGCATGTTTTGAGCTATGAAACTATGAACTATTATGAGCTTTTGAGATGGATTTCAAGGTACCGTACATGAGGATTTTACTACATGTTGGTGGATTGTGTTGAACTAAGTTTACTCACTTTATTTCACTCTTGAATTGCATGATTTTGAAAAGTACCTTGAACTCACATGTGTTTGATAAAATGTCAAGTCAAGAATTCGCCAGCTATTGATTATCTATTACATGATTTACAAGTCAAGTGACTTCATGATGATTAAGGGCTTTGTATTGAATTCATGAAAAGTATCTATGATTTACAAGTATCAAGTTAAGCCCTATTTCAAGATTTTTACCTCTTGTGAGCCATTCATGTTAAAAGCAAAGGTTCATGTATGATTATGATCTATTCTTATGTTCAACTTTGGTTTACTAGTAGAGATCAAGCATGTTTATGAGCTACTCAAGACATGTCCATACAAGCTATTCATGTTATTATCAAAGTATTATTATTTCAAGTATTATGTGGGATTTGACTTAGCACCGATTAAGGCTTAAGATGGGGGCTCGACTCAAGGGGTCCTTACATAAAGTCTTTAGTCTTTAAACTTTATACCACTATAGGATTATGATTATTACCCTTGTTATACTAGTGGATCCATCTCGTTCATCTTATCCTATATGGTTTACCTTGGCAAGTAGACCATACCTTGTTGAGGGGATGACATGTCTCAATCACCTTGTCGAGGGGGTGACATGTCTCGATCACCTTGTCAAGGGGGTGACATGCCTTGGATTCCAAGTAGTAGTTCACTTGGTCTGTGTCGGTTAAGGTATCTTCCCACATACGTATGGTTTACTACATAAGTTGAACGATTTACAAGCATGTTTTAGTACAACCATTAATCACACATGCCATATTGAGATTATATTTATCCATTTCCTATGATTATGCATTTTGACTATGTTGGCTTATGTCTTGTTGCATTGCATCCAGCATATTTAGTACATTCAAATGTATTAACGCATACTTTATGCCGACATGACATTACCATGTTGGGACCAAAGCTCTTTTTAATCACCCTCCATATGGCTAGTTCGGTACTTTGAAGATAACCATTGGTGAGGCCTCAAGTCCGAGGACACTATCTACATTACTCTTGCTATTTTAAGACTTCATTATGTTGAACACTTTTTATTAAGAGGGTGAGCCTGGAAAGTTTCTTGGCCCCTGCTCCTTCTATGTTAGAGGTGTTGTTGGATATTATGATGTATTTATGCTTTGAGCTTATGCCACGCCCAAAGTCCTATCAAGGCGGACTGGCACCCATTGCCGATAAGGCTCGGGAGAACCAACCTCTATCCATGTGCTTTCTATATATATTATAAGGGATTTCTTCATTCAACATGCCTTTAAGAAAGTAAACAGTAATAAAAAGCCAAAAGGAAATGCATATGGCTAGGTCGTTGGGGCAACGTTGTCTAAAGTAGGAAATATGACCACACTTTAATTTACATAGTCTACAAAGCCTCTAGATAAGGAAAAGTATCTAATAAGGGTCGGGATAGGCCCCTCCTTGACTAACTATACAATACAAAAATATAAGCTCTAGACATACAAACCTCTGAAGCAACCTGGAGCTTGGTAACAGCAACTGGATATCCTGTACTCCTACTGAGGAGATCTACTAGCACCTGTACCTACAGCATGAAATGTAGGTGCCCTGTAAGGGACATTAGTATGAGATAATGTACTGAATATGTAAGGCAGGAAATACTGTATACGAAGTAACAACTCAAATGAAACTATGCTTTAATGTAGGATAAGAGACCACGCTTAGTCATACTGTGGGATCATGTACTTTATGCTCTTTTTATTACTTTACCTTTACTATATAATCTGCGCACAACATGTAATACAAATGACCAACTGATCAGTGATAAATCTATATCGGGATCGGCCCTGGCTAGGCTTTTCCTTTCACCCCTTGGACTATAGCCCGTGATAGGATTGACCCTAGCTAGGTGATTCTTCCACCCCTTGGGTTACCACCCATCAATAGGTAATATACTTTA
>JAOTQR010000109.1:11484085-11505984 GCA_025774065.1 Solanum ossicruentum | reverse complement strand
TGAGACCCAATTAAGCCCAATTCTTGGAGGCTAAGATGCTGCATTATGAGGCTATTAATGGGTGTCAATATCATGCCAAGTTTGTTAGTAATCATTTACGATGGGTGGATAAGTAGGAGGTGATCCCTGTAGTTAGACTAACTGGCTGAGAAGTCGTGCGAGATTCTTTCCAAAGTAAAGTGAAAGATCGTTCACAATAGTGGGAAGAAGATAGGTGGGAGCAAGCCGAGAGAGAGCAAAGCAAGATCTAGTGGTTGGTTGTCTTTATGATCCCATTTCATGGGCTTTTTCTAGGCAAGAGTCGCTCAAATCGAATTCAAGTTGAGTTTGGAACTCATATTGATCTATCCCTTTCTTTGATAGGAGTAGAAAGTAGTCATCAAGTTACTTATGGAGGGGCCATCGAGAGAGATTTGCATGTGTTATCTAGTCTTATATCTTTCCCAATGTTCGGTCATCTATCCATTGCCTTCCATTCAATCTTCCACCTAGTAGACTTCACATCAACCCAATCTCAACATAAACTAAATCAACAATAATATTGCCTAACGTGAACAGAAACTTTCTTCTCTTCAATATCTCTAGTTGGATGAAAAGAGCGCTCCTAAAAGTTATATAAGATCCCACGAGTTTTCCACAATAGCATTTAGTTTGATCAAGTTCTATCTATATCCATCTTCAATTCACATAAAATAGAAAGAATAGCTTTTCGCCCTTTTACTTCCCTCTTGAGGAATAGTCTCTTGATGTTCTAGTAGCTTTGCTTAATTCTAAGTCATTTTTTACAAGACCAGCTTGAATCCTAGATTTTGAATTAGATTCTATCCTACTAGGTAAATAAGGTAGTTTCTCCCTGTTCTAAAGAGAGGCCCTGATAGGGAACAACTGACCTAAGCAACTTATGGTCTGATTACGCCATTAGCAAAACCATCTTTTTTTCTGCGAAAAATAAGAAAGATAAAAGGGGAAAAGGTAAAGCTTCAAGTAAGGGTTCCTAACTTATTTTAACTTCCAATTGAGGTAACATAAAAGAAACTCAAGATCGAGCTACGAGACCTATAATGTGGGTCGCTCCTTTTTACCCTTTATCACCAAAACTACTTAAGCTTGTTGTCCCCACTCAAAAAAAAATCAGATTTGGAATTAGAGGTATTTCTTGGGATAGCCTTTCTGACAAGCTCCTTTTAGTGAAATCGGTCTGCTTTTAACCAAACTATTTCCACCTAAACATAAAAAGCTCAGAAATTTTTACTGTGAAATATTCGCATCCAAGCTGTTATTCCTTCATGAGAAGAGGTGTAAAGATAGAGTTCTTTCATATCTCTATGTTGACCAAGTTATTTGTCTAATAGAAAGCATTCTCCTAAAACCATTGAAGTATATATATCGAAAACAAATGATCTCTTCATCATATTCATATGCGTGTTTGGTGATTTGTATCCTGGGTCATCGATTTCTCGAAGGAGACTTTGAATGTGGGATTTGGAGGTGCTTATGTTATAGGGTGTCTTCACCTGTGCTTCTCTGTAGTAAGATTTTGCATGGACGGCTTCATTTCTTATTCAGATTGCGAACTGTTATTAAGAGGTCATATCTTTCCTTTTCTTGAGGCTGTAAGGGGGCTCGTGTCCTTTCATTTTGAACTTTGTGAGTAAGTAAGTTATGGCACACTCCTTCCCCACCCCGAGATCAAAATCTTATTAACTATCTTGAACTTTGAGTGATTTCTAAGGTTAGGGTTGGTGGGGCCTCATACCCGAATTAATGGAATTTATTCCATGCATAGACAGATGGGGTCAAAATTTGTATGGTACCTAAAAATATCATAGGAGAGAAAAGAAAAGCATTATCTTTGATCTTTTCTCTATCTTTCAAACTAAAAATATCATCATAAGTGCATAAGTGAGTGAGACTAGATTATAGGCTCAATGAGATATTAGGTATGCCAGTTGCATAGAGAAAGACGAAGAAAGATTCTTTTACATAAAAGAGTTCCTTCTTCTTTTGATTTTTATTCCTTAGGGTGCGTCCCTAGCCTGAGTATTATCATAAGAGATGTGCCTGCATTTTGGCCTTCTATTTATAGTGGAAACTGGAGAGCTATCGATGCTGGAAACAACTATCTACCAATGACAATATGAACAAGGTTGTGTGCACTGCTCCGTCAAAGCTTGATTCCATGTGAAGGTGAAACTCCTAGATGTTAGAGTTCATACTCCAACAGTAAAGCAGTCACAGCCAAGTATAAACCTAGCAAAATGTTAGGGTCGAATCCACAGGGAATATTGGGCTTGACCAAGTTGATCCACTAACAATCATTTCAAGTATCAATCACTATATTCTATAAAATGGGGGGTTGTGATTCAAAATAAAGAACAAAAATAAACATTATGCTATGTACGCAAGAAGATAATCAAATTGAGGGATATATTGGGAATTTTTCCTCATAATTCCTTGACTCGATTACCCAAGATAACATAACTCTAATTAGGTATTCGCATGCAGGACAGTAATTTAGGTTCTTCCAGCCCTCTTGTGAAGGTGCAGGTCAAATTTAACTATGGCACATGGTCGGCAACCATGGTGTGCCAACTAACTGTTACCCATTTGTCCCAGTCAACCTCCCACTAGTAAGGTTTGGTTAATTAGACGAGAACACATCAATTGAATCCTGTCATTTACTTCACTTTTCTTATTTATCACTACCTTGGTTGGATCGTGATATTAGGTGAGGTTTGGTGTTTCCCACTACCAAACAACAATAAGAATGAAGAGAAATAAGCAATACATGCAGAAACCCTATCAAAGAAATGTACAAAGTGTAGGTTATTCCAAGTCAACTACTCTTTGTTCCCACAATCCCAAGTTGTAGGTTCTTAGCTACTCATGGATAAGGCAAAATCAACAACAATGAAAATGGAAGACATAGTTGAGAGATTAACCAAAACAATGAAGAACAAAGACACCTTGAAATTGAAAACCATAAGCTTGGATTAATGGAGAATGAATACAATGTGATTTTTCAATCCCCCAAAGTGGGTCTTCAAATTAAAAAATCAAAATCTACACTAAACACTTGAAAATGTTCTTAAAATATTCAAGAGAGAATATTCAAAGTGTGGAATCTGAAAATATTAAAGGTCTCCTGCTAAAACCCTAGTACTTGACTATTTATACTATTTACAAAACACCCAAAAAATTAAAAACAAAATACAATTGATAGCAAGTATGTCTCACAGGTATGACTCGTAGGGAGACCTATGAAAAATAATCGGGGTTTCATAGTCAGCTTCTAGCTTTCTGGAGTTAACTTCTATGACTCATTGTTACGAGTTGTTGCTTGGGCTACAACTTGTGTCTTCTTCTCCTAGTCTAAGCCTTCAGTTCTTGGTCCAAACATTTGGCTTATTGTTTCTTGCTATGATCCCCACCCATACAGTTGTAATGAGACCTACGACTCAAACGGTGGCCTTGTATGGCTTACCTTCACATTGAACTTTCTTAATTTTGCTCACTGTTCCTTGCTACAAGGGCCCCTTACAACTCAAAGCTTGGGCTACGACTCGTAAATCTGCAATTTTCTCCCAAAATCATGCCAACCTATATTTTCTACAAGAACAACACAAAAACACATAAAAATCATAAAAAGTCGCATTAAGGACTTTCAAAATCCCTTGTTTTAGGCATCAAATGTGTTGTATTTTAACAAAACACCAACACCCTCAAATTTGAACTGTTGCTTATCCTTACCCAACTACTCGATCTAAGTAGACAATGAGAAACACATAGCAACTATCCTAATGGCATATATATCACTTAACTTCAATTCAGGTGCCCAACTCTCATTTTCAAGACCTGATTGCAAAGCCATCAAACAAACCACAACAAAATGATGCATTCAGCAATCCAACTATGGCAACTGAAGGAGTCTCAACGATCCACAATTACTGAACTAGTCATATGCCAATCATGCAGTGCAAATACCCTCACAGAAAAGAAGTCCCTCTATCTCCCTCAAAATGCATTCAAAGTTCAGGGACTGTGCAAACATTCTCACTCTCACAAATGAAATTCATGCATAATGGCTAACACCATAGGCTTACCCCTATATTAAAACTCTGGACTGTTGACTAGTTGAAATCGAATCACTTTAGGACTTAATAGGCCTGTAACCTAGATTCAAGTGGCTTTGGTATGGCATTTTAGTATATATGCCAAAACATAGTAATCACAATATATATATAAATTATCTACACTAACTAAACATGTCAATTCAATAGAATTTCAAGACATCCACAAGGATAAAGAAACACGGCAAGAAAACCTCAGGATCGAAAATAGGAGAAAGTTATGGACTCGAGGTTACTCAGACTTCATCCTAATCCATAACTTCCCACACCCCACCAAACAAAAATATTACTTTGTCCTCGAAGTAAAACTTAAAATAAAAGAAACAAGGGGCATACCTTGGGTTGCCTCCGTATTGCGGCACGATGAGATAGCCTCTTGTACTCATGCTTCTTCGAGATCCCAATCTTTCACTATTTTAATATCATCTAGATCACCCATGTATAATTTGAACCTTTGGCTATTGACCTTAAAGATTTTCCTATCCGTGCTTTCTAGCTCAATGACACCATGACTAAAAACATGTACCTTTCAGAAGGGTCTCATCCACTTAGATCTGAGTTTCCCGGGAAACCACTTCAACCTAGAGTTGAGGCAGCACCATGTCTCCTGGAGCAAAATGGTTGTTCTCAATTCTGCGATCATGTTGGATTTTCATTCTTTGCTTGGACAAGCCAGAGCTCTCATAAGCTTTTAGTCGGACCTCATCAAGTTCATTAATTTTCATTAGCCTAGATGTTGCTTCTTCATTCCAATCTAGGTTTAGGTTTTTTACTGCCCATAGTGCTTTATGCTCAAGTTCAACTAGCAGGTGACAGGCCTTACGAAATACCAATTGATAGGCAGATATACCAATTGATGTTTTGAAGGTGGTACAGTAGGCTCACAATAAATCATCCAACTTTCGAGACCAATAAATGTGATTGACATTCATAGTTTTGGATAAAATTTGCTTTATCTCTCTATTTGACACTTCTACTTACTCGCTTGTTTGTGGATGATAACGTGTTGCCACATGGTGATTTCCACCATACATTTCAAGGAGATCTTTGAACAATTTGTTGAAACAATGAGAACCCCCATCGCTAATAATTGCTCGAGGTGTTCTGAACCTGCTCAAAATGTTTCTTCAAAGGAACCCTATGACACTTTTTCCCTCGTAGTTTGGCAAGGCTATGGCCTGCACCCATTTGGAGACATAATATACCGCAACTAGGATATACTAACAAAGGGTCCCATTAAGTCAACACCCCAAACATCAAACAACTCGATCTCCAAAATAAGATTAAGAGGGAGTTCTTGTCTCAGTGAGACGCCACCCTCTCTTTGACATATGTCACAAGACTTGACATAATCAATTGCATCCTGATGTATAGGCGCCCAATAATATCTACAATGCAATACCTTATCAGGTATAGAAGCTCTCCTATGATGGCCATCTTCCAACGATGAGTGACATGCTTCAAGAATGCTCATCATTTCCACTTTTGGAACACATTCATGGATGATCCTGTCGAAACAGATATGGAATAGGTATGGTTCACCCATAAAGAATTTCTTCACATTGTGCATGCACCTACGATGATGATGGGTATTCAAATCAGGAGGTACTACATCACTCACCAGATAATTAACATAATCTGTGAACCAAGGTATAAGATCATGAGAAGCCGCCAACATCCTTTAATTAGGAAAGGAATCGTCAACATCAAGACCATCAACAAATTGCACCATAGCTTCATCCTCTAGTCTGGAGAGGTGGCTAGCTACCTAATTTTCTGATCCCTTTTTGTCAATCACATCAAAGTCAAATTCTTGCAGGAGGAGTACTCATCTGATTAGTCTAGGTTTCGCATCCTTCTTAGCTATCAGATATTTGAGTGCGGTGTGATATGTGTGCACATCACCTTGGCTCCTAACAAATACGACTGAAACTTTTCAAATGCAAAGACTAGTGCGAGCAATTCTTGTTCTGTGATTGTAGAGTTTTTCTAAGCTACATTTAATGCCCTTCTAGCATAGTTGATAAAATGTAGAATCTTCTCCCTACACTGCCCTAGTACCATACCTATGGCAATTCCACTTCCATCACACATTAGTTCAAAGGGTTTCGTCCAATATGGAGCCACTATGATGGGTGCCGAAGTCAACTTTCTCTTCAATTCTTCCAAAGATTGCATACATGTATCATTGAACACAAAGTTGGCATCTTTTTCCAACAGTTTGCACAAGGGTTGCAAAATCTTGGAAAAGTCCTATATAAAGCGACGATAAAACCCTGCATAATCCAAGAAACTCCTAACACCTTTTATAGAGATTAGTGGAAAGAGTTTCTCAATGACCTTAATGCCCTTGCCAAAAATTCTGTGACCAAGCATAATAACTTCCTTGACCATGAAGTGACATTTCTCCTAATTCAACACTAGATGATTCTCAACACATCTTTGCAGTACATCATGCAAGTGTAACAAACACTATTCAAATGATTGACCGACCACACTAAAATCATCCATGAACACCTCAATAGTACTTTTAACCATGTCCGAGAAAATAGACGTCATGCATCTTTGAAATGTCACCAAAGTATTGCATAACCTAAACAACATTCACTTAAACGCAAATATGCCATATCGGTAGGTAAAAGTTGTCTTCTTTTGATCCTCTAGTGCAATGACAATTTGGTTGTACCCGGAATACCTATTAAGGACACAGTACCAACCCTTGTTTGCAAGCCTGTCAAGCATTTAATCCATGAATGGCATAAGGAAATGATCTTTCTCTATGGAGGAATTAAGCTTTCCGTAATCCATACACACTCTCCATCTGATGACTGGTCGCATGGGAATCAACTCATTTTTGGCATTAGGCACCACTGTGATACACCCCATTTTTCGGAATACATTTCACAAGACTGACCCATTCACCATCAGTGATCGGATAGATTACTCCTATGTCCAACCACTTGATACTTTCTTTCTGAACAACCACTTACATAAAAGGACTCAACCTTCTCTAATGCTCAATACTAGGCTTGTAATCTTTAACTAATTGAATCTTGTGAGTGCATATCCCTGGAGGTATCCTAATTATATCTACAATTGTCCATCCAATAACCCTTTGGAATTTTTTTAGAATTGAGACAAGGTCCTCTTCTTGTCCTTCACTCAAGTCGACTGCAATTATGACTGGCAATGTATTGCTTTCTCCTAAGTATGCCTATTTCATATGCGCTGGTAGGGCCTTCAACTCTACTCAGGTGGAATTTCTATGGAAGGCTTTGAGGTTGGAGTTTCCCTGTTTTCCAAATATAACTCCAACTTAGTCTATTGCCTAGGGCCAAATGATATTCCGAGAGCATTGACTGTCTCCTCATAATTTGGAATGCGATCACCATCAAAATTCATCAACACAGCTGCTAAAGGATCAACCCCCTATCATAACTCAACTAGGATCTCTGCTTCATTACCATTAGCCATTTCAATCATTGAGTCGACCCTACAATCACAATTTTTCCTATCGTGTTGGCAAACCGAATACACAACTGCTTCTTCACTAAATATGAAGGTGAGCAGCCCCTTCTCCATATCAACCAACGCGTGACCTGTAGTTAAGAAAGGCATCCCCAAAATGATAGAAAGTACAAAAAATCAACCTCACAGTCAAGTATAACAAAATCTGCAGGAAATATAAATTTATCTACTTTTACTAGAACATCATAAAGTATTCCTACAGGCTTCTTGACTATCATGTCTGCCATTAGCAACTGTATGTTTGTAAGGATACGGCGCCCAACCCAAGCCTTTTGAGGATTACAAGGGGCATCAAGTTAATGATAGCTCCCAGATCACAAAGTACCTTGGCAAATACAAGTTCTCCAATAGTACATGGTATGGTGAAGGCACTTGTGTTGGAAACATTGGTGATGGCACTGCAACATTGGAAACTTTGGTAGAGGACTTGGCTAACTATTTGCTTCTTCTTGACTAGATCTTTCATCCATCTTACATATCCAGGTATCTTCTCTAGAGCTTCAATAAAAGGAATGTTCACCAATAATTTCTTAAGCATTCCCAAAACTGCTCAAATATACTTTCCTCTCTTCTCTTCCCAACTCTTTGGGGAAAACATGAGAAGGTCTTAGGATGGTTTTATACAGCTTTGGTTGCACTTTTTTCGTGCATTAAGCCTCTTCCCCCACACTCTTCTTATATATTTTATCCACAACCACCGGCATAGGGGGATCAAAATGGTGTTTTTCCCACTCCTAGCCATGACCACCATGTGTTGCCCATCATTCTTAGGATTTTGAACCGTGTTGCTTGGTAAGATGCCCTTTTAGCATTGGTTAAATTGCGAAGAAACTTGCCCAAATTTTTGTTCAAATTGCTTGAAATTTCTAACTTCATTTCTTTCACGATCTCATCTTGGTGGTCGGCACTCTTCAACAACTTGTCGAACATCTCTTCAATCCACGAAGTATTTGGCATGACATCATTGTTATGGGGTGGCACATAAGGACCATTTCTATAATCATCTCTTCTCCACTATTCGGCATCTGACACTCTCTCCCTTTCATAATAACCACCTCGGTTGTCTCTATATGCACCATCATGATTGTAGTTCCAACCTTGATTCCTGGAACCTTGCCTCCAAGAGTCCGTGTTGTACCCTTGGGTGTTGGTTCCGAAATCCACCAATTGGTTACTCACGAAGTAAGCATCTTCATCAAAAAATGGTTCATCATACATAGGTGCCTTAGGAGGTTGGTGTGTCACCGCTTGAACACTCGCTTGATTTTGCTTTAAGATAAAATCCATACTTGTGCGAACTTGAGCAAGTTGTTGCATAATCTCCTCATTTACTTTAGCTTGCTCATTGTTGGTCTTTACCATACAAGAAGTCCTCATAGAACCTCTCTCTCTTTGACCCTATACCCTATTGGTTTTCAACACTTTCTCCATCCTTTCGGCAATTAATGGAAAAGGTTGGTCAAGAAACATGCCTCCCATGATTGTGTTGGCACAAGCTTAAATATTCTAGTCAAGTGCCCGATAGAAAATCTCAACCAAGGAATCATCAACGATCTTATGGTCGGGAACCATCCTCAACCATTTAGTGAACCTTTCCCATATAGTACTAATAGAGTCAATGGGTAATTGCTGAAAATTGTTTATTTGGTCTTTGAGCTTAAAATTCTTTGACCTTGGAAAAGACCTCTCTAGAAACAATCTCTAAATTTGTTATTGTACCTAGAGGAAGCTCAGACAATCATACTGCTGCATTACCAGTTAGTGACAATGGAAACACCCATAAACCAACTGTATCCAGAAAAAGATTTTTTTCCCCATGACACTTTTGCAAATGAAGACGATATTATGGAGATGACGGTAGGGATCCTTCGAAGGTAACCTTGTGAACAAACCACGATTTTGGAGCATTTGAAGAAATCCACTTGACACCGTGAACTTAGCCTCTGCAGTTAATGTTGGCAACATTATAGCACTAGTACCGTCATTGGCCATAGGGTTCATGCCCAGCCATAAGCATATCATTGAAATCCCTAAGTTGTGACCTATTATCCCTTGGTGATGGATTCTCCTCTCTTTCCATATCATTGTTCACGTTCATTTCTTTCTCAAGATCCTCAATCACATAAGCCATTCTTCTAATGATTCGATGGATCTCCAAATTGATCGGAGCTAAGGGATTGCCATGGCTCCTTGTATTGGGCATACAACCTAGTACACCCAGCAAATAAAACTAAACAACAAAAAAAAATAAAAGTAAAATATAAAAGAATCTAGAAATTAATACTTGAATTAACCAATAGTGAAATCAAGTCAAGAACCTAGCTGTATTCCCTGGCAATGGTACCATAATTTTTTATGTTCATGCTCCAGTAGTAAAGCAGTCATAGTCAAGTATAAACCTAACTAGAGGTTAGAGTCGAATACACAGGGAATACGGGGATTGACTAAATTGATCAACTAACAATCATTTCAAGTATCGATCACTATATTCTCTAAAATGGGGGCGGGGGGAGGTTGTTATTCAAATGAAGAACAAAAAAAAAACTATGCTACTTACGCAAGAAGTCAATCAAATTGAGGGACAACTTGGTAGTTGTGATCCTATGATTCGTTGACTCAATTGCCCTAGCCAAAATAACTCTAATTAGGAATTGGCATATAGGACGGTAACTTAGGTTCTTCCGCCTCTTGTGATGGTGAAGGTCGAATTTTACCATGGCACTTGGTCAGCAACCATGGCACGCCATCTAACTAGTCAACCTCCCTTTGGTCAGGTTTAGTTGATCAGCCGAGAACACATCAAGCGAATCCTGTCATTTACTTTGCTTTTCCTATTCATTACTACCTTAGTCGGGATCACGATAGTAGGCCGGGTTTGGTGTTGGGCACGACCAAACAATAATCAAAAGAAGGGAAATAAACAATATATGCAAAAACCCTATGAAAGAAATATACAAAGTCTAGGTTATTTCAAGTCAACTACTCATAGTTCCAACAACCCCAAGTTGTGGGTGCTTAGCTGCTCATGCCTAAGGCAAAATCCAAAACAATGTAATGGAAGACAAAGTTGAGAGATTACCTAAAATAATGAAGAATAAAGACATCTTGTAATTGAAAACCACAAGCTTGGATTAATGGAGAATGAATACAATGTGATTTTCCAGTCCTCTAAAGTGGGTCTTCCAATTAAAGAAATGAAAATCTACAATAAACCCTGGAAAATGTTCTTAGAATATTCAAGAAAGAATATTCAAAGTGTGGAATCTAAAAAAATATTCAAAATCTCCCACTTAAACCCTAATTATTAACTATTTATACTATTTAGAAAATAGCCTAAAAATTAAACAGAAAATATAACTGGCAGCAACTACATCTCGCAGGTACGACCCATAGGGAGACCTATGAGTCATAATTGGGGTTTTCCACTCATCTTTTGGCATTTTGGACTTGACTTCTATGACCCGGTGTTATAAGTCGTTGCTTGGGCTACGACTCATATGCTCTTTTCATAGTCTAGGCCTTCAATTCTTTGTCCAAACTTTTGGCTTACTATTTCTTGTTACGATCCCCACCCATACGAGTTATTATGAGACCTGCGACTCGTAGGATGGATTCATATGGCTGACTTTCACATTGTACTTTCTTAATTTTGCTCATTGTTCCTTGCTACGAGGGCACCTTATGACTTGTAGCTTTGACTACAACTCGTAGGGTGGCTTGTATGTCTTGTGCTTCAGTAAAATCTATAACTTTCTCCCAAAATCATGCCAACCTATATTTTCTGCAAGAACAACACAAAAAAAACTTAAAAACCTTAAAAGGTCACATTGAGGACTTATAAAATCCCTTGTTTTAGGCATCAAATGTGATGTATTTTGACAGCACATCAGCTGGCTCTAGTTTCCTGCAGGTTCCGTGGATCCTCTCTCGGTTAAAGACTCCCCCTACTCCCTCATTCCATCTCTCTACAAATTCCCTGTGTTAAGCATATTGGTCTTTGAAACCTACTGGCCATATTCAGATGACTGCCTGAATCAAATGGGAGGGAAGGACCATCTTTCACTCTGCATAGATGAAGCCTCTGATCCAGATCGAAGAAAGTCTTTTAGGATCGACCTAGGCCAAGGATTAGAGTTGAGAATCTATAGTTGATGCTTCCTCCGCTTTGCTAATAGGCCCCTTGATCATAAGTTAGGCTAGGCCAAACAAATCCCTATCCATTAAATCTTGCAAATTGTTGTCAAAGGTCAGGCTTGGAATATCTTTCTTTCATAACCAAGAATAATAGTTTTTAAAGCCTTATAGAATAGAAAGCGCCCATAGCCTCTAATCCTTGTTTGGATGGGCAAGTAAATATGGTGAGAAGTTTCGAACAAAAGTTTCAATATTGGCTTGGTGTTCAGTGTGGGTTGTCTCCTCTACTAAAATAGAAAGAGAAAGAGAAGGAAATGGGGAAGTTGTGGGGTAGAGGAATTTGTCGACAAATTTGGCATTAGAAATGGCTTTTCTTGTGTGGCACTGCTAGAGAAACCCCATTTTGGATCATTCTATATTGCCTGTGTCCTCTCACCAACTGCACAAACCTTAAGATGGAAAAGACTTTCCCTCTTCAACAAAAGGAAGAATGAATGAGGATGAATATGGGGATGTCGGCCCCTCCCTAGTACGACGAATGGTGGTCTCCAGAGAGGATTGCACCAACCAAAGCATTGAAAAAGAGAGTGAGAGTTGGCATCAATCTCATGCCTTGTCATCAGATAACAAAGAGGATTTCTCCCTCAAAGCTTCCGCAACCTGAGGCCCCCCTTAAGAGAGGTCGACCAAGAGCAAGGAACCCCCGATGCTGGTGGCTTAGGAATTTTGAACGCACTGACAGGGAATGATCCCAACGAATGTCAACAATCTATTTTTGTGAGTGAGAAACCTATAAAATGCAAAGGGATCCTTATGCTCAATTAGTTCAAGATGCACAATAAAAAAACTCTCAAAATTTAGGGTGTAATAGATGAATTGGAAGAAAAAACGTCTTCCATGGACAATGTGGATGAGATCATAAGGAAGTTCTCCAATAAGCTTCAAACCCAAAGTTCCACTACAATCAAGGAAAGAGATAGATAACATCTTGGTCAAATGGGAATCTTAGGTATAGTCAAGGGTGGGAGGGATGAGAGAGCAAGCTTAGTTAGGGAAAAGGTAAGAACAACCGAGAAAAGCAATCATGGCAGGGTATGATAAAATACTCTCACCAGGATTGTCTTTCTAGATAGATTGATCAATCTTTCCCTCTTTATGAGAGCTGGGATTCATACTAAATACTTTTTGACAAGTAGAGAGCTCAAACAAAAACATTATCTTCTGCAATGGAAGCTACTATGGATGTTCTACTAGCACCGAGGTTCAAAGGTCACGATCACTGGAGAAATCAATTGAGTCATTTCTTCAGTAACGTAGGAAATCCCTTATTCTAAGAAAATATTTTTAGTAAGAAAGATTGTTGTAGCATACTCATAAGAAATCTACTGAAGTGCCATCCACCGCAACCAACATTACATAAAGAAAGAAGGAATAAATCCTCATGGTCGTTTGTGAGGTAAAAATGAACAGAAATTCTTGTCTTGGCCAAGGTGACACACATGACCAGTTAAGAAAGTTCTTATTTTTTAATTTCACTTTCACTTTGGCTATAGTTAAGTGGTTCCCCCTTTACAAGACTCCCTCCCACCAGAAGAAAGATTGATCACTTTCGGTAACCCAGTGATCTATTGCGTGTGCTCAAGGTAGAAGTTATTTTTTTAGAATTATGTGAATAGGCAAAAATTTTGACCATCAGTGGCAAATACTTTCGAAAAGATTTGAAGGTAGAAGGTTGTTTCCCTCTAGCTCTGAAAGCATTATCTGCAGTAATAATAAGAGGGAAGTGACCACTCTAAAGTTCTTTTTCTTTCTTTGATTCCAATGACTTATATTGTCCAAGATGGAAGCCATGAGCAATAGCAATGAGAGGTATAAAAAGTACCGATACCCCTTAGGTAAATGGAAACCTAGGTATTCATTTTGTTCTTAAGTAAGTATAAGAGAAACGTTTAGGAAGGATAAGAGAATAAGTTGCTCCAGTAGTGCAAGAGTCAACACTTGTACACTTTCTAGAGATTGTGATTGTGTTCAATTATCTAGTGCTCTTGCCGGTCTTGGTGGTAGGGTAGTAGGTCGCTAAGAATCAATTGTTGAAACAGTGTGGAATGGAAGATGCAATAGCTGGGCATAAGTGGAACTTGAATTATGACTTGAAATTACACATTAAAAAGAGAACTTCTCCATGTTGAGAGATATCTAAGATTCCATAAGTAACTTAGTGCTAGTGTATTAGGTCTCACAAAAATGAAAATAAAATAGGAACAATTGTCTTAGTCGTATCGATACAAAAATTTTGTCAAAGGATCCCCATGATTTTTATCCTTCATTATTTAATTCCCTTTCTTACTTTCTTTGTAGCCAATTCTTTTTTTATTTTACACTTATTGCTAATTAAATCTCCGTCTCCTATAAACTTCTAAACCATATCTATTACATAAACCCTTCTTCAACAGGGGGAAAAGAGGAGGTAATTTCCTTTTTTTAGTCCCCAAACTTATTCCTTATTTGGTTCTCCAGTGGAAAGATTTGAGATGCCTTCTCCTACCTTATAAAGTAAGTGAGACTGAACCTATGCTTTATAGAAAGCAAAAGAGTGATAATTGCAAAAAAGTCCCTGAAAAAAGGAAGAAACTTTTCCTAGAAGAGTAGAGGGAATAGCCTTTGGCCCAGGTAAAATAAATCAGGTCGCCCCTTACAACCAAGTGGACTATTCTCTCCTTATAGAGTCTAAGAAAAGAGAGATATCCTTGCGCAAGGTGAAAGATCGATGTCCTTCAAAATTCTAAAAAGATAAACCTTTGTGTGCCTTTAGATCCCATCTTTCTTGATTCATAATTAAGACCAAAGGTTGCATGTACTTGTTCAGGTCAGGTCTACTTTTGGTTATTCTTCTCTCTAAAAAATTGAATATTGCTCTAAGAAGGTGACTCTTAGTCCCTTTTCGAGTATTATCTTCTTTATGGATGATCCATTCAGTATGCGTATGAATAAATGGATTCCACCTCTTTAGGCTATATGCCTTGCTTGTCCTCTATACCTCTTTTAGCAAGGGTTTTCATGATCTTTAAGAATCTTATTCCAACCTCTAAGGTGGTCTATCAAGTCCTCTAGCCTAGGATAGTCATAATAAAGGCAGGAGTTTCTCATCTTTTATTTCTCTGTTTTCTAAGAGAGATGTTGTCCTTCTGGTCCTTGATGAATTGAGTCTTCTATCTATTTCATAGTTATCATGAAAAGCAAGCCCTATACGTGACAAACATGCACATAGGTTCTTTACTTTTTGGTAGGGTGGAGGTCTTTTATGCATTATAGCATAGGCCGTCACAACACTTTTACCTTGATTGATCCTGCATATCACTCGTATAACGACCTAACCTAGTGGCCTTGTCATCACATGGTGAATGAGACACCTGAAGGCACCTCGCCCAAGCCATCTAAACATCATAACATTTATGGGCATTAACTTGAAACTTTGTGGAGAACATAAGGGGAAGAGACTATAGGCCATTATTCTATTTAATGAAACAATATTAAAAGGTAGCAAAAATGGATATCATCATTTTGTCCATAAGCATACCACTAATATATAATGAATGGAACCAGTGCGGTTGGTTCCATCAAAGAGAAATAAAATCCATAACAGTCAACAAAGAAAGTAAAAGCCTCAGAAGGACCATAAATACATCATTCAAAACAAAAGTACAAAACAGAGTGGAAGATAGGTAGACTCCCGAACTAAGGGCTCACCATAATAACAAGCTAGTCTTGAATACCAATTACTAGCATGATTAAATCATGCAGGCAAAATATGTGTTAGTACTTTTTGAATGTACTAAGTTTGTGAGATGTAATGCATAGATGAAATTGTAATGCCATCATAATGAAACATAACATATGGATATATATATAAGATAATGGAGTCATTAAATAAGCTTAAAGATACACAATGGATATGGATCAGATCATCAATATGAGACCATACATAAGAAAAGACATAGAGTGAAGTCATATCGTAAGATCATATAACCTGTGGGAATGGACCATAATCTACAGTAAGACCATGTGAGTTACTACATGGAATCCAATGAACTCCTTCCACTGGAAAAGGCCAATGCACTCCTTCCTTTGCGAAAAGGGGAATCCACTTGTAGAGGTAGATATCCAAAGTAACCTTACAATTCCATCCTTCATAACACTTGGCCATGTGTAGATCCACTAGCCTAGCCTATAAGGCTCCTATGGTGGCACATAGTTAGGGATATTGAGATTATATTCGCGGGATCATGCCTCAACTAATGGAATGAGTCCCATTGTCTAGTCCTCTTGGTGCTAAGTCATCCCACAAAATATTAAAATATACTCTTAGAACCATAAGTAGCAATCACGGGAGTAGCTCGAACTTAAGAATCTTTCTTAAACATCTTTTAAGGAAACAAATATCATAGATATAACTTTGGTAAAGTTAACTTTGAAGCTCATCGGTTATGCCATAATCATAATCATAAATCATGGTAAACTTTTATTGATAACAAGGTGTATTCAGCTTTGTGCATGGAACAATCATAAATCACATAATTTTTAGAAAATTCTCTTAAAAAGGAACATCGAAAAAACTCAACCATGATCATATTGAAAACCATCATGGAATCAATATCATACTTCATATATACATATATTAACTTGCCAAAATAGTTGTTAAACTTTATAAGTATCATAAAATAACACAAAGATCATGAAATCATCATAAGCATGAATATTCAATTGAGGAACTTAAAGAAAAGGTAAAAATACATAATAAAGAACTTTATGGGTGAAAGGGTACCCATAAATCAACTCACATACCTAGAGAACAAAGGAGAGACAGAATAAAGGCCTTTGGGTAAGAAACCTTGGGAACCCTAACCTTGTTCTTACCTAGTCTTGAGAGCCATTTTTGCCTTAAAGAATATGAGAGTAAAGAATTATAGGAATTAGGGCTTGAAGGCTAAAATAGGCCCCTTTATATCCCCAAAATGACATAATATAGGAACAAAATCATGGGAAATGACCAAATTTTCCATTACTAAAAACTGTCAGAAGCAACTTACGAAACCCCGATTAAGGGTCGTAGGTCGACTTATGAGCTGTAAGTCTCCTCGTCTGATGACACATCTAAAAATCGTAAAAACTGACTTTGCTGAAGTAAGAACCACAACCAACCATACAGGCCATGAAACTTCTTACGGGCCATGGTTGGACTTGTATAGTCCTTCCATGCTTAACTATTTTTATTCACTTCCTTGGCTTTACCCGAGAAAGTCTATAAGGATTGTAACCCATTCCACGAGTTGTCTAATCACTTATATACCACTTTCCTAAAAACTACAAATCTCCTTCATGTCTAGATCCCACTCACAAACCATCTATGGGCCATCACTAGGTCCATGGGTTACCCTCCACTTAGAAATTTTTCTCCTTCCTAAAGTTCAATTTTTAAGAAACAAAACTACGAGTCATATGTCGTCTTACGGGCCATAAGTGGTCTCGTATACCAGACTCCTGGTCACTTTTCAGGCCAACTTTTTTGTACTAAAGGCTCCTATACTGGGGTCATTACAACCCGCTTATTCTATAGAAAACAAAGTGCATATCAATTAGTTCCAAGAAAATAGACAAGGTATAAGTAGAATTTTATTCCAATCTTGATATTAATGGAATTGGTCTCGAAGAAGCTACGACCTGCAAAAGTCGTAGCCCTTTAATTACTTAGTTTAATCGGCCTTCTTTTATTAATGCTTTTTCTGTTCTTTTGTTAACTAATTTATGTATCGAATTCCATTCACCCCATGGTTGGGAACTAATGATTGGCACTATCTATAAAAATTTTGGATTTCTTCAGAATTATTAAATTATATATGGTCTTGTTTCCACCTTTCCAGTCATTCTCGATATTGTTTTCTTTTGATTTTCTGTTATTTAAATCATATGTCTCTGTCACTTGTAGTTATTGATCATTAAATGAATGAATGATAAAGGATCCATTCATATTAGTCTAATCCAATTAGAATACTTGGTACTTTGTAGTTTTACATTGAAAATCGTATTTACTCTTTCTATTTCGAACCATAGCAGAATCATGGCTAGGGAACTATGTTAGTGACCTACTCAATTTATTGTAGAAATTTTCGCCATCAATGATTGGACCATACAAACTTAAAATGCTTTTCTTGACTAAAGAAAGAGATTACTCGATCTACTTTTGTATCGCTCATAATATATATCAACACTCGGACATCCATTGCAAGTGCGTATTCCACTTTTGTACAGTAGGGTTATGAAAATCGATGACAAGCAAATAGGCATATTGTATGTGCCAACTGCCATTTAGCTAATAACCATATGGAGATTGAGGTTCCACAAGTGGTACTTTCTATTGATGTATTTGAGGTAGTTGTTTGAATTCCTTATGATATGCAACTGAAACAAGTTCCTTATGATATTGTTCTAATTCAAATAATTGTGCTAGGTATTCACTTCATTTTTGAGTTTGTACGATTCAAATATAACACTTTGGTGCATTCCTTTACAAAAACAACTCTTCTGAAAAATTCAGTTATAACACTCTTGCAACTAATAAAAATGTGCAAGGTGATAATTGAATTTTCTTTGTTTTTAAGTTTGTTCTGATTTAGTTTGCTGGTGAATTTTAGTTATAATACTATTGTGATTCAAATAATTGTGGGAGAATTCACTTCATTGTTGGAGTTTGTATAATTCAAATATAACACTTTGGGTGCTAAAAAATTAGTTATAATACTGTTGTAATTCAAATAATTGTGTTAGTGCAATAATTGAATTCACTTTGTTTGTGAGTTTCTATGATTCAAATATAACACTTTGGTGCACCCCTTCACAAAAAAAACTCTTCTGAAAAAAATCAGTTATAATATTCTTGTAACTAATAAAAATGTGCAAGGTGTTATAATTGAATTTACTTTGTGTTTGAGTTTGTTGTGATTCAGTTTGCTGGTGAATTTTCAGTTATGACACTATTGTAATTCGAATAATTGTCGGAGAATTCACTTTGTTGTTTGAGTTTGTATAATTCAAATATAACATTTTGGGTGCTAAAAAATCAGTTATAAAACTATTGTAATTCAAAATATTGTGCTAGGTGCAATAATTGAATTCACTTTGTTTATGAGTTTCTATGATTCAAATGTAACACTTTGGTGTACCCCCTTCACAAAAAAAAAACCTCTTACGCAAAAATTCAGTTATAATACTCTTACAACTAATAAAAATGTGCAAGGTGTTATAATTGAATTCACTTTGTTTTTTGAGTTTGTTATGATTCAGTTTGCTAGTGAATTTCAGTTATAATACTGTTGTAATTCAAATAATAGTAATATTGTTCTAATTCAGTTCTAATACCTCTAGATTCACTTTAATTGTATAAAATTTTGTAGATGGCCATAAAACCAGTTATGCTTTATCACAATAGGAGGTGGGACAGTAGCGCTCGCTATATTAACTACAATGCAGATGCAATAGTTATAAATTTAGAATCAAGTTATGAGGCTCTTGTGGCGGTAATTGCAACACAATTATCCATTGACACTTTTGTTAAACAAAATAAGCATCAAATACAAATTTGATGATTGGATTGTGCCTTTGGAAATATGAAACAATATAGGGTCCAAGTATATGTAGTATTGAAAAATATAACCGAGAGATTGCTAAATACCCTTTGTGTATCACAACTACAGAACTACTGATCCAAGAGGTGCATGAATCAAATTTAATTCGACATATGTGTGCATCTGATTCAATCTCAACCTCTCAAATACTCAATTCGTATAATTTTGATTCAATGATTGGGATTGATGATTCAATTCAAGAAGTTGAAATGAGATCATATACAGAAATTGATGAGTATTCAAATGTTGAATTTGCAATCATAACTAACCACAATCAAGAATTGATTGACGAAAATCAAGTCTATCAACAAAAGTCAATTTTGGTTAGTATAGTGAGATGCTATTCTGTTCTTCGCAAATTTCAATTCAAGGTCATACGATCAAATGCAAATTGGTAAATATCTTTATTTATTCTAGGACCTTTAATATTCTATCAACTTTTACTGTTTTGAAGTTTAATTTTTGAACTTATTTATTATATTTTCTGTAGTTATACAATTGAATGCAGGGTGTTTTAATTGAATTCATTTTGTTTGTTTTGAATATGCTGGTGAATTTAGTTATAATACTATTGAACTTCAACTAATTGTGAAAGAGGTTATAATTTTATTTACTTTGTTGCTTGAGTTTGTTGGTGAATTCAGTTATAATACTGTTGTAATTTAAATAATTATGCAGGGGTATTATAATTGAATTCACTTTCTTATTTGAGTTTGATGCATTCCTTCACAAAAATGCTCTAATGAAAATCAATTATACATTGTGCAAGGTGTTATAATTGAATTCACTTTATCTTTTGATTTTGTAAGACTCAGCTGCGGTGAATTCAGTTATAATATTGTTGTAATACATATAATTATGGAAGAATTCACTTTGTTTTTTTGGGTTTGTATGATTTAGCTCTGATGAATTTTGTTATAATACTGTTGTAATTCGGTTTCATTTGTGAATTTATTTTGTTGTATCTTTTGTAGTTATACAATTGAATGCTTGAGTGAAAATTATGACTGGAGTTTACGAGCATCTAGTTTGAACAAATCTGGATTGTTCAAAATTAAAGAGTATAATGCCAATCGTGTATGTCTACTAGGGGCGAATTCTATTTCTGAAAGACATGCAACAACTACTGTGGTTGCTGCTATCATATGAAAAAGATTGCATAAAGCAAATCTGATTACACATCACGAGAGATACAAAATGACATGCTAAATGATTACAGTGTGACATTAACCTACATGCAAGCTTGGAGAGCTAAAGAAAAAGCCTTAGAATTAGTGAGAGGCGATCCTATTTATTCTTATAGATGATTAACTAGTTATCTATATATGTTTAAAAATAATTATCCAGGTTCACATGTCAAATTGCAAAAGTCAGGAGATGGGCATTTCTTATACGTGTTTGTGCCATTGCATGTGTCGATAAAGGGTTGGAAATATTGTTGACCTATTATAGTAGTTGACGGAAGTTTCCTTAAAGTAACATACAAAGGGACAATGCTAACAGCTAGCACTTTAGATGCAGTATGTTAGTATTTTTTTCACTTTTAGTTGGTATTAAAATTATATTACAGTAGCATTTTCCTAAAAAAGTAAAGTAAATATATTGTCCCTTGCTTATACAATTGTAAATTCAGAGAATGATGCATCATAGCAATGATTTTTTGAAAATTTCAAAGAGGCATATGGTCAGAGGCCAATGATGAGTATAGTTTCAGATAGACATGATAGCATTATCAAAGCTACTTCAACTGTTTATAATGGGGTCCATCACTTTGCTTGCATTTGGAACTTGTGGTAAAATGTGATGAAAAACTTTAAAAGAAGTCAGTACAATATAAGTGAACTATTCTACCCTATAACAAGGGGATACATGCAATCGAAATTCAATACAACAACAACAACAACATTACCCCATTGCCTCAAAAGCTCCCGCCAATTTCGGGGTAAGGGGGGTCGGATGTACGCAGCCTGACCCCTATGTTTAAAACATAGATCGACTGTTTTCGAATGACCCATGATGAGCGTCGAAAATTTCATTGACTAACTGTTACTTCACAATTGAAAGAAGCGCAGACAGTTTAAAGAGACATTTTGCTTTATCCCATCATACTGCAAAGCCAAAAAAAATAGTAAAATCTTTGGCTCTATCCAGCATCAAAATCCAATAAAAGTATGAAAATCCTTGAAAAGATAGACAAGAGAGTTAAAGACTACTTTTTTGATATTGGGTGCAGTAAGTGGGCACGTGTGCACACCCAGGTGTACAAAACATGGACAATGACTTCCAATATTGCAGAGTCAATAAATGTAGTCAATAAGAAAGCTAGGAAACTGCCAGTTTTACCACTACTAGTGTCACGCCCTAAAGTCTGAATAGGGCGGACTGGCACCCGTTGCCGATAAGGCTCGGGAGAACCAACTTATATCTA
>JAOTQR010000109.1:11434325-11473922 GCA_025774065.1 Solanum ossicruentum | reverse complement strand
TGATGTTAAGAGCTACTCGTACTATGTCTCTATGTTTATTGCAAGTTATTGACGTTTGATTATCTTATATATATTCCATGGGATTAGACTTATCACCGAGTGGACTAGAGGTGAGTCCCCAAGTCCTAAAAGCACGTGCCACCATAGGTAAAGGGATTAGAGGTGAGTCCCTAAATCTCTAAGAGGCGAGTACCCTAAATTTGAGGGCGTGAGGTGAGTACCCGAGTTTGGGCTTGTGGCAGAGTACCCGAGTCCATGAACTATAGGCGAGTTCCAGGTTTACAAAAGGCTTAGTGGATCCACTTAGGCATTAAGAGGTTTGCCATGGCAAGTAATTTCCCCCTTTCTTCCGGTGTAGGGTTGACATCGAGATTCCGAGTTGTAGCTCACTTGGTCTTATGTTATATCGATTGAGATCTCTTCCCATACTTATATATTATGATCTATATGAGTTGAATGAATTGTAAGCATGTTTTACTTCATGCATCATTCATACCTGTCATATTGTTATTATGGTATTCCTTGCTTATTATTATTAGGCATTTTGATTATGATACCTATCTCTTGTTGCATTGTATCTTACATATTTAGTACATTCAATATAAGTACACATACTCTATGCCAACATGATGTTACCATGTAAGAACCAGAGCTCTTATTGATTCTACTCGTGTTTAGATGATTATTCAAGTTAGCCTTTGGTGAGTCCTCCATTTTGGGGACAATGACTATTCTCTTATGTTATGTATCAAGACTCTTTTTCATTTACTGTATACATATTATGACCATGAGGGTGAGCCCGGTTGCTTTATCTTGGTGCCCACTAAGTATCTATGTTTAGAGGTATTATTGGACAAGTTATGTATTATGTGTGAGCTTTGAATCATCTATGTTATTTAAGTATTAAACTCTCTCTCTCCCCCTTAGTCCCAATCCCCTTGTTCATGTTTCTTATGTTGTTTTATATTATTTTTGCAACCAAGGATGTGTAATGATATACTATGGGGCTTGTTTGGGGTTCCCCATTCACCGGCCATGTCTAGGCCCTAGGCTTGGGTCGTGACAAATGTCACTAATATGCTCGCTATTGGCCTGGGTTCACGTTAGCTAGGTTTCTAAAGTCTTTACATTTGGGTATTCCATAATTACTCTATTTCACTCAGTCGATTGGTAATGTCTACTTGATACCTTTTACCCTTACTCAACACTACTTTTCTGCATGTTCCCATGGTCTAGGTCTAGGTACTAGCCGTAGTTGTTGAGTTGGGGACTTTTTGACATCTCATGAGACATTAGGTGACGATCAATAGCTCTGGATAGTCTGTAGTCTTCGTTCTATTTTTGTGGCCGCCTTTTATATCCACATATTAGCCTTGTACATTATAGTTTTTTTGTATATATAAAAGATCTTCTTCCTGTTATGTATATTATTATTATCATTAAATATATATCTTTACTTGAGACTATAGTAGCTCTGTGCAGATGAATTCTATTTTCTATGTAGGTTGTACTTGTGTTATTTATGTAGTTAGTGTTACTATGTTAGTGATTTAGGACATGTACCCTAGGCTGGAGATGGATTCCCTATAGGTAGACCTAATAGTCGCCATCATGACATGATAAGTCGGGTCATGACAACGTCAAACCACGGTCTCTCCACTCACTTCCTTGATTCCAACTTTGGTTGGCATTTTTGCCTTTGACAATTTGGGCGATAAACACCCATTTGATACAAGAACTGAATATCTTTTTCATACACCGCAACCTCTTGGGATAAGTTTTAACCTTTTTCCAACAACGCTAACTACTTCAGAAACCCATGTAACATGCTTTGTCAAGAGATCAAGTTGCATTATCACATTTGCCATATTCTTGTTGTAAGGGCCCACCTGTGAGTAGTTTGGAAAATGTAAGAAAATGAGTTACGGAAATTTTTTGAGTGTCAGTTGTTATGAGGGGTCTATTGGTCATAATTAGTTCCATTGGCTATACCTAGTGGTCGTGAGTTGAAGGTTAGACTAGGTGAAAATGATGATTTTTGAAGTTAGGTATATGACTTATTAGGCGGCCATAAAGTGACTTATGAGTCATAAGTCAGGTCATAGAATGTGATTTAGAGAAATGTTTCTGAGAGTATGAAATGTCATCAGACGAGACTCTTACCTCCGACACATAAGTTGGACCACGGGCCGTAAATGGGGTTTGATGGTCCTGTCTGAAAGAATTTTATGGAGGGAAAATTTGACATTTACTATTATTCTAATGCTATGCGGCATCGTTTAGGCCCTTAAATCCTTACTTTCCATCCTTATTCACCCTCTACACTTCCATTCTAATTCATTCTCACCAAATCCTAAGTCTAAAACTCTCCTAAACTCCCTCCAATCCTCCAAGGCTTCAAGAAGAAGAAAGAACACAATAGTTTTGGATTTCCTCAACTCCAAGTCCTATTTTTCTCCGCTAAATTACCAAGGCATGTGGGTTTTGATTGTGGAGACCTTTCCTCCAAAAGATCAACCATGCCACTTCTCCTTTATGCCTTCTCAAGTTATGGTATTACAAGATGGTTTTATTAACTTTATCACATGAAGATAAAGTGAAGTATCTTATGACGGTTTATCCTTATGCATTGTTATGAAGTGAAATATCATGTGAAATCTATGATTTATATGAGGGCTTGATGATGCCCTAACTAAGTTTTTACTATGTTTTGATGGGTTCTTTGAAGATTGAATAAGTGATTCCATTTTATAACTCTCATGACATTTATTGATGATTTGCATGGTTTTAAGTCGGGTACATGTACCCACCATGGTTTTGAAATAAGATTTATGCCAAGCTTCTATGATATTGAGAGCCTTATGGAAAGATATGTGAATTATGAATGATACAAATTGAAGGGCATCATGAAAGTATTATGAAAATCATGAAAGTTATGAGAGTTATGAAGCCCTATCTTTGATATATGAAGCTTTGGTTTTGAGGAGTTACTCTATGAAAATATTATGATATTATGATGACTTGCATATTATATTCAAGAAATACAAATTGTTTAATGGTTTTTCAAGAAATACAATAAAAAAAGCTATTTTTGATTATCATGCATGACATTTACGATATCTTTGTTGTTTATTTGCTTATAATACTTGTAAAGTAGCTGTTACTTCTGATATGGGCCAAAGTGTAAACCGTAATGATTATTTTACAATTACATTGGATTGATGAAAACTGGTTTTCACAAAAAAAATTTTAGGTTATAAAAGTTGTGAAATGTATAAAACTGGGTCTTATACTCCTCAAACAATTCTTGAAGTTTTACAATTTTATGGCCTATCTAGTAAAATAATTTGTGTAACTTTAGATAACGCTTCTAGTAATAAAAATGCTATTGATTATTTAAAACCTATTCTTACTCCTATTTATGAAGATGATTTTCATATAAAATGGATTACACATATATATAATTTAATTGTTAGAGATGCTATTTCTTTATTTGATAATTATTGTAATAAAGTTGAATTAGCATGCCCTTTTATTTTTTAATGTCAGGTTAAGACTAGACATAAAGAATTTGAAAATAGGTGTATTGAACGCAATTTTCCTGTTCCAAAAATTCCAAAAATGGTATCCACTAGGTGGAATTCTTTATATGACATGCTTCAAGTAGCTTATGAGTATAGGAGACCGCTTCAAATGGTTTGGAATACACATAATTCTGATATGGACTTTCAAATTGATGACATTGTTTGGAAAGATATAAAAGAACTAGTTGATTTTTATTTTCCTACTATTTCTTCTGTTTTACCAAATATTTATGCTTTTTTTGTAAATTTGCTTGGTTTAAATATAATCCAAAATTTCTACGACTGGTTAAAAAGATGATTGATAAATTTAAAGAATATTTTTTCCAATTTCTCAAATTTATTTAATTGCATGTTTATTTAACCCGACTTACAAAGAATTAGGTGTATCTATAATGGTAGATAACATATATAGACATTTAGAAATTGAAGATGATGAAAAAAATCCTTCATATAATTTTTTTGTTAAAAGTAGCATTAGATCAGAGGCTAGGAAAGTATATGATTTATATGTTTCTACTTTAGATGATGTACAATTTCAACAACCAGAACCATATAGATATAGATACAATGATGACATTGATGTCATGGTAAAATATAATCTTGGTCTTAGTACTAACGATCATAATGATTTTGATGAATTTCTTAACCAGGCTCCAGAAGATATTAAAGATGCACAAGGGAAGCCACAACTTTTGGACTGGTGAAGGAATCGAGGCAAATCTTTTCCAAGACTTCAGCAGGTGGTCTGTAATATTCTAGCTATTCAAGCATCGTCAGTAGTTTTGAAAGGCGCTTTTAGTGCAGTAAGATACCAACTTGGGGACCTTCTACATTCACTAGCATCAGACATCTTGGAAATATCAATTTTATTTAGAGATTGGATAAATGCGGGGTAGAGGAATTTAGGACATCCAAATCTGTCGTCTCAATTTGAAGCTGACGTGGATAATATTTTATCGGAATCAAATGAAGACGACGTGGATTTCATGGAAGAACAAGCTCAACAGCCAGTTCAAGACAATGTAACACTAGAAATGTTAGAACAACTTAGGCAAGATTTCAAAATGCTATAAGATAATAGTATATTATAAATTCTAATAAACAAAGCCTAATTGAAATAGAACACTTCCTAGAAAGTAGCTGCGTAAATTAGGTGACTAATTGAAACAGAACTCTTCCTAGAAGGTGGCTGTGTAAATTTATTTTTTTTTTTCTAATATCTGTACAACACTACAACTTTTTTAGTAACATAATAAATTTATAGGCTATTCGCCTTAATTTTTTTATTATCTTGAATTTACAAATTTAAGTTTATAATTTTTTTAATATATATTATCCCCCCTTATTTCTCAAATCTTTAATATATATTCACTTTAAAATATAAAATCAAACATTCAAAAAACTTTAAAACTTAAATTTTATATTTAAAAAAATTGAAATTTAAATTTTTGAAGTCAAAAGTTTAAATTTTTCAATATTTATTTGAGAACTTAGATAATTTGAGATTTAACTTTAAACTTTAAAGTCTAAAATTTTAAATATTTTAAACTTTAAAACGTAAAAATTAAACTTCAAAGTTCATAATTCAAACTTCAAACTTTAAAAAATTTATATAATTAAAATTAAAATTTATAAACTAAATTTTTTTATCATGTTTTAGCTTAAAAGAATAAACTTTAAAAGGTATAAAAATTTAAAAACAAATAAAAATATTTTCAATAATTCTGGTCCAGTCCGATTCGGGTCCTGATATTACCGGTACCAGTCTGGTTCCAGGGGAAATTCTCCCTCTTTTTATCGATACCGGTCTAGTTCCTATAAATTTCGGTCAGGTGGTACCGGTTCCGATTCTGACGCCACCCTTACATATGTATATTATATTATGCAAGTTGAATGTTTTACAAGTATATTTTATTACAAGCATTAATCATGCATGTCATATCGAGATTATATATCCATTGGTTAAGATTATGCATTTTGAGTATATTTGCTTATGTCTTTGTTCCATTGCACCACTGATACTTAGTAAAATTCAAATGTACTAACGCATACTCTATGCCTACATGATATTACCATGTAGGGACTGGAGCTCCTTTTGATCATCCTCCTCCACGTGGCTAGTTCGATTCTCCAACAAAGCTTGGTGACTCCTCAACTACGAGGACAACATCTACTTTATTTCATGTTATGATGAGACCTGTTCCTTATGTTGGATACTTAATATTATGAGGGTGAGCCCGGGAAGTGTCTTGGCCCCCACTCCATTCTAAAGTAGATGAGACCTGTTCCTTATGTTGGATACTTAATATTATGAGGATGAGCCCGGGAAGTGTCTTGGCCCCCACTCCATTCTAAAGTAGCTTGGTGACTCCTCAACTACGAGGACAACATCTACTTTATTTCATGTTATTATGAGACCTGTTCCTTATGTTGGATACTTAATATTATGAGGATGAGCCCAGGAAGTGTCTTGGACCCCACTCCATTCTAAAGTAGATGTGTTGTTTGGATACTAAGTTTCTATATTCTTTCAAGGTTGACTCTTCTTATGTTTCTATGTTTATGAAAGATTTCCCCTTAGTCATGCTTCCCTTTTTATACTTGAATCTTGTTGATGTTTATTTTACTTCCGCAACTAAGGATGTGTGCATATTACAATCAAGAGGCTTGTTTGGTTTGTGTTTGGACTACTCATTTGTCGTGTCACGTCTAGGCCCTAGTCGTGGGTCGTGAAAAGCTTGGTATTAGAGCACTAGTTTGTTAATGGTCCTTGGAAATCTAATACACCGCGTCGATTAGAGTCTTATTCATGGTTCTGAAGCACGTCACAACTATGAATGGGATGTTATAAGGCATTTTAGGAAAATTTTCACTTCTTCATGATCTATATAACACTTTAGATGTAAACATAAGGCTTTCCCCCTAATGTGTTCTCTTTGCTTTCTAGATCATGCCGCTACAAGGAAGAAGGCTAAGGAGAGCTCGTACACCCCAGGAGCAACGCACTCTTCCACTCCTCAAGCTCCTCAAGATGGAGGGGTAGTCTTCTGGATGCCATCACAATGTTGGCTCATTCTCCAAATGAACCAAGGGGCCCAAGCTCCTCATATTCGTACTCCAACCTCAAGGGTAAGGGATTTCACAAGAATGAACCCTCCGGAGTTTCATGGGTCCAAGGCGGAGGAAGATCCTCAAGAGTCCATCGATGAGGTGTATAAGGTGCTATTAATCATGGGGGTTAACTCATGGGAGAAAATAGATTAGTGGCCTACCAACTCAAAGGTGTGGCCCAAATTTGGTTTACACAATGGAAATTGGAGAGGAGAGATGATGATGCTATTCCTTGGGAGGAGTTCAAAACGGCCTTTCTCAATCTGTTCTTCCCTACCGAGTGACATTAGGCTAAGATGATGGAGTTTATGATCCTCAAGAAGGTTCCATGAGTGTGAGGGAGTGTGAACTCAAGTTCAATGAGCTTTTCAAGTATGCTTCACATTTGGTTGTTGACCCTAGAGCTAGAATGAACAAATTTGTGTCGGGAGTGTCCGACTTGGTTAATAAAGAGTGTTGTATCACAATGCTTGTAAGTGATATGGATTTTTCTCGGCTCATGACATATGTCAAATAACTTGAGGGGGAAAAACTTAGAAAGAGAAGAAGTGGGGAATCCAAGAGTGCCTGATTTGAAGGTGGTTTCTAAGGTTTTAAGGGTGGTCGGTTTCATCAAGGTCACAAGCTCCAAGGCCAAGGATCCTCCAATGCTTCTAACAAGAGATTTGCTAATGATGGGGTGTCTAACCTAAGATTCCAAGGTGGCAATGGTGGGATGACCCATCCTAAGTGCCACAAGTGTGGGAGACACCATAGTGGTCCATGATGAAAAAATTCTAATGTTTGCTTTGGTTATGGTGAGATGGGTCACAAGGTTATTGATTGTCCTCACGCTCAAAAGAAGGATAGAGATGGTCATCCTCATGGCCAAGATGCTAATGCGGGTCAAAGGACAAGGGAGGCCAACAAAGGACTGCCCAAAGCAAAATATGTTCTATGTTTTCCAAGGAAGGCAAGGAGTGGATTAGGTGGCCAATATTATTATCTGTATGTTAAAGATTTTTTAATATGATGTGTATGCATTGATAGATCTGGGTGCCACTCTTTCTTTCATTACTGCTTTTGTTGCCGATAAGCCTTATGTGTGTCCCAAGTTGCTATGTGAACCTTATGAAGTGTCTACCTCCATTGGTCAATCCATTATTGCTAAAAGAGTCTGTAGAGATTATCCCATTTCCGTGTTGCATAAAGTCTTACCTTGTAATTTTGTTGAACTTGACAAGGTGGATTTTGTTATTATTCTTGGGTTCGATTGGTTACATACATATCATGCTTCTATTGATTGTAGGACCATAAAGTTAGATTTCAACTACCTAATAAGCCCATTCTTAAGTGGGAAGGTTGTAATGTGGTCGTCAAGGGTAGATTCATTTCTTGTCGTAAAGCCAATAAGTTGATTTCTAAGGTTTGCATTTACCACCTAATAAGGGTTAGGGATGTTGAGTCTAATGTCCTTCCTATTGAGTCGGTTCTGGTGGTCAATGAATTTTTTAATCTTTCCCAAAGAGCTTCGTAGAGTTCCTCCTGAAAGGAAAATAGACTTTGGTATAGACCTCTTTCCCGATACACAACCTATTTCTATCCCTCTTACTGTATGACCTAGGTGGAGTTGAAGGAATTTAAGGATCAATTGAGGGATTTGTTAGAGAAGGGTTTCATAAGGCCTATTAAGTCACCTTGGGGTGCACCGGTGTTGTTTGTAAAGAAAAATGATGGTTCCCTTAGAATGTGCGTTGATTACCGGCAACACAATATAGTCACTATAAAGAACAAGTACCCTCTACCAAGGATTGATGACCTTTCTGATCAACTACAAGGGGCAAGTGAATTTTCTAAGATTGATCTTCATTCCAGATACCACCAAGTGACAGTGAGGGAGTGTGATTTTTCCAAGATGGCTTTTCGGACTAGGTATGAGCACTTTGAATTTGTGGTAATATCTTTTGGCTTGACTAATGCAGAAGCTATATTTATGGATCTCATGAATATGGTCTTTAAACCCTACCTTGACATATTTGTAGTGGTCTTTATTTGTGGTATACTAATTTATTCCCAAAGTAAGGTAGAACATGTGAATCACTTGAAGGTGGTGTTGAAATCTTGGCGGCTAAGAGGTTATTTGCAAAATATGAAAAGTGTGAATTTTTATTGAAAGAGGTTGCTTTTCTAAGGCATATAGTGTCGGGTGATAGCTTAAGGTGGATCCTAAGAAGAGGAGGTGATAAGAAATTAGCCAAGACCCTTGACATCGGCGGATATTAGGAGTTTCTTGGGTTTGGCGGGTTACTACCGGAGTTTTATGAATGGTTTCTCTTCTATTGCTTCCCCTATGACAAAGTTGACCCAAAAGATGGAAAATTTGTTTGGACTGATGAATATGAAAAGAGTTTCCAAACTTTGAATGACAAGCTTATCTCCGCTCCTATCATGGCTCTACCGGAAGGGTTTGTAGGGTTTGTGGTTTATTGTGATGCCTCAAGAATTGGTTTGTGGTGTGTTTTGATTAAAAATGGCAAGGTTATAGAATATGCCTCTAGACAACTTATGGTGCATGAGAAAAATTATCCCACCCATGATCTTGAATTGGCGGCTGTGGTGTTTGCTTTAAAAATTTGGCGTCACTATTTGTATTGGGTTCATGTTGATGTGTTTACCAACCACAAGAGTCTCCGGTACGTGTTCACATATAAAGATCTTAACTTGAGGCAAATGAGGTGGTTAGAACTCAAGGATTATGACATAAGTGTACATTATCATCACAACAAAGCTAATTTTGTGGCCGATGCTTTAAGTAGAGTGTGCATGGGTAGCCTAGTTCATATTGATGTTGGTAACAAGGAGGTGGCTATAGAAGTTCACCAGTTGGCTAGGTTGGGGGTTAGGTTGAATGAAGTTGAAAATGGTAGTGCACTGATTGTTGATGGTTCCAAGTCTTCTTTGATTGAAGAAGTCAAGTCAAAACAAGACCTTGACCCTACCTTGCTAGAACGGAAGGCCTTAGTGAGGAATGGTAAAGTAGAGGTTTTCTACCAAGGAGGGAGATGGTTCCCTTAGGTACCAAGGTAGGCTATATATACCTAATGTTGGTGACTTGAGAGAGTTGATTTTGAAGGAGGCCCATAATTCATCTTATTCTATTCACCCCAGTTCTAGAAAGATGTATAGAGACTTGAGGGAGGTTTATTGATGGGGAATTATGAAGAGAGATATTGCCAAGTTTGTATCCAGTTATCACAATTGCTAGTAAGTAAAAGCCGAACATCAAAGATCAGGTGGCCTAACCCAAGACTTAGAAATTCCTACATGGAAGTAGGAAAAGATCAACATAGATTTTGTGGTTGGGTTTCCCAAAACTAGGAACCACTTTGATTCTATTGGGGTTATTGTTGATAGGATAACAAAGTAGGCTCATTTTCTACAGATAAAACCATCTATGGTGCTGAGGATTCTGTCAAGTTGTGTATTCATGAGTTGGTTAGATTGTATGGGGTACTATTGTCTATTATTTTAGATCGTGGTGCTCAAATTCACTTCTCATTTGTGGAGATCTTTCCAAAAGGGTCTTGGTACAAAGGTCAAGCTTAGCACGACTTTTCATCTTCAAATAGATATCTAAGCAGAAAGGACTATCCAAACTCATGAGGATATGCTTAGAGCTTGTGTTTTGGAGTTAAGGGTAGTTGGGAAGAACATCTTCCACTTATTGAGTTTGATTACAACAATAGCTACCACTAGTATGGTTGCCTTTGATACTTTGTATGGTAGGAATTGTAGATACCCAGTTGGGTGGTTTGATGTGTGAGAGATGGCTTTGATAGGCTAGGATTTGGTTATGGAATCTTTGGAGATGGTGAGGTTGATAAGGTAAAGATTGAAACCGGTCAAAGTAGACAAAAGTCCTACTCTAATATGAGAAGAAGAGATCTTGAGTTTAAGGTTGGTGATTGGGTTTACTTGATGGTCTGACCCATGAAGGGTGTGGTCCGGTTTGGAAAGAAAGGGAAATTGAGCCCAAGGTTTATGGTACCTTATAGAATTTTGAGAAGAATTGGTAATGTTGCATATGAGTTAGAGTTTTCTATGGAGATGAATATGGTTCATCTGGTCTTCCATGTGTCTATGTTGAGGAAGTGTGTAGGCAACCCAAGTGCTATAGTCCTGTTAGAGGTTGTGAGCATTATGAAGATAATTTGATCTATGTGGAGGTCCCACTGGAGATATTGGATAGACAAGTAAAGAGGTTGAGATACAAAGAGGTAGCACCCGTCAAGATCCTTTGGAGGAATCAACAAGTTGAAAGTGCTACATGGGAAGCCGAGGTGGACATGAAAAAACAATACCCATATCCCTTCCACTCTACTCAAGATAAAGGTAATAACTTAAGTGCCATCTATGATTTCAAGTCTTAAGTTTTAGCCTTCATGTCATTTTGCATGCATTCATGTTTATTGTAACAAGTTTTTGGTGATTTTTGACATTCATGTTGAGACTCTTTGAAAATGATATTAAAGTGCATTTGTTACAGTCATGTCGGGCCAAAATCTTCATAATTACTTCTCTTATGCACGTTCTTTGAAAATTGGGGACGAATGTTCCTAAGGAGGAGATATTGAAACACCTCTCATGTGCTTCAGAATGCCCCATAATTGTAATTTCTATATATCTCAAAATTCATGAGTGATTTCGAAAATACGACTTTATATTCTTGATCAGGGGAAAAACTTAGTGGGAAATGGGTATAACCCAGATTTTAGAAGACCCCTAGCAAAAAATAAGTTTTGCTAATTTTTTGATTACCAATGTCTGTCTGCGCGTAGGTTGCGATGCACTTGTGGCGTGAACTAGTGTATTTGGTGATCGGTGTCTCGTCTATGTCACGCTTGGGGTGTGGACTGGTATAATATTATCTTTGGTTTTCTTATTTTATCCAAGGGCAATGGAGTAATAGCCCAATGCCCATTTAAACATAAAATCTCCCATACTTGACCATTTTTCAACACTATAGCTCACAAAACCCTCTCTAAAACCTCTTTAAGACTCTATCAATCTCTCATTCAAATTCAAGCATTTCAAGCTCAATTTTGGAACTCAAGAACCGATCTCAAGCTTCAAGTCTCCTCCAAGTTGTTGATGATCTATTACATGATTTATAATTCAAGTGACTTCATTATTATTAAGAGCTTTAAAGCATGTATTGAATTCATGAAAAGTATCTATGATCTTACTAGTATCAAGTTGAGCATTATTTCATGATTTTTACCTCTTGTGAGCCATTTATGTTAAAGCAAGGGACCATGTATGACTATTATCTACTCTCATATTCAAGTTAGGCTCACTAGTAGAGGTCAAGCATGTTTAAGAGCTACTCATGTTATGTTATCACATCTCTTACAAGATACTCATGTTATCATTAAACTATGATTATTTCAAGTATTCCATGGGATTTGACTTAGCACCAATTGAGGCTTAAGATGGGGGCTCGACTCAAGGGGTCCTATATAAAGACTTTAGTCTCTACACTATATGCCACCATATGATTGTGAATATTACCCTTGCTATACTAGTGGATCTTTCTAGTTCATGTTATCATGTTTGGCTTACCTTGGCAAGCCAACTACACTTCGTCGGGGGGTGTCATGCTCGGTCACCTGTACCGAAGGGGTGTCATGCCTTGGAGTCCAAGTTGTACCTATTTGGTCTATGTCGGTTGAGGTCTCTACCCACATATGTATGATGTATTATGCAAGTTGAATATTTTACAAGCATATTTTATTACAAGCATTGATCATACATGTCATATTGATAGTATATGTCCATTAGTTATGATTATGCATTTTGAGTATATTGACTTATATCTTTGTTGCAGTGCAACCCAGGGGCCATGGTGCCACGATGGGCATGCTAGGGCGCTCATTTTTGGGGGAAAAACAAACCTTGACGTGGAAAGCATCAAGGAATACTAAAATGAGAGCCCTCCACCCGCGCCCTATCCATGGAGTGTGCGTTTGGATGCGTGCTTCTTCCGAAACCAAAATGATCTCGCCAATAGATATGAGGGTCATACTTTGAGAGTTGGTTGAGCTTGAGGACGATGACACCTGGGTGATACACACCGGGCACTGTTGACGTCGCATGGTCATTGAGCCTTGGGAGCTAGCTCTGCTGGCGTCGCATGGGCGTTGTGCCAAGGTCGCCGGGCGTAGGGCATTTTCGCCCAAGCGGCTTTTAATAAGGTTGATGTACGGGACAAGGTAAGTAAAAAATATTGTAATTAGAGATTGGAGAAAAGTTTTGAATAATTCTTCAGTTACTTTTTTTACGTAAGTAATTTTCTTAAATTAAAAAAAATAAATTGATATGAAAAATATTTTTTAAATATTCAAACCAATCCGCATACTTAGTATATTCAAACGTACTAACACATACTCTGTGCCTACATGATATTACCATTTAGGGACCAGAGATCCTTTTAATCATTCTATTCTAAGTGGCTAGTTTGATTGGCTAAGAAAGATTTTGGTGAGTCCTCAACTACGAGGGAAACATCTACTTTATTTCATGTTATGATGAGACTTGTTCCTTATGTTGGATGCTAAGTATTTTGAGGGTGAGCCCGGGAAGTGTCTTGGTGCCACGACCCAAGCCTAGGGCCTAGACGTGACCGGTGAATAGGGATCTGAAGGAACCCCAAACAAGCCTCATCGCATATCATTACATATCCTTGGTCATGGTATCAATTAAAATAACAATAAGAGATAAATGTAAACAAAGGGAAATTGGGACTAAGGAGAAACTTCCATATCATAAACATTAAGAGTTAATAGAGTAGGCTCATAGTGTATCACATAACATATCCAACAACACCGCTACTACATATATAAGAGCGAGGGCCAAGACAAAGCAACCAGGCTGACCCTCAGAGTCAATACATAAGTCAAAGAGAAAGTCATAATACATAACAAGGGATCATAAGTAACATCCCCGAAATGGAGGACTCACCAACAAGCTTGAGTGAAACCATGCTATCCACATGGGTGGAGATGCTCAAGCGAGGCTCCCATTCCTATATGGTGATATCATGTAGGCATTGAGTAGGCGTTAGTATGTTGGAATATACTAGGTATGTAAAATACAATGCAACAAGAGATAGACAATAATCAAAATGCATTATCATAGAAAGAAATAGTACATTAGCAACATGACATGCATGAACAATGCTTAAGGTTAAACATGCTTGTAAATCATGATCAAGGAATGTAACTCATTATGGGATATATACTCAACCCTTTCTTACCAATCTTCATGAAATGGACCAAATGGCCCCAACTCACCTTATGGTATAGCCTTTTTGGAGAGTTTTACCAATACCCCTACTGTACGACATAGTCTTTTTGGTAGATAGTATAAGACGTCCCCTACTTTAGGATAAAATCTTTTGGGTAGGATCCGTGATTCATTCTACATTACGGCATGGATTTTCCATAGAATTTCCACAGCATACAATATCAACTTTTCGGTGGGACCCATTAGTCTTTATACCTTATGGCATGGCCTTTTTGGTAGGGTTTCCATAGCTTATGATATGATCTTTTCAGTAGGAACTACTATTATTCTACCTTACTGCATGGCCTTTTCGGTAGGGGGTCCATACCTTGCGATATGATCTTTTCGGTGGGAACTATTAGTTATTCTACCTTATGGCATGGCCTTTTTGGTAGGGGATCCATACCTTATGATATGATCTTTTCAGTAGGAAGTATTAGTTATTCTACTTTATGGCATGGCCTTTTCGGTAGGGGGTCCATACCTTACGATATGATCTTTTCGATAGGAACTATTAGCTATTCTACCTTACGGCAAGGCCTTTTGGATAGGGGGTCCATACCTGACGATATGATCTTTTCGGTAGGAAGTATTTGTTATTCTACCATACGACATGGCCTTTTCTATAGGGGGGTCCATACCTTACGAAATGATATTTTCTGTAGGAATCATTAGTGTTTCTACCTTATGGCATGGCCTTTTCAGTAGAGATCGTCGAACTAGCTTATCAAAACATTTCATTTCAAACAACAAAGGATGACCTTCTCCATTTTCTCAAGAGCACAACAAATATGAGAACCCAACAATCTACTTGCAGCACCTTAGGTTCTCTTTCATGAAAGTAACTCATATAAACATTCCTATCATCATCATATAGTCATCATATACATACATTACTTCCATAATCATTTCATCATCATATAATCATCATATGGCCATTCAACTCATAAGACATGCATTAGACCTTCAATTCTTCAAGAAACCATAATCGGACATTTTATCAAACACTTGGCGAGTGTGAAATGGTAGTATAAAACTATGAAATATAAAGATAAAATCATGCAATAAAATCCATTGTATAACAATCAATCAACACCTTGCAACACCCTCAAGCAATATACATCAAAACCCCTCATCAAATCTTATAATAGATCCAAGATTTATAGCTCAAAATATAGTAAAATAGTCACAACTTTACATAGCTTTAACATAGTTCATAGACATGTTAATACTAGAAAACCCATTTGAAAAATCAACTTTAAATCATGCAAATAAGTAAAAAAGAGATTAGGAAACCTTGTGTGGAAGAACCCAATGGTTAAAATCCACATACCTAGACTTTGGAGAGTTTCTTAAAGAAGAATTCAAATGGAGACTTGAAGGTTGAATGACATCCTTAGATCCGGAAAGAGATTGGGAAACTTGAGTCTTGAGGAGGACTTTGGGCTTGACTTGGTTTCCTTGAATTCCTACAAGACTTCTTGAAAACCTTGAGAATGAATGGAGAATTTGATGAAGATTAGAGAGGATTTTGAGAGGTTGTTGGTTGGTTTTTAGGGATCAAAATTGCGAGATAATGAGGGATTTTCTTGTATATAGGTATAGGGTTGTTACCCAATTACCCTAGAGTAAAAAGAACAATTTTAGGAAGTTTTGAACTAGTCCACATTAGGTCCGCATCACAGACCCATCACAGACAGCTATTATTTATGTGAAGTTTCACCAAAAATTATTTTCCTTGCCACGGACAAAGTACCTTTTAGGTACTCGTTTTCCCACATAATTTTGCCCTATGAACAAGAATATGAGGTCGGATTTGCAAAATTCTGCACGGATTTTGAGATATTGAATAAAATGCATCATAGGGACTTTTTGAGCTACGTGGAGGGGTGTTTAAATATCCTCGATTTGAGATATAAGGGAACTACGATTATGGGGGAATTCCTAGGCAAGTGTGGGGCGTTTCAATATCTCCCCCTTGGGAATCTTCATCACCAAATGTCAAAAATACATACATAAGAAGAGTAATCATGAACAAATCAACCCAATAAGAATGCAACAATACACTTAAACACCATTTCCGACATCTCAACACAAGTGTTAAAATCATCATGAACTTATCAACATAAATATGAATACATGCAATGACATAGGGGCTAAACTTAAAACTTGCGATCATAAAAAGAAAAAGGACTTCACGTGTTATCATAAGCTTCAATAGAAGGAAGGAGATATGGATATTGCCTCCCATGCCCGCTCCAGCTCCCCGAGAGGCACTTTCAACATGAAAATTCTTCCAAACAACATTGACTAACACTACACCCTTATCAATCAACTTCTTCAACCCTTCCATCGAATACTTCCATCGGGATCTCTTCCAAGTCAACTTCTCCTCCACAACACCCATAATCTCACGAGCTCTATAGGACTAGAGTCACCACCACATCCCTCGACCTAGAAGCATGAAAATTCAGACAAGCCATAATCGTATCCCTAGTTAATTCCAATCTTATGTAACCTTACCAATCCTCCTCTACGCTCTATAAGGACACACAACCCAAAGCTCATTGTAACCTTAATCACACACGTATCCCACTTGGTACTATAAAACACCATCTCCCCCTTGGGAGACAGCTTCCACTCTACCATCTGTTCACCCAAAACATCCAACCCTAATTAGACTTCTCAAGACCTTGCTTAATCTAGAACTCTCCAATCAAAGAAGGTTTAGAACCATCAAGAATACTACACCACCATGCTCAACTTCTTCCAACATAACTCTAACCTAGCCAACCGATGGACCTCTCTAGTCACCTATTTGCCACCACCATCAACACATGCTAGGCCACTTAGAGCACCGACCACAACTTAAGCCTTGCTGGGGAAACTAATGCACACTCATATCATAATCCTTAAGGAGTTCTAACCACCTTCTTATTATCTTCTATTCACACCTGTCATATTTACCAAACAATTCCCATCATCCAAGACTTGCAACACTACCCCAAATGATTCACCAGCTCCAGTAATAGCGCGCTAAGTCTAAGAAGCTCCTAATATCCGATGAAGTCAAGGTTTAGGCTAATCTCTAATCACCTTCATTTTACTAGGGTCCACCTTAATACCATCAGCTAGCACTACACGACCTAGGAAGGAAACCTCTTACAACCCAAACTCTCATTACTCCTATTTAGCATCCATCTTTCTTTCTTAAATGTTATAGAACAACCCTCAAATGACTCACATGCACTTCCTCACTTAGTGAAACGAACCATCATACCAAAATCACCATAAACCTAATAGAGCAGGGACTAAGGATCTTATTCATGAGACCTATAGGCATAGCCAGTACACCAGTCAAACCAAAAGACACTACCCCAAATTCAAAATATCGGAATAGAGTCTCAAGAACTCATTGATTACCGAAAACATCTCAATAGAAAATACCTTAGGTTCAATATCCCTAACTCTCTCAAGATGATGAAAGAAACCCTTAGGGATCAATTTTTCCGTAAGACAAGAAATAGACCTACCTCCTTTTGCTACCACTTCACAACCTAGCACTTAAAGACGAGTTCATAGGGAGTCAGATTCTAACTCTATGGGTTCTAACATCCATGAAGAAACAATATGTATGCAACCATTCCATCCCAAGTATGACATTAAATCCATGACATCTACTCCAACAAGCCACAAGGCAAGACCTAATGCAATACGAACCCGGATCACCTATGAACCTTCTAGCAACAATGCACTAACAAAAGGATAGACACCAAAGGTTCATATAATAACTCGGGACACACAATTAAGTCCACTAGTGACCAAAAGTAATAATGAAAGGGATAGTGAAACTGGGATCCATAAAGATCAAAACCTTCAACTTACCTTCCTTTGCCTTCCTCTTTGAAGCGACATGATCAACTAGAAGAGCAAAGAACAATCATTAGGGGGGAAAACTTACTATAACTCTATAGCATGACTTAGAACATGAAGAAGGGAAATATTCCTAAAATGTCACATAGCCTCCTACTCATAGTTGTGGTGCACAACACAACCATAAATAAGACTCTAATCGATGTGGTGTGTTGGACTCCGAGGGTTTAACAACGTAGTGCTCTGATACAACCTTCGTCACGACCCAAGCCTAGGGCTTAGACATGATCGATGAATAGGCAACCTGAAGGAATCCTAAATAATCTTCATAGCATATCATTATACATCCTTGGTCGCGGAATCTATTAGAATGACAATAAGAGATAAATGTAAACAAGGGGAAATTGGGAATAAGGAGAAACTTCCATATCATACACATCAAGATTCAATAGAGTCAAGCTCATAGCATAGATACATAACATGTCCAACAACACCTTTACTACATAGATAAGAGCAGGGCCAAGACAAAGCAATCCGGCTCACCCTCATAGTCAATACATAAGTCAAAGAGAAAGTCATAATACATAACAAGAGATCATAAGTAACATCCTCGAAATGGAGGACTCACCAAAAAGCTTAAGGGAAACCGTGCTAGCCACGTGGGTGGAGATGCTCAAGCGGGGCTCCGGTTTCTACATGGAGATATCATGTAGGCATAGAGTATGCATTAGTATGTCGGAATATACTAACTGTGTAGGATGCAATGCAACAAGAGATAGGCAATAATCAAAACATATAGTCATAGAAAGAAATAGTACATTAGCAACATGACATGCATGAATAATGCTTTAGGTAAAATATGCCTGTAAATAATGATCAAGGAATGTAACTCATTATGGAATACATAGTCCACCCTTTCTTACAAATCTTCATGAAATGGACCAAATCCACTCACCATATGGTATAACCTTTTTGGAGAATGTTACCAATACATACCCCTACTGTACGATATAGTCTTTTTGGTAGATAGCATAAGACGTCCCCTACTTTAGGATAAAATCTTTTGGGTAGGAGCTATGATTCATTCTACCCTACGGCATGAAAATTTTTTGATAGAATGTCCACACCTTACGATATGATCCTTTCAGTGGGAACTATTAGCCTTTATACCTTATGGCGTAGCCTTTTTGATAGGGTGTCCATACCTTACGATATGATCGTTTCAGTAGGAACTATTAATTATTCTACCTTATGGCATGGCCTTTACATTAGGGGGTCTAGACCTTACGATATGATTTCGGTAGGAACTATTAGTTATTCTACCTTACCATATGGCCTTTTCGATAGGGAGTCTATACCTTATGATATGATCTTTTTCGGTAGGACCTATTAGTTATTCTACATTATGCCATGGTCTTTTCGATAGGGGTTCCATACCTTACTATATGATCTTTTCGGTAGGAACTATTAGTTATTCTACCCTACGACATGGCATTTTCGATCGAGGGCCCATACCTTATGATATGATCTTTTCAGTAGGAACTATTAGTTATTCTACCTTATGACATGACCTTTTCAGTAGGGGCTCCATTATGATATGATCCTTTCGGCAAGAGTTACTAGTCTTTCTACCATATGACATCGCCTTTTGGGTAGAGATGGTAGAACTAGCTCATCACAATATTTCATTTCAAACAACAATGGAAAACTTTCTCCATTTTATGAAGAGCACAACAAACATGAAAGCCCGACAATCTACTTGCAACACCTTAGGTACTCTTTCATGAAAGTAACTCATATTGACATTCCTATCATCATCATATAGTCATTGTATACATACATTACTTCTATAATCATTTCTTCATCATATAATCATCATATGGCCATTCAACTCATATGACATGCATCAGACCTTCGATTCCTAAAGAAACTATAATCGGACATTTTATCAAACACTTGGAAAGTGTGAAATAGTAGTATAAAACTATGAAATATAGAGATGAAATCATGCAAGAAAATCCATTGTATAACCATCAATCAACACCTTGCAACACCCTCAGCATTATACATCAAAAGCCCTCATCAAATCTTACAATAGATCCAAGATTTATAGCACAAAACATAGCAAAAGAGTTACAACTTTACATAGCTTTAACATAGTTCACAAACATGTTAATACTAGTAAATCCATTTGTAAAATCAACTTTAAATCATAAAAATTAAGTAAAAAGGATATTAGGGCACCATGGGTGGAAGAACCCAATGGCTAAAATCCACATATCTTGACTTTGGAGAGTTTCTTGAAGAATAATTCAAATGGAGACTTGAAGGTTGAATGAAATCCTTAGATCCGAAAAGAGATTGGGACACTTGAAACTTGAGGAGGACTTGGGTCTTGACTTGGTTTCCTTGAATTCCTACAGGACTTCTTGAAAACCTTGAGAATGAATGAAGAATTTGATGAAGATTAAAAAGGATTTTGAGAGGTTTTTTATTGGTCTTTAGGGCTCAAAACGGCTAGACAGTAAGGGTTTTTCATGTATATAGTTACAGGCTTATTACCTAGTTTTCATAGAGTAAAAAGAACAACTTTTCAGAAGTTTTTGAACAAGTCCACGTCAGGCCCTCATCGCGGACCCATCATGGGCAACTACTATTTTTTGAAGTTTCACCAAAAATTATTTTTCTTGGCACGGACAAAGTATACCTTGTAGGTACTTAATATCCATAAACTTTTACCCTATGAACAACAATATTAGGTCGAATTTGCAAAATTCTGAATGGATTTTGAGATATTGAAAAAAATGCATCATAGGGTCTTTATGAGTTACGTGGAGGTGTCTTTAAATATCCCCGGTTTAAGATATAAGGGAACTATGATTATGGGGACATTCCTGGCAAGTGTGGGGCATTTCACTTGGTCCCTTCTCCATTTAAAGTAGAGGTGTTGTTGGATACTAAGTTTCTATATGCTTTCAAGCTTGACTCTTCTTATGTTTCTTTGTTTATGAAAGATTTCCCCTTAGTCCCGCTTCCTTTTTTATACTTGACTTTTTTATGTTTATTTTACTTCCTCAGCCAAGGATGTTTGCATGTTACAATCAAGAGGCTTGTTTGGGTTGTCTTCGGACTTCTCATTTTTCATGTCACCTCTAGGCCCTAGGCTTGAGCCATGACAACATACATGGCTTATTGAGCTTATATTCGATGATTTACGATTATTCATATTGGTTAATCATGGCTTATGTTTTTTGTTGCATTAGATCCTACATAGTTAGTACAACTAAGTATGACTGAGAGGCTATAACTTAGAAGCATGCCACAACTATGACTGAGAGCTATGAGGCATTTTAGGAAATGGTTCACTTTTTCAACTATGTCGTGCTTTAGATTTGAAATAAGGTTTCCTATCTGTAATGGGAAGTTTTTTGCTCTTTTAGATCATTTTCATTTGAGACAAATGGCACAAAGATCTCCCAACCCCGAGGGTGAACTGGCCCCTCCAGCCCTACAGGTTCCCCAAGCGGAAGGAGTTACCCATGCCGAATACCAAAATATTGTTACCCTATTGGCAAGGGTCGGGGCTAACTAAGGAGTTCAAGCTCTTCACACTTCTACCCCAGCTCAAGGATGAAGGATTTGACAAAGATGAATTCCTCAGAATTCTATGGCTCAAAGGTGGAAGAAGAGCTCCAAGAGTTCATCGATAAAGTGGATAAAGTCTTGGCTATCATGGGGGGTAAGTTCAGAAGAAAAAGCAGAATTAGTGGCCTACCAATTCAAGGGCCTTTCTCAAACATGGTACAACCAGTGGAAAATAGAGAGGGTGGATGATGAGCACATCACTTAGGGGGAATTCAAAGTTACTTTGCTTTACATCTTCTTCCCAATCGAGCTAAGGGAAGCGAAGATGAAAAAGTCCATGAACCTCAAGCAAGGTTCAACGAGTATTAGGGAGTGTTCCCTTAAATTCAAGGATCTCTCAATATATGCTCCTTACATGGTTTTCGATGCTAGGACAAGGATGCAAAAGTTTGTTTCGGGTGTGTCCGATTTTATAAATGAAGAGTGTCATACCACCATGCTCATACGGGAAATGGATATTTCTCAGCTTATGATATACATAACAACTTAAGGGGGAGAAACTTAGGAAGAGAAGGACGGGGGAGCATAAGAGGGTCGAGTTGATGGAGGCTTTCAAGGCACAATGAGTGGTCCCTTCCAAGGCCACAAATTTCAAGGCCAAGGGTACTCCAATACCCAAGGCCAAAGGTTTTCTAGTGATAGGGATCCTAAGCCCAAGGATCAAGGAGGAAATGATGGCCAAATCATTCCTAGGTGTAGAAGTTGTGACAAAAATAATAGTGGTAGGTGCTATAGAGATGTGGGTGCTTGCCTCGGATGTAGCAAGAAGGGCCAACGAATTTCCGAATGTCCTCATTTTCAAAACAAGGGTAGGGATGGTTGTCCTCAACGATAAGGTGCTCATGCTGACCAAATGCATAACGTTCCCACCAAGGAGGTGCTCTATGTCACAAATTGATTTTTTGCACTTCAAGGGAGATAAGGGGTTGATGAGGCTCCTGATATTGTTACTAGTATGTTAAAGGTTTATAATTGTGATTTGTATGCTTTATTGGATCTAGGTACCACTCTTTCTTTCATTTGTACATTTATTGCCTATTGGCTTCATATGTGTCCTGAATTGTTATGCAAACCCTTTGAGGTGTCTAGCCCCATATTTGAGTCAATTCTTGCTAAAAGAGCATATAGGGGTTGTCCCGTGTCTATATTGCATAAAGTTTTGCCTTGTGATTTTATTGAACTAGACATGATAGATTTTGATATCATTCTTGGGATGAATTGGTTACATGGGTATCATGCTACTATTGATTGCAGGACTCGTAAGGTTAGATTCTAATTCCCTAATGAACTTGTCCTTGAGTGGGAAGGGTAAGATTATCTCTAGTCTCAAGGCTTAGAAGTTGATCTCCAAAGGTTGCATTTATCATCTTGTGTGGTGTGACACCTCGTAACTCTATGATCTAATGTATCCATGTTTTAAGCCTCATTTCGTTAGATTTGAGGTGTATTAGGTTCATGGGAGACTCCAAGTACCTAAATGAGTTCAAGACTTCCCTAAGAGTTAGGTTTTGGGTGATGGTTCATGCAAGGGTCAACTTTAAACTAGCATAACTATTAGCACATTTGGAACTGGGTAGCCCACGAAATGTAAAATGAGAGTTCTTTGAGTTAGCTTCGCAATGCACCTGGTTTCACTTTATTTTGAGTTTGGATGAAGGAGTTATTACCATTTTTATGAGACCCTCTCGTGTAGTGAACTCACACGGGCAACTTGATGGCCAGTGTGCCCTTTGACGGGCCGTTTGGGGCAGCTAAAGCTGGAAAGGACCATTGTTTGCACCAAGGAAGGTGGCACGGCTAGTGGCATGGGAAGAATGGCCGACCACTGACCTTGGGGATGGCCACAAGGTGTGCCAAAGCAAGCTTGTTGGACTTGGGGAAAATATGGCTAAGGTTGGTACCACAGGCATTATTGACGGGCCGTGTGGAGTGGGACGACCCATCGCACCTGGGAGTGTGGAGGCCTGCAACCTTTTGTCAAGGTGAGGTGGGACAGACCAGTAAACGGTCCGTGTAACCCCACACGGTCCATGAAAGTGACCGTCAAAGTGACATCGAAGCTACCTTTTTCTTAAGTGTTCCAATTCCATTTTCTCTGTCTATCTTGTCTAGTGGGCACTCCACATGACCCGTGGAGCACCACAGGTTAGTCAAGTCACCAGTCAGATGATACTTTGCCAATCTTTCAATTCGTTCACTTATGCTGTCTTCATAAATTTTAGTTACTCTAATGCCCTTTTTAGATTGTCAATGCTATCCTAATCCTCGTAAAAGACCTCAACACTATCCCAAAAGATAACACTCATTACTCTCCTATCAAATACACTCTCAATTCTTTCAAAAGGTTTTATCAACGCCCAATTCAATTTCAAAGAAACCCAAGAACAAGATTGGATTCAAAGATCATTTCCAAGCCTCCATTCTTCCCAATCTCAATTCCAAGCAACTCTAGACCTAAGGTATATGGTGTTGAGCCATTGGGTCCTTCCACCCATGGTGCCTAAACCCTATTTTACTTAATAATGCACAATTTAAAGTTGATTTTTCATGTGGGTCTTATATATTGAGAAATTTACTACACAATGATTTTAGTTCTGAAAAGTATGGTTGTTTTAACATGTTTTGAGCTACAAATCTTGGATATAATATTGGATTCCATGAGGGGTCTTGATGTGAATGTATTGGGGGTGTTTCAAAGTATTGAGTTATGGTTTTACCACTGATTTTATTGTATGATTTCATCTCTAAATTGTATGGTCGTTTACCCCCATTACATACCCCCAAGTGTTTGACAAAATGTCAGGATGTTGTTTCTTGAGTAGTTGAAGGTCCAAAGAATGAGATATGATATGAAAGATGTTATGATGATAAAATGATCTTATGTATATGATTATTCCCATATGAAGTGTTGTACAAGAGTATATGATCCTATATAAGGTGTTGCATTAGATCATACCCGATCCAGGAGGACAAGAGCCCGGGTAACCATATTGGGGGTTTATACTCATCAACCATGCGAGGGGTTTATACTTCATCATTATGTTGGTAAGGTATGATTACCACCAATCATGTGAGGGGTTTATACCACACAACCACCAAGGGATTTATACCTTGAACAACTAGCTTAGTCTCTTCTTCACATATGATATCCTATATAAGCATGAGTTACTTAAGCATGTTTTACTTAAGCATTGATCATACATGGCATATTGTATATTATGTCTATTGCTTAATATCGTGCATTTTAATTATGATGTCCACTTCTGTTTGTATTGCATCCCACATACTTAGTACATTCAAACATACTAGCATATACTCTTGCCTACATTATATCACCATGTCAGAATTGGTGCTCAAGTTGATCATCCTCCTCCTCCATGTGGCTACTCGGTACTATTCCAAGCTTGTTGGTAAGTCCTCTATTTCAGGGACCTTAGTTGATGTTACTATTATCTATGTATTGAGACACTATCTCATGTTCTATTGACAATGAGAGTGAGCTCGGTAGCTTTCTCTTGCCTCCCGCTCTATCTATGTATTTAGAGGTGTTTATTAGACGAGCTATTTATTTATGATATGAGCTATGACTCCTTGTCTTTGATGTTGATGTTTTGACAAGCTATCTCTTAGCCCCTTGTTCTTTTAGCTTAATTTATGCCTTTTATATGCTTCCACGACCAACAATGTGTAATAACAAGTTAAGAGTCTTGCTTGGAGTTCCTTTGGGTTTCGCCGTGTCACATCTAGGCCCTAGGCTTAGGTCATGACAAACTTGGTATCAGAGCACTAGATTGATATCCTTGGAGTCCTACACACCACGTCGATTAGAGTCCTATCATGGTTATGGAGCGCTCCATGACTATAAGTAGGAGGTTATGAGACATTTTAGGAAATGTTATCCTTCATATTCTAAGTTGTTCTATAGAATTGTGGTAAGTCTTTTTCCCCCTTAACGATTGTTCTTGCTATTCTAGATCATGCCTAATACTTGAGGAAGAAGGGCACAAACTCCCAAGGAGCAACCTACCAATTGTAAGCTCCAGGATGCTCTCACTATGCTTGCCCAAGTTATGGCCAATCAAGTTAACCAAGGGGCCCAAGCCCCTCATGCTACTACCCCAATAGCTAGGGTAAGATACTTCATGAGGATGAATCCTCTGATTTTCTATGGATCAAAGGTGGAGGAAGACCACAAGAGTGCATTGATGAGATCTACAAATTCCTGAATATCATGGATGTTGGGCCAAATGAAAAGGCGGAGTTGGCATCACACAAACTTAAGGGTGTAGCCCAAATATGGTATGACCAATGGAAGGGTGAGAAGGGAATTGGTAATGTGGTGCTTTGGGTGGAATTCAAATCGGCTTTCCTTAATCGATTTTTCCCATTTGAGCTTAGGGAATCTAAGTTGGTGGAGTTTATGAACTTGAAACAAGGTGTTATGAGTGTGAGGGAATATTTCCTCAAGTTTAATCAACTTTCAATATATGTTCCTCATTTGGTGGTCGATTCTAGATCTAGGATGAATAAGTTCGTGATAGGGGTCTCCGACTTGGTAAGTGAAGAATGTCGGTCCGCCATGATAATTAGTGATATAAATTAGTGATATGGACTTGTCTCGGTTGATGATATATGCCGAGCAAATGGAGGAAGAAAAGTTGAGGAAGAGGAGGGGGCATGAGGCCAATAGGGCCCGATTCGAGGGTAAATTCCAAAAGGGTGCTAGATTTCTTCAAGGCCAAGGTCCTACTCATACAAGTAATAGGGGGTTTGCTAATGACTTCCATAAGCCTCAAGGTATTAGTCGTGTGGCTCCTAATGATGTGTTCCCTAAATGTCAAAGGAGTCATGCAGGCCCATGTTTGAAGGGTTCAAATGCATGCTATGAATGTCAGGAGCTTTGTCACAAGAAGGCATATTATCCAGAAACCGTGGCAAGGGCCAGGGTGCAAATGTGGTCCCATTGGGTAGAGGTGGTCCTCAAGGTGGTTCCCCAAGACACAACTGGTTTTATGAACTACATGGAAGGTAAGGGCTTGGTGAGCTTCCCTACATTGTTACTGGTATATTGAAAATCTTTGATCTTGATGTATATACTTTGATTGATCCAGGAGCCACCATTTCCTTTGTTACCCCTTTGTTGCTAAAAAGTCCCATGTTAACCCCGAGTTGTTGCATGAGTCATATGAAGTGTCTACTACTATTGTTTCCTCTATTATTGCTAGGAAAGTTTGTAGAAGTTGTCCTATTTGCATTTTGCATAAGTTGATGCCTTACGATCTTGTTGAATTAGACATGGTAGATTTTGATGTCATTCTTGGGATGGATTGGTTGCATACCTACTATGCTTTTATTAATTGTAGAACCCGTAATGTAAAGTTTCATTTCCCAAATGAACCTGTCCTTGAGTGGGAAAGTCAAGATGTGGTGGTCAAGGGTAGATTCATTTCATGAATTAAAGCCCGTAAGTTGATCTCTAAGGGGTATCTTTACCATCTTGTGAGGGTTAAAGATGTGGAGTCCAAAGTCCCTTCTATAGAGTCAGTCTTGGTTGTAAATGAGTTTCTTGATGTCTTCCCAAATGAACTTTCTGGTGTCCCTCCCATAAGGGAGATCGATTTTGGCATAGATCTCCTTTCTGATACCCAACCTATCTCCATTACGCCTTATCGCATGGCCTTGGTGGAGTTAAAGGAGTTAAAAGAGCAATTTAAAGATTTGTTGGAGAAGGGATTTATTAGGCTTAGCCAATCACCTTGGGGTGCACTAGTGTTGTATGTTAAAAAGAAGGATGAGTCGCTTAGAATGTACATTGGCTACCGGCAACCTAATAGGGTCACTATAAAGAATAGGTATCCTCTTCCAAGGATTGATGACTTGTTTGACCAATTGCAAGGGGCTAGCTTTTTCTCTAAGACTGATCATCAGTTCGATTATCATCAAGTGAAGGTGAGGGAGAGTGATATTCCCAAGACGGCCTTCTGGACTAGATATGGACATTATGAATTCGTGGTGATGTCTTTTGGGTTAACCAATGCACTGGCCATCATCATGGACCTAATGAATAGGGCCTTCAAACCCTACCTTGATTCTTTTATTATGGTCTTCATTGATGATATTTTGATCTATTCACATAGTAGAGAGGTACATATGGTGCATTTGAGGGTTGTATTGCAAAGATTGAGTGAGGAATGACTGTATGCTAAATATAGAAAGTGAGAATTTTTGTTGAAGGAGGTTGCATTCTTGGGTTATGTAGTGTCGAGGGATACTATTAAGGTGCATCCTAAGAAGATCAATGTGATTATAAATTGTCCTAGACCATTGACCTCGTCGGACTTTAGGAGTTTCATGGGCCTTGCAAGTTACTATTAAAGGTTTGTGATTGGGTTCTCCTCCATTACTTCTCCTATTACAAAATTGACTCAAAAGAAGGTTAAGTTTGTGTGGACCGATGAGTGGGAGAGGAGCTTCCAAACATTGAAAGATAAGCTTGTGTCCGCTCCTATATTATCAAAATCGGACAGGCTTGAGGGATTTATTGTATATTGTGATGCCTTTAGAGTGGGTTTGAGTTGTGTACTAATATAAAATGGAAAGGTCATAGACTATGCTTCTAGGCAACTCAAGGTGCACAAAAAGAACTACCCTACTCATGATCTTGAATTGGCTGCCAAGTTGTTTGCATTTAAGATTTGGTATCATTACTTGTATGGGGTGCATGTTGATGTGATCATCAATCATAAGATCCTCCAATATGTTCCCACTCAAAAGGATCTCAACTTGAGACAAAGAAGGTGGCTAGAACTTCTTAAGGATTATGACATGAGTGTGCATTACCATCCTGAAAAGGTAAATGTTGTTGCTAATGCTTTGATTCGAGTGTTTTTGGGTAGCTTAGCTTATGTTTATGGTGGTGATAGGGAGATGGCTAGGAAGGTGCATTGATTGGAAAGATTTAGGGTTAGGATGGAAGAGGTAGGTAATGGTATGGTTTTGTTTGATGGATCCAAATCTTGTTTGGTTGATGAGGTGATAGTGAGGTTAGATCTTGACTCCCCCGTGCTTGAATTAAAGGCCTTGGTGAAAGAGGGAAAAGTAGAGGTTTTCTCTGAAGGGGGAGATGGTGCCCTTAGGTACTAAGGTAGGTTATGTGTTCCTTATGTTGATAGATTGAGAGAGAAGATCCTTGATGAGGCCCATAATTCTTCATATTCTATCCATCCCGGTTCTACCAAAATGTATGAAGACTTGAGGGATGTGTATTGGTGGGGAGGCATGAAGAGGGACATTGCCAAATTCATTTCCAATTGCCATAGTTGTCAATAAGTCAAAGCTGAGCATCAAAGGCCAGGTGGCCTAACCCATGATATAGAGATTCCCACTTGGAAGTGGGAGGTGATTAATATGGATTTTTTGGTTGGGTTGCCCAAGATTAGAAAAAGTCTTGATTCTATTTGGGTGGTGGTTGATAGGATGATGAAATCGGCTCATTTTCTACTGGTTAAGACCACATATGGGGCCAAAGTGTATGCAAGGTTGTACATCCATGAATTACTGAGGTTACATGGGGTTTCTTTGTTCAACATATCAGATCGTGGTTGGTAGTTCACTTCACACTTTTGGAGGTCTTTTCAAAGGGGTCTTGGTATAAAAGTTCACCTTAGTCCGACCTTCCACCCTCAAACGGATGGTCAAGCTGAAAGAACCATTCAAACCCTTGAAGATATGCTTAGGGTATGTGTATTGGAGTTGAGGGGTAGTTGGTATGACCATCTTTCTTTGATTGAATTTGCATACAACAATAGCTATCACTCTAGCATCAATATGGCTCCTTTTGAGGCTTTTTATGTGAGGTGATGTAGATCACCAGTCGGTTGGTTTGAGGTTGGAGAGGCGGCCTTATTGAGACCGGATCTGATTATGGATGCTCTTGAGAAGGTTAGGATGATTGGGGAAAGGTTAAGACTGGCCCAAAGACGTCAAAAATCTTATGCCGATGTGAGAAGAAGAGACCTTGAATTCAAATTGGGTGATTGGGTTTATTTTAAGGTTTCTCCAATGAAAGGTGCAGTCTGTTTCGATAAAAAGATGAAGTTGAGTCCAAGGTATGTTGGTCCTTATGAGGTCTTGAAGAAGGTTGGCAAGGTAGCTTACAAGTTGAAGTTGCCAAGTGAAATGAACTTGGTTCATCTAGTCTTCCATTTCACTATGTTGAGAAAATGTGTGGGTGACCCTAATGCCATTGTGCCTCTTGATGTGGTGGGTGTTGTTGAGGGTAACTTGACTTATGAGGAGCTTTCGGTTCAGATTTTTGATAGGCAAGTGAAGAGATAAGGAAAAAGAAGGTTACATCCGTTAAGGTCCTTTAGAGGAACCAACAAGTCGAAAGTGATACATGGGAGGCCGAAGCGGACATGCAAAAGCAGTATCCTTATCTTTTCCACTCCACTCAAGCCTATGGTACTAATTCTAAGTCCCCTATGTGATTTCAAGTATTAAGTTTCGTTTTACATTGCATGAATTCATGTTCATGTTAATAATATTATGTGGATTTTGATGTTCATATTGAGGTTTTATTGAAGACCATATTTAGGTGCATTGTTGCATCCATGTTTTAGCAAAAATCTTTATGACTACTTTCCTTGTGTACGTTTTCCTAACATTCGGGGATGAATGTTCCCAAGGAGGTGATATTGTGACACCCCATAACTCTATGCTCTTATGTATCCATGTTCAAGCCTCATTTGGTTAGATTTGAGGTGTATTAGGTTCATGGGAGACTCCTAGTACCTAAATGAGTTCAAGACTTCCCTAAGAGTTAAGTTGTGGGTGATGGTTCATGCAAGGGTCAAGTTTAAACTAGCATAACTTTTAGCACATTTTGAAATAAGTGGCCTATGACAAGTCAAATGAAAGGGCCATATATTGCACCAAGGAAGGTGGCACGACCAGTGGCACGGGCCGTGTGGCCCACCACTGACCGTGGGGATGGCCACAAGGTGTGCCAAAGCAAGATTGTTGGACTTGGGCAAAATGTGGCTAAGGTTGGTACCATAGGCACTTTTGACGGGCCATGTTGGAGTTGGATGGCCCATCGCACCTAGAAGTGTGGAGGCCTACAACCTTTTGTCAAGGTGAGGTAGGACGGACCAGTAAATGATCCATGTAACCCCACGCGATCTGTGAAAGCGACCATCAAAGTGACGTTGATGCTAACTTTTTCTCAAGTGTTCCAATTCCATTTTCTCTGTCTGTCTTGTCTAACGGGCACTCCACATGACCAGTGGAGTGCCACACGGTCAGTCAAGTCACCAGTGAGATGATACTTTGCCAATTTTTCTATCTGTTTACTTATGGTGTCTTCGTAAATTTTAATTACTCTAATGGCCTTTTTAGACTTCCAATGCTATCCTAATCATCCTAAAAGAGCTAAACACTACCCCGAAGGATAAAACTCAATACTCTCATCTCAAATATGCTCTTAATTCTCTCAAAAGGCTTCATCAAGCACCAATTCAACTTCAAGGAAACCCAAGAACAAGATTAGATTCAAAGATAATTTCCAACCCTTCATTCTTACCAATCTCAATTACAAGTAACTCTAGGCATAAGTTATATGGTGTTGAACCATTAGGTCCTTCCGTGCATGATGCCTAAGCCCTCTTTTTCTTAACAATGCATAATTTAAGTTTGATTTTACATGTGGGTCTTGTATATTGAGAAATTGACTTCACAATCATTTTAGTTCATGAAAGTATGGTTGTTTTAGCATGTTTTGAGCTTCAAATCTTGGATCTAATGTTGGATTTGATTAAGGGTTTTGATGTGAATGTCTTGGGGTTGTTGCAAAGTGTTGATTGATGGTTTTATCACTAATTTTCTTGCATGATTCATCTCTAAATTGCATGGTCTTTTACCCCTATTACATACCCCCAAGTGTTTGATAAAATGTCTAGATGTGCTTTCTTGAGTAGTTGAAAGTCCAAAGCATGAGATATGATATAAATGATGTTAAGATAATGAAATGAGCTTATGTATATGTGTATTCCCATATGAAGTGTTGCACTAGAGTATATGATAAATCCTATGTAAGGTGTTGTATTAGACCATACCCAATCCGAGGGGACAAGAGCCCGGGTAACCATGTTGGGGGTTTATACTCATCAACCATGTGAAGGGTTTATACTTCGTCACCGTGTTGGTAAGATGTGATTGCCATCAACCATGTGAGGGATTTATACCACACAACTACCAAGGGGTTTATACCTTGAACAGCTAGCTTGGTCTCTTCTTCACATATGATATCCTATATAAGAATGAGTTACTTAAGCATGTTTTACTTAAGCATTGATCATACATGGCATATTGTATATTATGTTTATTGCTTAATATCATGCATTTTGATTATGATGACTACTTCTTGTTTTATTGCATCCACATACTTAGTGCATTCAAACATACTAATGCATACTCTTGTCTATATGATATCAACATGTAGGAACCGGTGCTCAAGTTGATTATCCTCCTCCTCCACATGGCTAGTCAGTGCTATTCCAAGCTTGTTGGTGAGTACTCCTTTACGGGGACCTTAGTCTATGTTACTATTATCTTTGCATTGAGATACTGTCTTATATTCTATTGACTATGAGGGTGAGCTCGGTAGCTTTGTCTTGGCCCCCACTCTATCTATCTATTTAGAGGTGTTTGTTGGACGAGTTTTGTATTTATAATATGATCTATGACTCCTTGTCTTTGATGTTGACATTTTAATAAGCTATCCCTTAGCCCCTTATTCCTTTTGCTTACGTGATATTTTTTATATGCTTCCATGACCAAGGATGTGTAATGATAAGTTAAGAGGCTTGCTTGGGGTTCCTTTGGGTTCCCCATTCGCCGTGTCATGTCTAGGACCTAGGCTTGGGTTATGACATATGTATTAGAGATGTCGAGTCTAAAGTACCTTCTATATAGTCAGTTTCATAGTCAATGAGTTTCTTAATCTCTATCTCGATGAACTTCTCAATATTCCTCCCAAAAGCAGAATAAAATTTGGTATAGACCTCCTCCCCGACACTCAACCCATTACCGTTCCACCCTATGGAATGGCACCGGCAGAGTTGAATGCATTAATGGACCAATTGGAGGCCTTTTTGGAGAAAGGATTTATAAGGCCTATTAAGTCATCTTGGGGTGCACCGGTATTATTTGTAAGAAAGAAAGATATCTCCCTTAGAATATTCATTGACTACCGACAACTTAATAAGTACCATGAAGAACAAGTATCCTTTGCCAAGAATAGATGACCTATTTAATCAACTGCAAGAGGCTGACCACTTCTTGAAAATTGACCTTTGGTTCGAGTATAATCAATCGAGGGTAAGGGAGTTTGGTATTCCCAAAGTGGCTTTCTAGACAATATATAGGCATTTTGAATTTGAGGTGATGTCCTTTGGCTTAACTAATGCTCCGACAATATTTATGGATCTCTTGAATAGGGTCTTTAAACCCTACCTTGACATGTTTGTGGTGGTGTTCATTGACAATATTTTGATTTATTCCTAGAGTAAGAAGGAGCATGCCAAGCATCTAAGGGTAGTGATGCAAACATTGAGGGAAGAAACACTATTTGCCAAGTTCAACAAGTGTGAGTTTTGATTAAAGGAAGCCGCCTTTCTAGTTTTGATTAAAGGAAGCTGCCTTTCTATGGCATGTAGTATTGGGCAAAGTGATCAAAGTAGACCCAAAGAAGAGAAAAGTGATAAGAAATTGGTCTAGACCCTTGACTCTAATGGATATTAAGCATTTCTTGTGCTTGGCAGGTTATTACTAGAGGTTGTAAATGGTTTCTCTTCACTTACCTCTCCTTTGACAAAGTTGACACAAAAAAGGATAAACTTGTATAGACGGATGAATGTGAAAGAAGTTTCCAAACTTTGAAAGATAAGCTTACATCCGCTCCTATTTTGAATCTACTGAAGGGTTAGAAAGGTTTGTGGTGTATTTTGATACTTTGGTTTGGGATGTGTATTGATGCAAAATGGAAAAGTTATTGTCGATGCTTATAGGGGATTAAAGGTACACAATTACCCCACCCATGATCTTGAATTAGAGACCATGGTATTTGCCTTGAAGATATGGTGTCACTATTTGTAATGGGTTCATGTAGATGTGTTCACCAACCATAAAAGTCTTCAGTACGTGTTCACTCAAGGAGATCTAAATTTGAGGCAAGGAAGGTGGTTGGAGTTCCTTAAGGATTACGACATGAGTGAGCATTACAATTCAGGCAAAGCTACTGTTGTGATCGATGCCCTAAGTAGAGTGTCAGGGTTGTAGTACCTCGAGGTGGAGATCAGGGCGTGATAAGCTCAGATGGTACCCTAGGATGGACATCATGGTGTGGCAGCAGACTATATCCTCAGTACATAGTCTAGAGTACAACACGCAACCAGTTCTCAGAACATAACATATTTCCTAGTATTCGACATCCCAACAAGCACTCAAGTAACCCGATAGATGTACATATCAAAAAAGTAGTATATGATTGTGTCTAGCTATCAATAGGTTCATTCCAGCTTAAGACACTACAGGTATCTAGAATAACCATAGAAAATCCAGTTGATAAATACAATCGATATACTTAATAATAGTAGGTACTAACTAGCCTCGTTGGATATAACATGTATCTCCCAGGTAGAACTATAACCTAAATAGCAGGTAACCCAGTACAATGATCAAGATTCTTATTGATAAGTATAACTAGGAATCCAAACAACAATAGACAAGCTATCTAATAATTGTAACAAGTCCCAAGATAGAATGGAAGGCAACCCAGCTATAAATGCAATGAATATCCCAATCAACAATCGACAACCCAACTGAAACCCCGAGTCCAGCATTTATCTCACAATCAGGATCATAATTTAGTCACCAAAGAATCAAGAATAAAATACATTGATAGAATTGCAACAACAGAATCATAACCAAAAAGTCATAAGGTGTAGCCTAGAGTATAACTGACAATCATCGACTCAAATATCACCTAATATCAGTACCAGCCCACCCACATAGGTAAACAAGTATCGAAGTAGGAATACATATCAATCACAAGGCATAGGTTCACATTTTTCCTTTCACAGGACATAATCTTAACATAACTAATAGTAATGAGAATCATATTAGTTACAACATATACAATAGTATCAAAAAGCCTAGCAAGTTAAACCAGGAATTAAATAGTCAAATAGATATATATAGGTAGCACTAATGCTCATTTATCTCGGCCCCGCACCATATTATACCTTTACAATCTTTATCAGTAGCGCCTCACTATCATATAATAGGTATTCAGAAAATAGGGGTATCAGAATCATATATATAGACTAGAACCAGTCCACAATGCAGCACGTAGTCACCTTTCTACCTAACAATCCATCATATCTCAATAGCATCAGGCTACACACACATTGAGATTATAGTAAAGCTTAATATACATACTTGTTGCATGTTGTCATCCTATATATAGCCTTTACCAAGCATTTTTGTACTCTCACAGCGACAAAATTCAGTTAGCATAGTAACTAGAGCTAATACGATCCTCAATACAACAATTACCATCCCATATCATCATATATAGCATATATATATAGCAAAACGAGCCATAAATAACTCATCTTAGCAAAATCAACTCATATACAGCACACTCTCACATTTCAACTCAAAGATCTACACATATTAGCTCAGTCTAATGGTTAAAGAAGCCTAGCCTATCTGGAAGGTGGTTCCTCATGCTCCTGATCAATTCTCTTAGGCTTCCCTATTCTGCTCACCTCAGATGTTGCTCCGCTTTCAAAACATAAATCATATGGTCAACACAACTGATTTGATTGAACATCTTAAGAAATAGGTTAAACTACATCAGTTATGGCTAAAATAGAGAAAAATAGGGCCCACACTTGAAATCCTAAACAAAACCCTATAAAATGATCCCTATATCACCCCGAGCCTATAGCTAGAAATTGAGCCCGAAATAGACTCCAAAAGACAGAGAAACGACTAAAAAATGAGGTTACATTTCTTATTAAAATTCATTTCTTACATAACTTCTTGGTCAAATTTCATAAAATTACTGTCAGATTATCAGGATCTATACATATCATAAATTTTCTCTCAAAAAATAGAATAACTTAGACTCAAGTTCACTTAAATCTGATAAGAATTGACAGAGATATCATAATGTAATGTTTTCAATTATTTACAATATAACTAGCTAAAACAATAATTTTACCTTGAAATTTGCACCAAAACTTAAATCCAACACCTCCATAGAGTTCCTTGATAAAATCTGCATGACGTAGGCTTTTGAATCAGTAAAATCACAGTTATAGATCAAAAGCTATGCTTCCTCAATGTTTGGCTTCAAGACTATCTGCAACTAGCCTTTTATAGGCTAGCACCGCTTATGCCAAAGGTGCATGGACATGGCTTTGCTACATGGATGCATAGGAATGCCTGTGCCATGTCGTGTCATGCCGTCTAAGCGAAGGGAGTCCTACTGTTGTGGCATCAAGTTTTCCGAAAACTTCTCCAGAGCATTTCAAGCCCATTCGATGTCTGTTTGACGCAAATAAACAGTCTACTTACATGGTTATTAATTTTATAGATCCAACGATATGGTTAGAATTTCCAATAGAGCATCCCACAAAAAAATGAGGGTCCCACTTCTTTTAGGCTAATTTTAGCCAAAAGAATTAAGGGGGCTAAAATGCATCCGGAAGTTCCGTCATTGATGAAAGGTTGTTTTGGGATATATTTGACATTCCAGAGCTTACCATACCATCTTATTTCTATTTTGAGAACGTTTACCTAGAATTTTATAGAGAACCACTTTTTAACCTTCAGTTGAACTAATTTTGCAATTTAGACTTGGACTCAACAGGTCCCATCGGCTGGGAGAAATTCAAATGTACCTTCTTAGATCGGTTCTTATTCATCAAGCTTAGGGAGGAAAAGACCCAGGATTTCATCAACTTCAAGCAAGAGATCATGAGCGAGAGGGAGTATGCCCTCAAATTTATCAATTTGTCAAAGTATGCTCCATTTATGGTCGGAGATCCAAGGGCTCGCATGAGCAAGTTTATTTTGGGTGTCTCCGAGGTGGCCTCCAAGGAATGAAAGTGGCCATGTTGGTCAAGAAAATACACATTTCCCACTTGATGATGTATGCAAAGCAAATTGAGGAAGAGAAGCTTCGTGAAAGGGCAAGGGAGTCTAAGAGGGCTCGAGTTGAAGGTGGGAACTACTCTCACCAAAGAGGTGGTAGTCACAAGTTCCAAAGTGGCCACAAGTCAAGTGGATAAGGAACCACCAATACTTTTCCTTCTCTAAGAGACATGGGGGTGGATCCCAATCCCCAAAGTCCCAATTTCCCTAAGTGAGAGAGGCCTCACAAAGGAGAATGCCTATTTAGCTCAAATATCTGCTTCAGTTGTGGGAAGCCCTGAAATCATGCTTAGGATTATAAGAGCGGAGGAACAAGGCATTAAGACCAAAAAGGTCTAGTTCAAGGTGCCTAAAGGACGAACTAGTTCTGTGCTCTCCATGGTCGCTAAGAGGTCGAAGAAGCTCCAAATGTGGTTACTGGTATGTTAACAATTTTCCATTATGATGCATATGCACTTTTAGATTGAGAAAATCTGCCTTTTGTAACCCTATTCTTTGCATAGAAGTTTCATGCATATCCTGAAGTCCTTCATAAGCCCTATGAGGTGAGTAACCCCATAGTTGAGTTTATCATAGCCCGAAGAGTGTATAGAGGTTGCCCCATTCTATCTCACATAAAGTTATTCCATGTGACTTAGTCAATCTTTCCATGATATACTTTGATGTTATTGTGGGGACAGATTGGTTGCATGCTTCTTACAACTCCATTGACTATAGAGCCCGTGGGGTTAAATTCTAATTCCCTAATATCCTAGTTCTTAAATAGGACAGTAGCAACTCTTCATGTAGGGGTCGATTCATTTCCTTCATAAAGGCCCACAAAATGATTTCCAAGAGGTTCATCTACCATTTAGTGAGGGTCAAAGATGTCTTCTCAAAGTTCCTTCTCTTGAGTTAGTCCTCATTGTAAGTGAGTTCCCTGATGTATTACCATATGATTTACCGATGTCCATCTCAAAACATAGACAGATTTTGGAATAGACCTCCGGCCCGATACTTAGCCTATATCAATCCCTCCTTATACAATGGCTCCTATAGAAGTTAGGGAGTTAAAGGAGAAACTGAATAATTTGTTAGAGAAAGATTTCATTAGATCTAGTTGATCTGCATGGGGTGCCCTGGTGTTATTTGTAAGGAATAAGGATGGGTCGCTCCATATGCGTATTGACTACCAGCAACTTAATGAGGTCACCATCAAGAATAAGTTCCCCTTCTAAGGATACATGATTTGTTTGAGCAACTATTAGGGGCTACTTATTTCTCTAAGGTCAATTTGAGATCTGATTATCACTAATTGAGGGTGAGAGAAAGTGACATCCCTAAGATGGCTTTCTAGACTAACTATGGTCATATTGAATTTATGGTGATGTTATTTGGCCTCGATAATGCACCGTTGATATATATGGATCTCATGAATAGGATGTTCAAGCCTTACCTCGATATGTTTGTTGTGGTGTTTATTGATGACATTCTTATCTACTCTTGAGGTTTACAAGAGCATATGGAGTACTTGAGTATAGTATTGCAAACCCTGAGAGAACATGACCTCTATGCAAAATTGACAAGTGTGAGTTTTGGCTAGATGAGGTTGCCTTTCTTGGGCAAGTGGTATCTAGATATGGAATCAAAGTTTATCTTAATGAAACACCCCAAAAATGTAATTTCCATATATCTCAAAATTCATTTGTGATATCAAAAATCCAACTTCATATTCTTGATCAAGGGACAAAATTGAGTGGAAATGAGTATAGCCCCAATTTTAGAGAATTCGTAGCAAAAAATAATTTTTGTAAAATTTTCTTATCTAGTGTCCATACGTGACCATACCGCGACGCAGACTGATCACAGATTAGTGTAATTCTATCCTTCATGATGGGTCTGCGTTGCGGACCAGACGCGGACCAGTGTTGATTTGTCCTTAATTTCCTATTGTGACCCAAGGGCATTAGGGTCATAGCTTCATGCCCACTTATGCTTGAAAACATCTATATTTTACTATTTTTCAACTCCATATCACTAAAAAAGATCCTCTCTAAAACCTCTCAACCATTTTATCAAGATTCCCATCCAAATTCAAGTGTGTCAAGCTTTAGTTCGGATCTCAAGAGCTCCATTCAAGCTTCAAGTCTCCTTCAAGTCTACATAAAGGAATCCTCAAATTTAGGTATGTGGGTTTCATCCATTGGGTCCTTTCATCCATAGAGCCCAATCTCCATTTTTATGAAAATTGCATGTTTTTAAGTTTTATGATCTATGGGTATCTTCTATTTTGGATTATGAGTATAATTATGTTGGGGTATTATGAAATGTTAATTTATTATACATGACTATCTAATTCAAGCTTGTACTATGAATGGGTTTTGACTATTGAGACTATGCATGTTTTGAGCTATGAAACTATGATCTATTATGAAATTCGATGATGGATTTCAAGTTATCTTATATTATGTTTTGCAATATATTGGTGGGTTGATTTTCATTGAGTTTTCTCACATTATTACACCCTTGATTTGCATGATTCTGAACAAGCATTATACACCACCTAGTGTTTGATAACATGTCTTGACAATGATTCTTAAGTTGTTGATGATTTATTACATGATTTATGAGTCAAGTGATTTCATGATGATTTTGTGCTTTCAAAATGTATTGAATTCATGAAAATGTCTATGATGTTGTAAATGTCAAATTAAGCCCTTTTTCAAAGATTTTAGCTCTTGTGGGCCTTTATTGTTAATGCAAGGGTAATGTTTGATGATGATCTATTCTTATGTTTTAAAGTTAGGCTCACCATTAGAGGCTAAAGATGTTTTAAAGCTACTCATGTCATGTTTCC
>JAOTQR010000109.1:11422133-11434225 GCA_025774065.1 Solanum ossicruentum | reverse complement strand
GATCTATTCTTATGTTTTAAAGTTAGGCTCACCATTAGAGGCTAAAGATGTTTTAAAGCTACTCATGTCATGTTTCCTAGAAATTGCTAAAGTGTGATTACTTCAATTATTCCTTGGGATTAGGCATAGCACCGATTGATTGGATGTGGCATAGACCATCTTCATGGGTTCATATTCCTTTCCTCAAACTATACGCCAATATAGGAGTATACTTTAACCTTGCCTTATTAGTGGATCCATTTAGTGCACTTCTTAATGAAATCCACCTTGAAATGGGACAAGTTCCCATAAGAGGGGTTACTTTTCTGAAATGGGACGAGCTCCCATAAGGTGAAGTATGGTTTACCATGGCAAGTAGATCTCCTCTTTACCGATATAGGGTAATCATCGAGATTCCATGTTATAGCTCGCTTGGTCTTATTCTTTGTCGGTTGAGGTCTCTTCCCATATATGTATAATGTTCTATGCAAGTTGAATGATTTAGAAACATGTTTTACTTCAACCCTTGATCATGCATGCCATATTGAGATTATACTTATCTATTACCTATTTCTATGCATTTTGACTATATTGGCTTGTGTCTTATTGCATTGCATCCAACATACTTAGTATATCCAAATGTACTAACACATACTTTATGCCTACATGATATCACCATGTAGGGATTGGAGCTCCATTTGATCATCATCCACATGGCTAGTGATATTTTTCGAAGATAAGCTCGGTGAGTCCTCAAGTCGAGGACACTATCTACTTTCTCTTGCTATCTCTAAGACTTCTTTATGTTGAACATTTGACAATATGAGGGTGAACCTGGAAAGTGTCTTAGCCCCAGCTCTATTCTAAGTTTAGAGATATTGTTGGAATATTATGATGTGTTTATGATATAAGCTTGACTCTTTATACATTTCTTCTATCAAAGACTTCCCTTAGTCCCACTTTCCTTTTATTTATATCATCTCTTATTGTTGTTTAATTTGCTTCCGCAACCAAGGAAGTGTGATTGATATGTAAGAGGCTTGTTTGGGTTCCTTTAGGTTCCCATTCGTCGTGTCATGTCTAGGCCCTAGGCTTGGATCGTGACACCTAAGAAGATAGAAGTGGTAAGAAACTGGCCAAAGGCCATTGGCTCCCACTAACATAAGGAGTTATTTTGGTCTATTAAGTTATTATAGGCAATTCGTGCAAGGCTTCTCCACTATTTTATTTACACTCGCCAAGGTAACTCAGAATAAGGCTATGTTTGTATGGATAGATAAATGTAGGTGGAGCTTCCAAACAGTGAAGGATCAGCTAACTTAAACCCCTATATTGACATTACTAGAAGGGAATGATGGGTTCATCATGTATTATGATGCATCAAGGATTAGGTTGGTTTGTGTGTAAATACAAAAAGGTAAAGTGATTGCTATGCTTCAAGTTAGTTGAAAGTGCATGAGAGGAATTAGCCAACTCACAATCATGAGCTTCCGATGGTAGTATTTGCCTTAGAGATTTGGAAATATTACTTGCATGGAGTTCATATGCCACAAGAATCACCAACACGTGTTCACCCAAAAATATCTCATCAACTTAAGGCAACGGAGGTGATTAGACCTACTTAGAGATTATTGATATGAGTGTGAAGTACCACCCTGGAAAAGCCAATGTGGTAGCTTATGCCCTTAATAGAACTTCAATGGGTAGTGTGTTCCATATAGAAGACGATGAAGAAAGGGAGTTGGCGAGAGATGTTCATACATTGGCTAGACTAGGAGTAACTTTTAGTGAGCTCAAAAGTGGTTGTACAATGGTTCTTTATAGGTTTGCATCTTCTTTGATTGATGAGGTTAAGGATAAGCAAGATCTTGATCCCCTCTTAGTCAGTTGAAAACCTTGGAAAAGGGTGGAAAGATAGAAGTCTTCTCACAAGTGGGGATAGTGCACTCTGATATCAAGGAAGGTTGTGTGTAAAGTTGATTATGCAAGAAGCCATAAGTCTTCATATTTCGTTTACCCCAGCACTACCAAGATGTATAGAGACCTAAAAGAAATTTATTGGTGGAATGGGATAAAGGACATTGCTTAATTTGTGTCTGAGTGTGCCAATCGCCAACAGGTCAAAGTCGAACACCAAAAGTCAAGTGTCTTAGCACAAGACATTGACATTCTTACTTGGAAGTGGGGAGAGGCCAACAAAGATTTTGTAGTTAGGTTGCCAAAGACCAAAATACATTTTGACTCCATAAGGTAATAGTAGACCACATGATAAAGTCGGCTCATTTTCTACCGGTCAAGATGACATTCAGTGTTAAGGACTATGCCAACTTGTATACCTGAGGGTTAGTGGCTCGCATGGGATTCTATGTCTATCATATTGGATCGCTAAGTTCAATTCACTTCTCACTTTTGAAAATCCTTTCAAAGCGGACTTTTCACTAGGATGAAGTTGAATACAACTTTTCATCTCCAAACTGATGGACAAACTGAGAGGACTATTCAAACATTAAAGGATATGTTGAGATCTTCTGTATTGGAATTCAAGGGGGTTGGTATGAACATTTTTCACTTATCGAGTTTGCTTATAGTAATAGCTTTCATGCAAGTATTGGGGTAGAACCATTTGAAGCATCATATGGTAGTTGATGTAAAATGTGCATCGGGTGGTTTGAAGTCGGTGAGGTGGCATTAATTGGAACAGACTTAGTGATGAATGCTACGAAGAAAATTAAAAACATCAGGGAGAAATTGCAAACAACCCAAAGTAGACAAAAGATCTACTATGATATGAGAAGAAGGGAACTGGAGTTCCAAATTAGTGTTTGGGTCTATTTGAAGGTTTCTCCAATGGAAGGCATTCTTTGGTTTGGTAAGAAACAAAATTGAGTCCTAGATATGTGGTATCCTACAAGGTGGTGAGAAATGTGGGGAGAGTAGCATATGAGTTGGATCTACCCAACTAGTTGCACTCAATTTTGTTGATCTTCCACAGGCCAATGTTGATGAAATTCATAGGTGACCAAATTTCCATAGTTTTTTTGCATGATGTGAACATTAAAGAGGATTTGAGTTATGAAGAGGTACCAGTTGAAATCCTAGACCGGCAAGTGTAGAAGCTAAGGAACAAGGAAGTTGCATCCTTCAAGATACTTTGGAGAAATCAACAAGTTGAGGGTGTTACATGGGAAGTGGAAGTGGATATGATGAAGTGTTATCCATATCGATTTCAATCTACTCAAGCCTAAGGTGTTCAGAAATCCTTCTAAAGAACTCAAATTCCTTGCACTTTAGTTTCTCATGATTTATGCATTTATGTCAATGTTTATGAACTATTTTGAGACATGTTTAAAGTATGAAAACTGAATTTTTTGAGGAAAAAAAAAAGCTTGACTTGCATTTTTGCATGCATACTGGGTTATTAGCTACCTGTTTACTCTTTAGAGCCTTCCTTTAAGTACATTCATGGAAAAATATTCCCAAGGGGAGATATTGTAATGACCCCCAATTTAGGAGCCCTGAGTATAGAAAAATTGGCCTAAAGAGTGACCAGGAGTTTGGTCTACGGGACCACCTATGGCCTGTAAGTTGAAATATAGCCCATAGGTTTGGTTCTTAAACATAGAACTTTAGGATGAGTAAAAGTTTCCAAGTGTGGGGTGACCTACGAACAAAGTGATGGCCCATAGATAGTTTCATGAGTAGGATCCCACACATGAAGAAAATTTAGAGTTTTTAGGAAAGTGGTATACGAGTTAGCAGACGGCTCGTAGAATGGGTTACGGCTAGTTGAAACTTTTCGTGGGTAAGGCTAAGCAAATGAGGAAAATGGTTAAGTATGGAAGGACTCTACAATTCCAACCATAGCCCGTAAGAGGGTTCATGGCCCATACTATTTTTTATGGTTTTCAATCCAGCAAAGTCAGCTTTCAGGATTTTCAGATGTGTCATCAAAAGAAGAGACTTATGGCTCGTAAGTTGACCTATGGCCCATAACGGGTTTCTATAGGTTACTTCCAATAGTTTATAAGAACGGATTATTTGGTCATTTCAAAAAATTCTACTCCTATACTATATCATTCTGGAGACAAAAAGGGACCTATTTCAGCCATCAAGCCCTAATTTCTATAATTCTTCACTCTCAAATTCACGAAGGCAAAAGAAGCTCTCAAGACTAGGCAAGAACAAGGCTAGGGTTTTCAAGGTTTCTTCCCCAAAGGCTTCAATTTTGTTTCACCTTAGTCCTCTAGGTATGTCAGTTGATTTATGGGTAACCATTCACCCATAAAGTTCCCCATTAAGTATTTTTTTTTACCTTTTCTCTAAGTTTCTCAATTTAATGTGCATGCTTGTGATGATTTTGTGATGTTTATGTTATTATATGATACTTATGAAGTTGAGTAACTCTTTTGTTAAGTGAATACCAAAATATTTGAAGTATGATGTTGACTCCATGATAATTTTTGATATGATCAAGGTTGGGCAATTTTGACGTTCCTTTTAAAGGAAATTTCCTAAGATTTATGAGATTTATGATTGTCCCATGCTAAAAGCTAAGCGCACCTTGTTTTCAATGAAAGTTTTTCCTATGATTAATGATTATGACTAGGGCATTAAAGAAGTGCTTCAAATCTAAGTTTACCAAAGATATATGTATGATGTTCACTGTCCTAAAGGATGTTTAAGAAGGATTTGTAAGTTCGAGCTACTCCTATGATTGCTACTTATGATTCTAAGAGTATGCTTTAGTGATTTTGTAGGATGACTTAGTTATATGTTGTCAAAATATAACGCTTTTGTTGCTTAAAACTTAGGATTTTGTATGATCTCGATGCAATATTTATGGGTTTTATGTGTTTTTGTGTTTAGATTTACAAGAAGACATATTGGCCATAATTTGGGGAAAAATTACAGAAACTTGTGGGTTTTTGAGGATTTATGAGACCCCCTACGAATATCAAATCATTCTATGAGTCATAGAGGCAGATTCATAACAAACTCCAGTGAAGGTTGATTTTGAAGGCCAGCTCAATGAGACACGCATACGAGTCATGTTGATGGGTTTCGTGAAGATTTCTAGTGAGGGATAAGTTGATGAATCTGAAGCCTATGAACATGCATTACGAGTTGTAGATCAGTGTATGAGTTGTGAAGATGTTTCGTAGAAACGATGTCCAAAATCCAAGGAGTTGAGTAAGAGACCTGTCTACAATTCGTAGATCATATTATGAGTCGTAGAGACATTTCATGGAGTCCACCGACCAGTTTTTTATTTTATTTAGGACTTAATTTTAACACACCACATATTATAATACTAGTACTATGCAAATGAAACATAATATGGTTTGGTCAAATTAGCTCCAATTTTTAAAAGTGCTTGAATCTCCAATTAAAGGACAATATGTATGTCTAATGCTAAAGAGGGTCAAGTATAAATAAGTTTTAAGTCAAATTGAGGAGATCATGGCCTTAAAAGAAGTGAGAGAAGTAAGGTGCCTGTAGTATTTAGGAAGCTAGCAGGTGAGTCACCTACTTGCTTAGCTTAAATTTGCTAGCTAAACGGAGACGAGGCCAAACGTCGAATTTGTCCATGTCCGATTATGAATAAAGTACGTGTTAAGGGTGTAACTTTATCCCATGTTTTAGCATCACAAATGGACTATATTTTCATCCCAAGAATAATAGAGAAAGGGCCTAAGTACAACAAAACTCACTTGGTGAGTAGGGCCAAAACTGACTAAGAGAAAGGAAACAAAATAGGTAGCAAAGGCCCAACCAATTTGAACCCAATAATGCCCAAGTGCTTGGGCAAAATGGTACTTTCATTTTTTGATAAAATAAGGCTTAAAATGAGAAAGTTAAGTCGGCCAAGTGCTCAGAAAGTTAAGTCGGCCAAGTGCTCCTTTAAAAGGGGCTTAAAATCAACTCACTCGAGTCATTCAACTTTAACAAAAAAATCAGATTTTCTTAAGGCTTTCTCTCTACACTTCTTAACTTTGTAAAGCAGCCAAAAGGAGCTTTTAGGGTTCTTAAGGAGGACCTCAACATTCAAGGTAAAGGTAAGTAATTATAGTTGTGGTATTTAGTATGGTTTTCTTATGCAAAATAAGATATTATGTTGGTTATGTCTATGCTGAAATTGTTGGAGAACATGTGTTCCAAAAGTTGTTGTACATTTTTCTTGTTTATTGGGAGGCTTTTCTCTTTTTGGTTGGATAGATTATGAAGGGAGGCTACTATCCTTAATGATTATTGGTTCTATAATGATGTATAAAGGCTGCTTCACCATTTTTACAGTCTGCAAAAGTAAGTTCTTGTGTGATATCATAATTGTGCTCGTAATAGGAACTTGTGGGCTGATTGATTGGGGGCTATTGTCTCACATCCTCCACCTATTTTGAGGACTATTTTTGAACTGTTTTAAGACTGTTTGTATGTATAAATGTTGTCGAACAGTTTGGTTGAAGTTGGTAAAGTTTTGGAATCGTCATCGTCGTAATGTAGCTAAGGGATATAACGTTATGCCGCTTATTTTTTTTTTGCGTAGAATTGTTGTGTGTCATGCTTGTGGGCTATTGTAAGAATATTATGGAACTAAAACAGGTTGCACATGATATGTATATGATAATGTGTATTAGAAAATATGATTAAGGGCGGAAAGGTTGAAAGAATACGCTCGGGTAATTATCCGCTTGCTGCCCGTATGTTGTTTTTATGAGAGTGAGCTGTCAAGATGTATCTATTTGCTGCTAATGCTAGTTTCATCACCTACTATACTGTAGATAAATATTCAGAGGAAGGGAACGATATTTGGAGGTAATAGCAAGGTTGTGCAACAAGGTATGTAAGGCTACTTGATTTCATATTATTTAGCATGAAACATAGATCCCTCCTTGGCACATAAAGGCAGTGCCAACTCTGACACAACTATTAACTGTGTCTCAACTCTTTCATATATTCATATGCGAAATACATAGTTTTAAATCTGCGTAAATACTTGGATACCAAGATACACAAATTCGTTCTACTAAATAAAGTTCATGTATTGTTCTACCTCCGATGCATTTCATTATTTGTGTAACGTACTCCTTTCGTTATGATATTATCTTTTACAATTATTTACATGTCATATGTTGTATCTACAGTCCTACAACTTCAATATTATGACCACCAAAAGAATCATCTCAAAGGTAACTAAAAGATAAAGTAAATTATATTGCTTATTGATGGGAGGTAATCCGAGGGGTGGAAGAATCACCTATCCAGGGTTGATCCTATAACGGGGGGGGGGGGTAGCCCGAAGGGTTAAAGGAAAAGCCTAGCCAGGGCCCATCTCGATATAGATTTACCATTGATCAGCTGGTCATTTGTATTACATGTTGTGCACAGATTATATAGTAAAGGTAAAATAATAATAACAACATAGAGAACATGATCTCACAGTATAACTAAAGGTGGTCTCTGATCCTACACCAGTGTATAGTTTTGTTTGAGTTGTTACTTCATATACAATATTTCCTGTCTTATATATTCAGCACATTACCTCGTACTGACGTCCCTTACAGGGGACCTGCATTTCATGCTATTGGTACAGGTGCTAGTAGATCTCTCCAGTAGGAATACAGGATATCTGGCTGTTGTTACCAAGCTCCAGGTTGCTACGGAGCTTTGTGTGTCTAGAGCTTATATTTTTGTATTGTATAGTTAGTCGAGACGATGCCTGTCCCGACCCTTATCAAATACTTTTCCTTATCTAGAGTTTTTGTAGACTATATAAATTAAAGTGTGATCATGTCTCGTACTTTAAATACCGTGGCCCAAATGGCCTAGCCATATGCATTTCCTTTTGGCTTGTTATTACTGTTTATTTTCTTAAAGGCATGTCAAATGTAGAAATTCCTTATAATATGTATAGAAAGTGCATACATATAGGTTGGTTCTCCCGAGCCTCATCAGTAAAGGGTGTCAGTCGCCCTAACGGGACTTTGGGCGTGACATAATTGTAATTACTAAAAATAGTACTTTTAGGTTATTGTACAAGTGAGTGTGTGATTATTTAGTATTTTTAGGATTTGTACTTGGAGAATCATATACTTAGAGAGAAGATAGTGAAAAAACACTTATGGGTAAATTTAATCTTGAAGCTTATGATTCTCATTCTTCTTGAATTTTCTTAATCTTAATTCAACTGGATAAGTGTTTAATTATGTTTTCTCAATTCATAATTTCTTCATCTACCCGTAGCATGAGTAGCTACATCCACAACTAAGGTTGTGGGAACCATGAAGAACTAACTTAGTAAGCCCGGGTAATTTGTAATTCTCGAAATGAGTATATGCATGTATTAATCAATTTTCTTTATTTTTAATCTTTTCTAATGGTGGTCAACATTAGTACCTTCCTAGTATTACTAACTAGACAAAGGTAGTAATGAATATGAAAAGAGATTGATTAACCGGATTCTATAATGTGTTCTCGTCTAATCAACCGATCTGGGCCAAGGGGAGGTTGACTGGGACTTATAGGTAATGGTTAGTAATTCATACTATGAAGATTGGCCAAGTCACATAGTGAAATTTGCCTCTGACCTTTGACCAAAGGGCTTGGTAAACTTAAATTACCGCCTTGCATACTATATACTAGACCAAGATTGGGCTATCTGGTGATCTTAAGTTGGGGAGTCATAGGGAACACAATACCCTAGTTACTCTCTATTATTGATTGTCTCTTATGATAGTTAATTTAGTTTACTTTCTTATTGATTATTGCAAACCCTCCCTCCTTCGGGGAATTAAATTGGTTAACTACTTGAATTGCTTATTGATGAATTGGTCTTTAGTCTATGTATTCCCTTGGGTTTGACCCTAACTTTTTTAGGTTTTATATCTTGACAACGACCGCTTTATCCTCTAAAAAGAAGGTATAACTTGCATGACATCTAACATTTTGGTGTTCTTTACATGCCCCTGTGGCACCTTCGCATTCAAGAGGATACCATTTTGGTTGAGTAATGTCGTAGCAATATTTCAGAGAGGCATGATGTCCATTTTCTTAGACATGGTGGAAAACACTATTTAGGTTTTCATGGATGAACTTTAGTTAGGTTGGGAACTCATTGAGGATTGTTTGGAGCACTTACATGATGTGTTACAAAGATGTGTAGAAAATCTAGTGCTAAATTGGGAAAAATGTCATTTCATGGTGAAAGAGGGTATTGTGTTGGGGCATAGGAAATCTGGAAAAGTCATTGATGTTGATAGAGCTAAAGTAGAGGTGATTAAGAATCTCCTACTACACATCACCGTCAAGGGTGTGAGGAGTTTCATGGGGCATGGAGGATTCTATTGGAGGTTTATAAAAGGCCTCTCTAAAATTTCACACCCATTGTACAAATTATTGGAGAAAGATATTAACCTCATGCTTGATGGTGCATGTATAAAAGCCTTTGAGGTGTTAAGGGAGAGGTTGATCTCAACACTAATCATTGTGGCTCCAGACTGGTCCAATCCCTTTGAGATCATGTGTGATGCAAGTGGGGTTGCTCTAGGTGTAGTATTGAGACAATATAGGGAGAAGATATTACATCCCATATACTATGTTAGCAAAGCCCTAAATATAGCTAAGGAAAATCGTACCATCACAGAACATGAGTTACTTGCCTTGGTCTTTGAATTAGAAAAGTCCAGGTCATATTGTTGGGGAGCAAAGTTGTGGTGCTTACAAACCACTCAACACTTAAATATATGATGGCTAAGAAGGATGCAAAGCCAAGGTTGATAAGACAGGTGCATCTTTTGCAAGAGTTTAACTTTGATGTCATTGATAGAAAAGAAATAGAAAATCAGGTCATAGATTACCTCCCCAGATTGGAAGATAGAGCAATGGTAAAATTTGATGATAGATTGGAGATAAATGATTCTTTTCTTGATGAGAGAGTATTAGCTATATCTTATGATTTTATACCTTAATTTAAAGATTTTACAAACTACTTGGTGAGTGATATCTTGCCACCCGACCTAAACACACATCAACATCAGAAGTTTATGTCTGATAGGAGGACGTTTTTCTGGGATGAACCATACTTGTTTCAGGTATATGCTGATGGGATTATTCGGCACTGTATTCATAAGGTTGGGATGATGAGCATACTTGAGGCATGCCACTCGTCATTGGTAGGTAGATATCATAGTGGGATTCAAACAACCCATAAGATCTTACAATGTGGGTACTATTTGCCCACCATCCACCAAGATGCCCATGACTATGCCAAAGCTTGTGACAAGTGCCAAAGAGAAGGTGAGGTTTCCCGCAAGCATGAGCTCCTTTTAAACCCTATTATGTTGATTGAGTTGATTGATGTATGGGGGATGGATTTCATGGGATCATTTGTTAGCTCACATGGAAACAAGTACATCTTAGTTACTATGGATTATGTATAAAAGTGGGTGGAGGTTGTAGCTCTACCCCACAATGAGGGTAGAAGTATCACAACATGTCTGAAAAAGAACATTTTCTTAAGGTTTGGTTCTCTTCAGGCAATTATTAGTGATGGAGGTTCTCACTTCTGCAATAGTCTTTTTAAAGCTCTTCCGGAGAAGTATAGATTGAAAGCATAGAGTGGTGATGCCTTGTCATCCTCAAACGAGTGGACAGGTAAAGGTGTCTAATTGGGAAATCAAACAGACTATATCCAAAACTGTGAATGCAAATCGGACAGATTGGTTGCGGAAGCTGGATGATGCCTTATGGGCATACCGAACAACATTCAAGACCCCTACAGTCATGTCTCCCAACTAACGTGTCTTTAGGAAAGCATGTCAGTTGCCAGTGGATCTTGAGCATAAAGAGATGTGGCCATTAGTCACTATATTGCTTGAATATCATAGCAAAGCCCCCACATCCTACGTTATAAGCCTAGAAAGTCCTACAGTGATCCTAGTCCAGATAGTTAAAAGTCTGAATCATTAGTATAGGGGCAAGCCTATGGTATTAGTCATTGTGCATGAAAAACTTTGTTGAGAGTAAGTGTGTTTACACAGTCCCATGGTTAAATTTGACATTATTTTTGAGTGTCAAAAATTGGTATTATTTTTGTGAGGGCACTTGCATTGCATTGTTAGCATTTGACTTGATTAGTGATCATGGACTGTTGATATTCCCTTGCTTGTTTTAGTCGTGTTGTCACATTCACTAGTTTGAATTATGTTGCTAAATAGATATCTGATCTTGTTTTAAAAAGTCGGTTTGGGTATCTAAGTTTGAGATGTATATGATATATGCCATTAAGTTGAGTTCTGTGTGTTATTGTACTGTCTATATATATTGAGTCATCGCTTAAGGACAAGCAATAATTTGATGTTGCAGGTGTTGATGTGCTAATAGATTTTGATGCTTAAAACTTAGTATTTTGTATGTTATCAATGCGATATTTCTGGGTTTTATGTGTTTTTATGTTTAGATTTGCAAGAAGACAAGTTAGCCATGATTTCGGGCAAAACTGCAGAAAATTAGTGGTTTTGCGGATTTACAAGACCCTCTACAAATCATAGAGCATTCTACGAGTCGTAGAGGTAGATTCGTGATAAATTCTAGTGAAGTTTGAATTCTGAAGGTCATCTCGATGAGACACACATATGAGTCGTGTAGCAATCTACGAGTCGTATTGACGAGTTTCATGAAGATTTCTTTTGAGGGACAAGTTGATGAAGCTGAAGCCTACAACATGCATTACGAGTTGTAGATCAGTGTATGAGTCATTAAGATATTTATATCATAGAAGAGAAGTACAAAATTTCAAGAGCTGAGTATGAGACACCAACTACAACTCTTAGACCACATTACGAGTCATAGAGACTTTTTGTGGAGCTCACCGACTAGTTTTTCTATTTTATTTTGGACTTAATTATAATTGTTGGAAATAGTTCTTTTAGGTTATTGTGCAAGTGAGGACATCATTATTCTCTATTGTTAGACCCCGTAAATTGCTAATTGGAGGACAATTACTTATTCGGAAAATCTTTGGGAATGAGGTACATTTTAAATTTAATTAACTTAAGGTGCGGGAGTATGAAATCAAGTGAATTTGGCGGATAAAAATTAAAGTGAAGTCGGAAGTC
>JAOTQR010000109.1:11411730-11422033 GCA_025774065.1 Solanum ossicruentum | reverse complement strand
TCTCATTATCATTTATAAACGTGTGAGTGTTTTGTGAAACTTGTGATAGATGCACTTAATCCCTGGTGTTGTTGATATATAATAGTTGTTGTAGTTATTGAGCTATCTACTATGTACATAGTGAACTGTTATGCTGGACTAATTTTATGCAGGTTGTAGTTGTGGGGGTTTGATTGGAGTGTTGGGGGTACCGGTATTCTATATTACTTAATCTTGTGTTTAGTAGTTCACTTGCTGAGTATCGTGTGTTTGGTACTCATCCCCCTTGCTACAACAGTTTTGTAGGTTGCGAGCCCGAATTGTCGTGATACTCTCCACTCTTCCTTGTCCGAGACATCCTATGGAGATTACGAGAGGTAGTTGTTTGTCATCCCAGCTGACTTCTTACTCCTACTTATGATTTTGTTCTATTATAGAGACAATATCATTTGATACTTGTGTTTTTTTTGAATCTATTATAATATATTAGAAGCGTGTGCACGTGACAACCAGGTTTTGAAAATTTTTATTAAGTTGACTTATTATCCATAATTGAACTTTCCATTTTTATTATAATTTTGCACTTTTAAGGTTATAGTTGGGTTATAGGTTGATTTTTCTTGGTGGGATAAGACGAGTGTCATCACAACTAAATTTTGGGTCGTGACATTCAATGTGACAAGTTATTTATTTTGGAGAGTCACTCGCCTTCAACGTGACAAATTGGAGCATCACTGCCTTCAGTGTGACAAGTTATTTATTTTGGAGAGTCACTCACCTTCAACGTGGCAAATTGGAGTGTCACTGCCTTCAGTGTGACAAGTTATTTATTTTGGTGAGTCACTCTCCTTCAATGTGACAAATTGGAGCGTCACTGCCTTCAGCATGACAAGTTAATCTATTTTGGAGAGCCACTCGCCTTCAACGTGATAAATTGGAGAGTCACTAGCCTTCAATGTGACAAATTGGAGCGTCACTGCCTTCAGTGTGACAAATTATTTATTTTGAAGAGTCACTCACCTTCAACGTGACAAATTGGAGCATAATTGCCTTTAGTGTGACACGTTAATCTATTTTGGAGAGTCACTCGCCTTCAACATGACAAATTGGAGCGTCACTGCCTTCAGTGTGACATATTACATTATTGGAGCGTCACTGCCTTCAATGTGACACATTTATTATTGGATTATCATCTTCTTCAGAATGACATGCAACTTCTTATTGGACTGTCACCTCCTTTAGCGTGACACATTAAACTTATTATTGGATCGTCACCTCCTTCAGCATGATATATTAATTTATTATTGGATTGTCATCTCCTTCAGTATGACATGTTAAACCAAGTTTGCACAAATTATATTTTACATTTCATTTATTACTAACAAGTTTTATCTCAATTTTTGTCAAGGGAATCCAAAAGGATGAATTCTCAAACAAACCACAGGTGTAGACATCATCAAGTAGGATGCAGCACAACGTGGAACTTTTTCTTAGCAGCGAACTGGGACATAGTCCAAAGAGGAATGTTAGACTCTTTTGACATGAGTGTATGAGTGACTTCCACCACAGTCCAACCATACCTCTGTCAAATGACATGTGGGTATTTCTTTGAATTCATCGATTTTAGTTTCGCGTCCGGATGATTTCAACTCTCACCGGAAGCAGTCTTTCCCATCTGAGTGACAATATACCAAGAGCTTTGAAAATTATGTCCATGTAAGTTCTTACATTCATGACTAAGAGTTTGCAAGCCTCTTTTTCATAATCAATTTATTTGTCACTCTTCCTGAGCCAAAGGTTATCTTAGCATAACAAGATTTCTTTTTTAATTGATTGAGTCGAAATACAAGTAGTCTGATTCCTATGACTGGGATATGTAGGCGAACTCCATGTTGAATACACGACTATGCTCCAACCTTTTCTCATTCTACTCCCGAGCTTTTCCGTCTCTCCATAATTCGAATATGAAATAGCTTTTGAATTTTTTTCCAAATCGTACATAAAATCAAGTATCGTGAACCACAAGTGGCTTAAATTCTCATGTCACCTGAGATATGTAGGAAACCCAATGCCAGGGTTCAGTAATAATTTCTCAGATCCCTACCATTAACCTTTTTCAATACGATGAATGAGTGGACAAACAAAATTGAATTCGTGAACTTCCTTTGCCACTGGTCTCTTTCATCGACCCAAGCCAAACGAGGAGGGCAGTTGTTGACACCCAATTTTGACCCTCCACATTTATATACTAATTATCGAGCTTCTTCAATTTTAACAATTTGAAATAATTTTCAAAAGATTTTAAACCATTTTTAGTCTAATTATGAATTACTTTTCAAAAAATAAAATGATTATAAAAATTAACTAGATGATAATTGAGTTACTTATTTTGCATAGGTGATTTTAAAGAAGCTCGTTAATTGATCTAATTTAATTAATCATGTATTTAAATTCAACCCCACATTTTTTCAGCCGACCCCATATGGGTCGTGTTTTCCCTTTCCCCTACACCTTTTCTTTTCCACTCCCCCTTTCCCTCTTACTTTATTCTTTTTCCCACACCTACCATACTAGCTCTTTTTTTTTTCCCCTTTCTATACCTACCCTTTTTCTTTCATCTTAAATTCTTCACATGGAAGACAAAGAAAAAGAGGACCTCAACGTCTCTCTTCTCCAAAAAGAAGAAGGAAAATCCACCAACATTAAATTTTGATTCAAATGACCCCCAAATGATCTATTTTTGTCCCCCCTCTCACCCTCCCTCCCTCCCTCCCAATTTTTGCCTTAAATTTGGAATATAAATACCCTTCTTCATCACTTATAATGGGGGGGAGGAGAGGCTCTTACCATGAAAATTTTTTTTGTCGATTTTTCAAAAACAAAGTTCCATTTGGTGTTGAAATCCTGCTCAAGCTCGCCGTCCCAGGCTTTGTTGTTCCAAAAAAGGTAATTTCTTTTCAGTTAATTCATTTTCTTTGATTTTGTTGTGTTATGGTTGTGTTGTGATAGTCTCTCCTGAGCTTCTGTTTGATTTTTGTTAATGTTAGTATCAATCCGAACTTGGTTCACAATTAGGACAAAGTTGTCGTCATTGTATACTTTTCCATGTAATATGCTTATTTTATTCTGTCTCCTCTAATCTGTGTTTATTTAGTAGACCAATTGATATTCTGATTGATGAATTCTTTTATTTTTTTTTTAAAAAAATATACTCTTCATGTGATTGAAGTGAAACTAAGTGTGATATATGCTCACTATTTATTTGTATGTTCCAACTTGCGGTCCAACCTACAAATATCTATCATGTATTTAATGTGCAGTTATGTTGATTGGTGTGGTAGGTATTCATACCCAATTATTGAATATACACATAAATAATGTCACCCACTAGCATATCTTAGTTTGAATGATGTCGTAATCATCTCGTTTCAATTCCTTGGCATAAAATTATTTGAATTACATTGAAAGAATATCAGGTCTTTACATTCTTTCCTTTTTATCAATGTAATGTCATCCGAATCCTTTTTGGACTCCATCCATACATTTTGGATCCCTAATATCTTTCTTTTTCTTTGCTTTTGCACTTTTATCTGAGTCTTTCCAAAATTCCCACCTTGCATTCCTTGGAGTCATGAAGGCCCAAACAGGTCTTAGGAGGCTGGTACAGGTTTGCAGGATAAGCTGGTCAGGTTTTCAAAGCGAAAGGAGGCCTGTATACGCTGATATAAAGCAGCAGTATACAGGGTAACTCGACTAAAAAAAATCGAAAAAGGTTACAGAAGTAGATGTATGCGCGATAAAATTAATTATAGGTTTTCAGGAAGTTTTTCACAAGACTTTGCGAGTCGGATTCGTGCTGTATACATCGATATATAGTGTGTATATGATACAACGATACCTGAGAAAATAAGAGCATAAAAGCCCAAGAAATCTGCGGCCCATCTTGAAGAAAATGGGCCAAAGGTCCAAACTCTTTAATTTTCTTCTTTTGTGTTATTTACTTGTATTTATTTGATTACTAACATTTATTTACTTAGTTTAACTTAATTAAATTTTCCAAAGACAAATTATTTCATGTTAATCTAAGTATTTTTATTATTATTATTATTGTTATTTATTATTATTATTATTTATTATTATCTAAGTCATGTTTCAAAAACAATTAAAATTGTTTCACTAAGTGAATTTTTATCAAAATTTCTTTAAAGTCTTTAAATATCAATGCTTCAAAGTTAGTCAAATAAGTTTAATCATCGGATAACCGTGTATAAGCGGCTATTTTAAGTGCTAATACCTTGTTAAAATAGTAATAAGAACCCTTACCCATTTCTCTGAAATTTTAGGACTTTTTCTGTTAGAATCTTAAAATTATTTTAAGTTTTCTTAATTTCTTTAAAAAAATAAGTTGATAACTCTGTTTTCTTATTTTTTGAAAAAATTAATTTTCTCTTAAATTAATTAAGTGTTAAATCAATTTTTGATTTTTAAAAAAGCCATTTTTGCGATTAACACACATAAGGCTACTGCGAATTCAATTAAGTAATAATATTAGAGTTATTATCAAACGAACAAAGTAATTTAATTAAGCAATACTAAAGTTATAACTACTAAAGCTATCATATACCAAAAATCAAGTCTTCATAAAAAAACTCAAGCTCAACAATCAATAACTACATGGGGAGGAGGTACAAGAAAATTATATACCAAGAGAATTTTTAAATATAAATGATAAAATTAAAGATTTAAATTAATTAAAATATAACAAAATATTTATGTATTATTTATGAATACCATATAAATAATTATAATATATATATATATATATATATTCAGTTCAGCTTGTTTATTTTTATGAATATTTTTAAGTAAAGCCAAAACCAAACCAAATAGTATTGATTTTTCAGAATTTAAAAATCAAATCTAACCAAATCAAATCAAATATCGAATTTTTTAATTAATTTGATTTGGATTACGATTCGATTTGAATATTTAACCATAACAATGAGCAGTCTTAATCCCAATCTTTATAACTAAACAATAAAATAAGGACTAGTTAAAAATTATCTCCGAATTAATCTCCTTATCCCACACCAAATGACCCCTAAGTTGTCACATTTTATTAATTTGAAGACTCTCATGGGTCAATTTTCAGAAGCGACCCTAAAATCTTAGAGAAGAAAAGCGGCTTGGAAAACTGTGAGAAGTCATCTTCTTGTTAAATTTTGATGAACTTGTTGAAAGCCGAGAAACAGAGCAACTAAGAAGGTCCTTAATCTTGATTCATCAGGTCTTTCCTCTTCTTTTGTGGTGAATAATAAATCTTAAGTTTACTTTATCAAAAATTGAACTGATTTATTCACAACTTTCCTAGTCCTACGGCCCCAATCATCGGTCCTACGGCAATTGCCTCTCCCCAGTAACGCTTGTCAATCTTTTTGTTGCAGTTGATGTTTTGGTGTTGGGTTTAGATAATGTAGTGAAAAATGAGAGATTCAAATTGGGACGTGAAACATAACGACATAGTAGTGAAGTTTTGACATAACTCTTCCAATGGACTTTATTGAACAACCCATCAATATCAAAACTCCTCCTAAACTACAAGTTGATCAAAAAGTTGAGGTAAGGTTTTCTGTATGGGGTTTTTGCATCATTTAATGCATGTGTACACTTTTGGGTTTTAATAGTATACCTTTTGAAGCATTCATATTTTATTTTATTTATTATACAGGTGAGGAGTCTTGAAAATGGATTCCTGGGTTCATGGCACTTGGCTACTGTCATTGCTTCTAATAATTTGGCTTCTCAAATTCAATACCATCACCTTCTGACAGATGACGGTTCAAGCAACTTGATCGAATCTGTTAATGTTTCTCCAACCTTAGTTACCTATCGTGGTATCATTAGGCCTTTGCCACCTCCACTTCAATTTGGGAGATGGCTTCTCTCTTATGGACAATGTGTTGATTTGTTTTATCAAGATGCTTGGTGGGAAGGAGTCATATTCGACCATGAAGATGGTGCCCAGGAGCGCAGCATTTTCTTTCCAGATATGGGTGATGAAATCAAGGCTCAAGTCCACAATCTACGTATAACTCAAGATTGGGATGAGGTTTCACAAGAATGGAAGCCTCGTGGTAGCTGGATGTTTCTTCAAATAATTGAGGAGATTGAGCATGTCCACCCTCTTTTGGTTTCACTCAAACAAATTTGGTATGAGATGCGGGAGAAGAATGGCTACCAAAATCTCAAGGTTTGGACATCCACTTCGAGTGATATCTGGAGAAACTTGATCAAGGAAGTTGTGAATGAAAACACCATGTTAACCATCAAGCAAATTTTTTGTGAGTTGAACACTTCACCAGACTTTGTAGAGGGAGGCCAATTGCTAGAATTTTCACAATCCGCTCTTCAGGCTATATTCAAGGTTGAAACCTATTTTGATAACTCTGCCATAGTGCCTTTTATTGAATCCATACGCAATTCGGTTAGTGGGGAGATGCTGTGTATGGATCAGAATGTATCATGTCTTCATCCTGTAGAAAAAGAGTGTCTTGCACCAGTCTCAGAGGATGTTCCATTGAGTGATAGTATTATGTGTAGCTCAGTTCTGCCAAGCCAAGAAGAACAACCAGCTGTATCACCTAATGCTTTGTCAATTTTACATCCCCCTAAAAATGAAATTTCTGCTGCTTTGTCGAGTGAGAGACTGAACTTTGAGTCTTCCAATAAGATTCATTCTAGAAAGAGGAAGCGACTTGACTGGGGGACCATTGTCCATGTACCTGAGCTCAGTCCTAATGCAGTTTCTGACTGCCATGATAATTATGTCTCGAACCTTAGGTCCTCGCAAAAACTAAAGAAACATTTGTTTCACTTAGGATGGAAAATTGACCAACCAAAGGATTGCAGCACCATTAGGACACGGTACATTGCTCCCGATGGGAAGATATTCCAATCACTTCGTCAAGTTTGTAAGATGTTGGAAAAGTCAGCAACTTGGGCAGAAGGCCAAAAAACATCATATGATGGTTCATCTGGTGACCTCAACCTGTCTACTTGCGTGAGAAAAACAAAGACATGTAGTGAGGTGTCTGAGCTGCCATATGCTTCTCAAGAACCAATCATTGATCCTGAAATCTGCCCGGAAGCTGTAATTGACTATTGTTCACTGGGATCACCAGGAAATCCTGCCTATCAGAAGTTGAACAGTGAGGAAAGGAAGATTATGATCATGAAAGCTAAGAAGCACCTAGCTGCAATAGGATGGGTATTTTATTATTATTGGAGAAGGGACGGGAGAGAACTACGGTATTATTCTCCTCAAGGGAAAACATTCAACTCTCTTCGAACGGCATGCATATGGTGTTTGCAGCAGTGGGAAGCTGAGGGACAGATGCATAAATTATTTACCCAGTCAACTGTTCTGGAATTTCAGGGGAATTTATCACCTCCGAGGACTTCATGTAAGAAGTTATCAACGACAACATTTTCTGTCATGCCACTTTTGAAAGAACCTGCTCAACTTAATAAAGTAACAGTTGGTGACATCAGCAAAACAAGAAACAGGAGTAATCATGCAGTTGGTTGGAACATGTTGAAAAAAGGAAGTGAATCCAGATCTTCAAGAAGAGTAACAGATGGTAGAGAATCTCAGTCTTCAGTTCGTTTGTTGCAATCGCGTAAAAGAGTTCGGCAGGCAACACTTTCTTCTTCCTTGCATCATACACCTCGAACAGTTTTATCTTGGTTGATTGACAATAATGTGATTCTGCCCCGTGCTAAAGTGCAGTATCGTGTGAAAAAAGACAGTCATCCAATGGCAGAAGGGCGGATCACTCGTGCAGGGATCAGATGCAAGTGCTGCCAAAGAGTTTATGGAATTAGCAACTTTGAGGTGCATGCAGGAAGCAATTATCACAGACCTTCAGCAAATATATTTTTGGAAGATGGACGATGCCTTCTTGATTGTGTACTGCAGATGAAAGAAAGGAGTAGAGTAAAAAACACAAGGAAAAGACCACCTTTGTTGAAGAAGCGCAGCCATTTGAGCACAAATGACTACGTGTGTTCTGTGTGCCATTATGGTGGTGAATTACTTCTATGTGATGAATGTCCGTCTTCTTTTCATACTGGTTGCCTTGGAATGAAGGTTTCTCTCTCTTTATATATATTGTGTACTTTTGTTTCTTTTTCCTCTTAAAGCTCCACATTGTCAATTTATATATATATATATATATGCTTAAACAGGCGGTCCCAGATGGAGAGTGGTTTTGCCCATCATGCTGTTGTGAAATGTGTGGCCAGAGCAGATTTGATAAAAACAAAGACCACTTTACAGACAGCAGTCTACTTATCTGCTGTCAGTGTGAGCACAAATGTGAGTAGCTCTTTTGATCCTCTTTTATGTTCCTACAACAGCTTATCTTAGGCATACAGAATCCTGCGAATGTGGCATTACTGATGTTGATCAATTTTGTACAGATCATGCTCAGTGCGTGAGAAACAAAGGTCTTCAAAAGCTGGATTATTATCCTGTAGGAAGTTGGTTTTGCAATAAGAGATGCGAGCAGGTATTTGGTTTCGTGGCTAAAACTGGAATAGAAAGCATTGGCATCATGAGTAGAGAGCAAAGCTTCCATATCTTGTTAATTGTTTCATTGAGAAGTTATTTTAGTGTAGAATGCAGTTAACCGGTCGCATCTTAGAAAAATATCTTATTGATTTTTCCCATGTTATCAATCCTAGGGAAATGTTAAATGCGTGAAAAGCATCATGTTGACATGTACCAGTATTCTCTTCTGTCTATTGAGTTTTACTTTGAAGAAACATTTTGTCTAAGTCAACTTATTATCTGTTGCAGATATGCTTGGGTATCCGCCAACTTTTGGCAAAGCCGGTTATGGTGGGGATCGATAACCTCACTTGGACTTTATTGAGATATGTAAAACCTGATGATTTGGATTCAAATGCTGCAAATGAGGAGTTCATCTTGGAGACTTATAGTAAACTTAGTGTCGCGTTGGATGTGATGCATGAATGCTTTGAGCCTGTCAAAGAATCTTACACAAGGAGAGATCTTATGGAAGATGTTATCTTTAATAGATGGTAATATCCAGCTTCAGAAATTCTTGAGTAACCATTGTTGAATTATATGCAAATGTTCTTGTTCAAGCACATAATTTATGCAAAACAAAGTTATGCATTTCATACGGCACTTTCATTATTGACACATTCTTTCATCAAAGGTTGGAATAGAGCTTTCACCGTCACGAACTTAATCACCCTTGATTTATACATGCCTTAAATAGAAGTTGAGAGTGCCTTTATTACCTGTAACTATAGATAACATGGTACTCTGTATAAAAAAACTATGGATGACATGGTATGTCTCAACTTGAAATTCAGACATGTGAGTTTCTATGTTGCTGTACCTAGCTGTATTCAGTTCTAACCAGATGTTCTTTTGAATGCAAATTCTCTTGTGGTTTTACATAGCAAATGCATTATTATCTCTCGAGTTACTTAAACACTACTTTCACTCTTTCAGAGACTTGTATCAATATGTTTTAATCATTTATACTCTAACAAAAAGTTGTAAATCGAAGTTGCAGGTCAGATCTGTTCCGGTTGAATTTTCAGGGTTTCTATACTGTGCTTCTGGAAAGAAATGATGAAGTGATTACAGTAGCGACTGTAAGGTATCCAACCATTATATATTTCTATAATTCATTCAAGTAAAGTTTTCTCTACTTCTTTAGTCTGAAAAATTAGTTGATCAATGTGACTGAATCTTAGATGGTAAGCTAACAATTTTCATGCTCATAGGGTTCATGGAGAAAAGGTCGCCGAGATTCCTCTTATAGCAACAAGATTTCAGTACCGCCGACTTGGAATGTGTCGCATCTTAATGAACGAGCTTGAAAAGGTATGTAAATCTGCTTTCTTTCATTGTCCTTCTTCAGGGAGAGGAAGAAAGTTGTTGCTGAAGATATACCTAATGTATGTTTTTAAAAGATCCCTAATAATTACTTTATTAAGCAGGGATGTTCATAAAAGCTATAATTTGTAGGAGATATCTTTAAGTTTCTATTTTTTTTAGTAATGTGCTTCTTTTTCTTTCCATGATTATATAATTAACATGTTCAGGGCTATGCATTTGAGTTGACTGTTTGGGGACATTGGCTCGTTCTCCTTATCAGAAGTATAAACATGCATTTTATAAGAGAAAAACCTTTGTACATGGTTATTTTCATTCACTAGATTTCATATTAAGCAGCAGTCTTAAGGCCTTTTTTTTGGGGGGGAGGGGTGCGGGGGGCCCGGG
>JAOTQR010000109.1:11400492-11410996 GCA_025774065.1 Solanum ossicruentum | reverse complement strand
CATATCAGTGTGTCAAAAAATGATAAAAATGTGACTCAATTGTGCTTAACACTTTTAAGCAATTAATTCACCAATTTTATCTTGTGTAAAATTTAAAATTCTAACTTACATAACATTTTTCAATAACATTATTAAAGTATGTTTCATACCCAGTAAAATCCTACAAGTGAGGTACTACCTCATAGCGATAGAGAGGTTGTTTTCAGAAACCCCTCATTTAAAAGAATCGAGCACCATAAGGAGAAGGTACTACATATGGAAAAAAAATAAATGATAGTACGTATATAATACAATAAAGGTAGATAGATATATGATGAGTAATGACGCCATAGGATGTATAGACATAACTACTTCTACTAGTCTACTTATCACAAGGCCATACATCAACCTACTCCTACTAGCCTATTAGTCTTCTACCCTAATATGCGACCTTCACTCTTTTCTATCTAAGGTCATGTCCTCGGTAAGATGAAGTTTCACTATATCTTGTCTGATCACCTCTTCCAATACTTCTTCAGTCTACCTCTTCCATCCGTGTAACCCCTAAATTTAACCTCTCGCACCTTCTAACAGGAGCATCGATACTTCTCTGCACATGTCTAAACCAATGCAGTCTCACTTGCCTCATCTTGTCAGCTGTAGAGGCTACCTCTAACTTCTCCCGAATGGTCTCATTCCTAATATTATCACTCCTGGTATGTCCACACATCCATCTCAACATCCTCATCTCCGCAACCTACATCTTCTGAACATGTGAATTTTTAATTAGCCAACGCCAACCATTGCCTTTAAGTTTAGGTGATATCTTTTTATCACATAATACTCCAGAGGCGAGCCTCCATTTCGTCTATGCTGCCCTAATATGATGTGTTATGTCATCATCGACATCGCCACTGTAGCACCCTGTGAAATTATCAAAACACCCCTAGAACGTAATCTATGCATAATGGGACTTCCCAAGCTCCAATGGAAAATTCGAGATCGGATTTGCGATCAGCACAAAAATTTGAGTGAGAAAATTTCCTCGACGTAATTTTAGAGCAACCAGATCAAAAATTAATTTTTCGTAATTTAATCAAAAACAGTGTTGATGTGCGCCAGGGCCGCGATGCGCCCTGAGTGTGGACCAACACTTGCGTTTTTCTTTTAATTTTTCGACAGGAAGATTTTTAGACGAAATTATATAGAGGCGCGCCCAGTCAGCGATGCGGGCTGGCATTTTGTAGTATAATTTTTTTTTCTTTTTTTGTGAGGGGCATTCTAGACTTTTTTCAACCCTTATAAATGTAATTCATGATCAGTTAGGTCGTTTTTAATCAGAAAAGAGTTTCTTAAACGTATTTTTTAAGCCCCAAACACTTAAGCGAGATTAGAGTTCTTGAAAAGAGAAGAGAAGAAGCGAGGATTCTTGAGCCAGGGTTGAAGTTTTTCTTCACTTCCAGGTATGTAAGGCTAACCCAGAACATGAAATTATTCTTCCATGTGCTCCAGTAGTCATAGTAAGTTGATTGTTGACCATAATAAGTTCAATATGTTAAATTCTCAAATATTCTAGTAAAATTTATGGTTATTTTATGTATTTTCTTCAATTGATGATCATCACAACTTGTACTATATGTTTAAATGGTTGGTGGAATTATTGCGTAAAACTCTATATGACTTCTTTGTTGAAAACTACAAGAATGAACTTAGGGGTAGATGTATAGGGCCTTTATGATGAAATAGTGTTGTCGTTGGTATTTCTGGTCTTGAGGTGAGTGTGCTGAGGAATGATGTAGATGTTGACTGATGTTTTGAGTCTTAAGAGGCTAAGTTTAATCTAAAAAGAATGTTCCTAATTTATTGAGTTGATGTTCTTTGTCCAAAAGAGACTAAGTAATGAGAAATCTTGATGTTTGATGTCTTATGAGCATGTTGAGTCTTGGGAGGAGTTTTGAGCATCGAAATGGGTAGAGTAAGTCTGTCTCGCAATCATCAACTACGTGACCAGCATAGGAAGAGGATTGGACCGTGAGAACGGATGTTTTCTTAGTCCCAAAAGAGGACTTGATGTTATTATGGATCCACAGATGCCACGCCTTTTACCCCAGCAAGGTACTAGGCGGATGGGACAACGACATCATTTCATTGTATTATCACAGGATCATAGGTGATGGTTGTCAATTAGAGAAACTTCCAGATAGGTTTCACCTTGATTGTACTCTGATGTTGATGTGATGGTATGTGTCTTGATTGATGTTGATATGATATTGTCCATTCCTTATTCTTGAGTTGAGATGATTATCTAATGAGCTGATATCATTCCATATCATACTATTTACTTTTAACCCATTTTTACATACCGTACATTCCACATACTGATGCCGTTTGGCGCTGCATCATTTTATGATACAGATCTTGCAGCCAAAGCACTTCAACAGATGGCCCGTTGAGGTTCAACACTTCCTAGTTCAGAGATTGGTGAGTCCTTCCCTACATTCGGAGGATACCATTTACTTTCTTCCTATATTTTGAGTTGTTTCTTTGAGTTGTGGTAACCATGACCTATCATGGTACCTTCTTAGACTATAGAAGTAGAGGCTTCAAAGACATAGAGATGATGACTTGATGTTGGGTTCTTTGTTTCTTCTATATTTATGCTATGGGTGTTGATAAGTTTTGTGGCCTATGGCCCTATTCCTTGGGGTAGGTGAGATGGGGATGAATGCCCACAAATTTATTTCTATTTTTGATGTTTTCCACTGTGATGTACTGATTGAATTAATGTGATGAGGCCAGGTAGATCGCTCAGGGGCTAGCAATAATCTTTGAGTTTCAGTTATGCCTAGGGTACCCTCACGGGGTGTGACAAACTTGGTATCAGAGCATAGAATTCAAGTGTCCTAGGGAGTCTATGAAGTCGTGTCTAGTAGAGTCTTGTTTATGGGTGTGTTGTGCACCACACTTTATAAGCAGGGGACTATAGGACATCAGGAATGGTTACCCTTCTTCTATGTTCTGAGTTCGTGTGATAGAGTTTAACTCTACGAAAACTCTTTGCGAATTTGTATGTTACATGTTTACAGAAATATGTCTCCAAAATGAACTATTGCCCAAAGAGATGCCTCAGCCCCAATTGTTGAGAATTCACAACCAGGGGTCCCTACTCAGATAGGGACAAGAAGACGGGTTGACCTTTTGGGACTGCTGAGGTCCCACAGATGCCCCCTGTATAGCCCCAACCAACCTCCACTTCGAAGGCAGAATTCAGGGGAACCATCACTATGCTCACTTAACTAATGGCCTCCTAGGGTAATACTCGAGGTCCCAAAGCTCCGAGTTCCAGTTCCCAAGAGCCCACAACTGCAACCACGCTGATAGACTTCTTGAGAATGAACCAGCCAGTTTACACGAGGTCAAAGGTTGAGGAGGACCCGCAGAATTTCATTGATGAGATGTATAAGGTGTTGAGGGCCATGCATACTAGTGGGGTTGAAGGGGTTGAACTTACCTTCTACCAGCTTAAGGATGTGGCGAATGTCTGGTACAACTAGTGAGAGAATGGTGAGGTAAAGATGCTGAGTCTGCTGAGTGGGATGAGTTTGAGCGTGCTTTCCTCGATCACTTCTTTCCCTAAGAGTTGAGGGAGGCGAAGATTGAAGAGTTTGCAAACTTGAAACAAAGGGGATGGCCGTCAAGGAGTACAACCTCAAGTTAATTAAGCTGTCTAGGTATGCTCTAGGGATGGTCCAAGACATGAGGGATAGAATGAGAAAGTTTGTGTCTAGGTTGGGCAGACATGCGAAGAGGGAATGCAAGGCAGAGAAGAGCACTTGAGCAAGAAAGCCAAGTCAACCGGGCACGAATCTAAACAGCACAAGCAGGATAAGAGGGATAGGTCTTACTTTCAGAAGAGGTCTTCTCATTATGTACCCTCTGTAGCTAGTGCGCCAGTCCAATAAAACAGGTATGATCAGAATCAGAAGTCTTATGGTTACCAGAATTTCAGGGCTTAGGGCTCTCAGTCCCAGGCTAGCGTGACCCAAGCCTTGAGGGGAAAGCCATATTGTGGAAAATATGGAAAATTTCATCTGGATAAATACTGTGTGAGCACATATGTTTGTTATATATGCGGACAGACTGGTCATTTTCAGAATGGGTGCCCGAGGAGAAGACGAGGTGAGGGAAGTAATAAAGCACAGTCCTTTGCAGCCCCCACAGCTAGTAGTCATCAGAGTGGTACCACTACTAGTACAAAAGGCGATACAAACTGTCTTTATGCCATGGATAATCGTCGGGATCAGAAGGCAGCACCAGATGTCGTTACGGGTATATGCTTCGAGTCTTTACTTTTAATTGTTATGCATTGCTTGACCCTGGTGCCACCTTATCTTTTGTAACTCCCTATGTGGCTAATAGGTTTGGGATTCTTCCAGAGTGTTTACCTGAACCTTTTTCTGTTTCAATTCCTACTGGTGAGTCTATCTTAGTTGAAAGTGTCTATAGAGATTGTATTGTATCTATCTATCATAAAGATACCTCAGCTGACTTGGTAGAGTTGGAGATGGTGGATTTTGATATGATCCTTGGCATGGATTGTCTACACACCTGCCATACCTCTATTAATTATAGAACCCGAACTGTTAAGTTTCAATTCCCCAATGAACCAGTCCTAGAGTGGAACGGGAATTCTGTTGCACCTAAGGGCACATTTATCTCCTATCTTAGATCCAGAAAGCTAATCTCTAAAGGTTGTATTTACCATCTCGTGCGAGTTAAGTTCGATGATGTTGAGCCTTCTACTCTAGAGTCAATTTCGATTGTAAATGAGTTTTCTGAGGTATTCTCTGAGGATCTACCTGGAGTCCCTCATGATAGGGAGATTGAATTTGGGATTGATGTTCTCCCCGATACCCATTCTATTTCAATTCCATCATATAGGATGTCCCCTACTGAGTTGAAAGAATTGAAAGAGCAATTGAAAGACTTGCTAGAGAAAGGTTTCATAAGACCTAGTGTTTCTCCTTGGGGTGCTTCATTCCTATTCGTGCATAAGAAAGATAGGTCTCTCAGAATGTGCATAGATTATAGGCAACTGAATAAGGTCACAATAAAGAATAAGTATCCTCTCCCCAGGATAGATGATCTATTTGACCAACTTCAAGTTGCCACTTGCTTTTCCAAGATAAACCTCAGATCGAGTTACCATCAGCTGAAAGTGAGGGAATGTGATATTCTAGAGATAGCCTTTAGAATAAGGTATGGTCATTTTGAGTTCTTTGTCATGTCTTTTGGGTTGACTAATGCACCTTCAGCTTTCACAGACTTGATGAATAGAGTATTCAGACCATATCTTGATATGTTCGTGATTGTATTTATTGATGACATCCTGGTGTATTCTAAAGATGAAACGAAGCATGCCAACCATCTTAGAGAGGTGCTGCAAACTCTCAAAGATCATGAATTGTATGCTAAGTTTTTGAAGTATGAGTTTTGGCTCAAGTACGTGGCCTTTCTAGGTCATGTTGTTTCGGGTGATGGTATTCGAGTGGATGCCCAGAAGATTAAAGCGGTTAAGAATTAGCCCAGATCGACCTTTCCCACCGAAATAAGGAGTTTCTTGAGGTTGGTACGCTACTACAGTAGATTTGTTGAGGGGTTTTCTTCCTTATCTACACCATTCACCAAGATAACTCAGAAAAAGGCCAAGTTTCAGTGATCTTACGAATGTGAGTAGAGTTTTCAAGAGCTAAAGACTAGATTGACTACAACACAAGTTTTGACTTTGCCCAATGGGGTGGAAGACTTTGTGATTTATTGTTATGCATCTAAAGTTGGACTGGGTTGTGTGCTGATGTAGATAGGGAAAGTGATAGCTTATGCTTCCAGGCAACTTAAGATTCATGAGAAGAACTATCTAACCATGATCTCGAGTTGGATGCGGTGGTTTGTGCTTAAGATCTGGCACCACTACTTGTATAGAGTGCATATAGACGTGTTCACTAATCACAAGAGCTTGTAATACGTTTTCAGTCAGAAATACCTGAACCTACGACAGAAGAGATGGTTAGAGTTACTTAAGGATTGTGATATGAGCATCTTCTACCACCCAGGTAAGACTAACATTGTTGCTGATGCTCTTAGTAGGTTGTCTATGGGTAGCACTGCCCATGTGGAGGAAGGGAAGAAAGAGTTGGCTAAGAAAGTGCATAGATTGGCTCGCTTAGGACTATAACTTGATGAAAACAATGAAGGCGGGGTCAATATTCAGAATGGGTCTGCTTCATCTTTAGTGTTAGAGGTAAAAGAAAAGCAAGACCAAGATGTTGTCTTATTCCAACTGAAAGAAGCCGTCCACAAGCAAAAAATGATGGTTTTCTCCAAAGGGGGAGATGGGGTGAAGAGGTACCAGGGTAGACTGAGTGTGCCCGAGGTTAATGGTGTTCGAGAGAGAAGCACGACCGAAGCTCATAGTTCCAGATATTCTATTCATCCTGTTTCCACCAAGATGTACCACCATTTGAGAGAAATCTATTGGTGGAATAGAATGAAGAAGGACACTGCTAAATTTATCTGTATGTGACAAGTTGTCAACAAGTCAAGGTTGAGTATCGAAGGCCTTGTGGGTTAGCTCAGAACTTTGAAATTCCAGAGTGAAAATAGGAGATGATCAATATGGATTTCATTACTGGTCTACCACGGTCCCGAAAGCAACACGATTCGATATGGCTGATCATGGATAGGATGACTAAATCAGCCCACTTCTTGGCAGTCAAGACAACTAATACGGCTAAGGAATATGCCCGATTATACATTCGTGAGATTGTGAGGTTGCATAGAGTTTCCTTGTCTATCATCTCGGTCAGAGGAGCTCAATTCACCTCTTAATTTTTGAGATCTTTTCAGAAGAGATTGGGTACGAAAGTGAATTTAAGCACAACCATCCATCCTCAAACAAATAGGTAGGCGGAGCGCACTATTCAAACTTTGGAGAATATGTTGAGGGCTTGCGTTCTCGACTTTAAGGGAAACTGGGATGATCACTTTCCATTGATCGGATTTGCCTACAACAATAGTTATCATACAAGTATCTAGATGACCTTTTATAAAGCTTTGTATGAGAGGATGTGTAGGTCACCGATTGGATAGTTTGAGGTTGGTAAAGCTGAATTGATTGGACCTGATCTTGTCCACTCGTATATGGAAAAGGTGAAGGTTATTAGAGAAAGGTTGAAGACCACACAAAGTCTCTAAAAATCCTATGTTGATGTGATGAGAAGGAACTTGGAATTTGAGGTAGATGATTGGGTATACTTGAAGGTGTCGCCTATGAAGGGCGTTATGAGGTTCGAGAAAAAAGGAAAGTTAAGTCCACGCTACATTGGATCCTATAAAATTATGAGGAGGATTGGGAAGTTCAATTATGAGTTAGACTTGTCTTCCGAGTTAGACGGGATCCATCCGGTATTCCATGTTTCGATGTTGAAGAAGCGTTTGGGAGATCCTACTTTGGCAATCCCTATCAAGAGTACTGGAGTAAAAGATAGTCCATCCTATGAGGAGATTCCAATCCAAATTCTTGACTGCCAAGTTCGTAAGCTGAGGAATAAGGAGACAACCTCCGTCAAAGTTCTATGGAGGAATCAATTCGTTGAGAAAGCTACATGAGAAGCTAAGGAAGCTATAAAGAGCAAATACCTGCATATATTCATGCCAAATGATGATGATGTCGAAGGTAATGTCCTCATCATTGACGTAATTGAAGTTTCCATTCTCAAATTGATGTGTTAATTATATTATTAAGTCTAATATAGAGATATAGTAAGTGGTGGATAGTTGAGAGTTTGAGAGTTCTCGAGTGAGGAGTGAGATGAGCTTTGAGTCTACTCGTGCCTTTATTCTACCCTTACTCATTATTCGAGGACAAATGATCCTAAGGGGAGATGATGTAACATCCTGTGAAATTACCAAAATATCCCTAAAACGTGATCTTATGCATAACGCGTCTTCCCAAGCTCCAACGGAAAATTTGAGACTAGATTTGTGATCAGCATGAAAAATTGAGTAAGAAAATGCCCTTGACCTAATTTTAGAGCAATCAGATCGAAAAATATTTTTTTGATGTGTACCAAGGCCGCGACGCACCCTAGGAGCGGATCAACACTTGCGGTTTTTTTTTTAAATTTTTTGACGGGAAAATTTTTGGGTGAAATTATGTAGAGGCGTGCCAGTCCACAACGCGTATTGGGTATTTCGCAGTATAAAATTTTATTTTCTTCTTTTGTGAGGGGTATTCTAGATTTTTCTTCACTCCTCAAAAACGTAATGCATTAGGTCATTTTTAATTAGAAAAGAGTCTCCTAAACATATTTCTAAGCCCCAAACACTTAAGCAAGATTAGAGTTCTTGAAGAGAGAAGAGAAGAACTGAGGATTCTTGAGCTAAGGTTGAAGCTTTTTCTCCACTTCCAGGTATGTAAGGCTAATCCAAAACATGGAATTGTTCTTCCATTTGCCCCAGTAGTCATAATAAGTTGATCGTTGGCCATAATAAGTTTAGTATGTCAAATTCTCAAATATTCTAGTAAATTTATGGTTATTTTATGTATTTTCTTAAATTGATGATCATCACATTTTGCACTATATGTTTAAATGGTTGGTGGAATTATTGTGTAAAACCCTATATGACTTCTTTGTTAAAAACTACAAGAATGAACTTTGGGGTGGATGTTTAGAGACTTTATGATGAGATAGTGTTGTAGTTGTGATTTCTGGTCTTGAGGTGAGTGTGTTGAGGAGTGTTGTAGATGTTGGCAGATGTCTTAAGTCTTAAGAGGCTGAGTTTAATTTAAAAGGATGTTCCTAATCCATTGAGTTGATGTTCTTTGTCAAAAAAGACTAAATGATGAGAAATCTTTATGTTTGATGTCTTATGAGCATATTGAGTCTTGGGAGGAGTATTGAGCACAGAAATGGGTAAGAGTAAGTCTCACTCGCACTCATTAACTATGTGGCCAGGGTAGGAAGAGGATGGACCGTGAGAACTAATGTTTTCTTAGTCCCAAAAGAGGACTTGATGTTATTATGGATCCACAGATGCCATGCCTTTTACCCGGGTAAGGTACTAGGCGGATGCAACAACGACATCATTTTATTGTATCATCACTGGCTCATGGACGATGGTTATCGGTTAGAGAAACTCCAAGATAGGTTTCACCTTGATAGTACTGTGATGTTAATGTGATGGTATGAGTATTGATTGATGTTGATATGATATCGTCCATTCCTTATTCTTGAGTTGAGATGAGTATCTGATGAGTTGATGTCGTTCCATATTATACTGTTTACTTTTAACCCATTTTTATATACTATATATTCCACGTACTAATGCCATTTTGTGCTGCATCGTTTTATGATGCAGATCCTGCAGCCAAGGGACTTCAACATATGACCCGTTGAGGTTCGTCACTTCCTAGTTCAAAAATTGGTGTATCCTCCGAATGCTACCATTTACTTTCTTCCTATGTTTTCAGTTGCTTCTTTGAGTAATGGTAGCCATGGCTTGTCATGGTACCTTCTTACACCATAGAAGTAGAGGCTTCATAGACATAGAGATGATGACTTGATGTTAGGTTCTTTCCTCTTTTCTATATTAAGTTCTTTTCTTCTATATTTATGCTATGGATGTTGACAAGTTTTGTGGCTTGTGACCTTATTCCTTGAGGTAGATGAGATGGGGCTGAATGCCCACTAGTTTATTTCTATTTATGATGTCTTCTGTTGTGATGTACCGATTGAATGAATGTGATGAGGCCAGGTGGTTCCCTCGGGGGCTAGCGATAATCTTTGAGTGCCAATTATGCCTAGGGTACCTTCCCGCAGCGTGACAACCACTACTCTGGATGATGGATCCAAGATACTTAAAGTTTTTTTTCTTTAGAGTTGGTTAAGTGGCAAGCATCACTTCAATGTCTGCTTCATCTCTTGCAACATTGAATTTACACTTCAATTATTCTACTTTGGTTCTACTCAATTTGAACCCTTTGAATTCCAAAGTATATCTTCAAACCTCCAATCTATCATTAACTTTAGACTGAGTCTTATCAATCACTACTATGTCATATGCAAATAGTATACACCATGACACCCCCTACTAAATAGACCGTGTCAGCCCATCCATTACTAAGGCAAAAAGAAATTACTCTCTCCATTCCATTTTATGTGGCACCATTTGACTTGGCATTGTGTTTAAGAAAAAGAGTAAGACTTTTGAAACTTGTGGTGTAAAATCATTCTGAGGAATTTTTGTGGTCAACATTCATTTTATTAAGGGTAAAAAAGAAATTTTAAAGCCAAATTATTTTCAATTAGTGTAAGGTAATTTTTTTGGAACAGACTAAAAAAGAAAAGGATGTCATATAAAATGGAACAGAGGGAGTACATATTTTTACCGTAAAGCCATAAAATTCAAAAATTTCTTTATCTTTTTTATATTTTCCATCATATTATAATTAAACAAATATAAA
>JAOTQR010000109.1:11376767-11389261 GCA_025774065.1 Solanum ossicruentum | reverse complement strand
ATATAATACAAGTTAATAAGTTAACATTTTAAAAAATAAATCGGTAAAGAACTGATTCCGGTATCGATCTGATCCGGTACCGACCCGGTAACTACAGGACCGGGCCGAAACTCCTCTAAAAAACTGGTGGACTTGATTTCAAAAAATTAAGGGGTTTGATGAAATCGGTACCAATTCTCATAAAATCAATCCGTTGGTTCTCGGTCCAGTCCATTGGCAGCCTTAATCACAATAGTGAAGGTCCAAGCTCGAAATCTTAATCCCCTACCTTCAACAAAATCTTCAGAGTTGAGAGAGTCTTGGGAGAATTTGAATGAATTTGGAGTTTGAGTAGAATGAGAGTGTAATGGTGAGGATTGAGACTGATATGAGTAGATTTAGTCCTTAAATGATGTAGTTTAGGACTTAGGATGCAAGGAAAAGTCTAAAACATCCTTCCTTAAAAATTGTTGGAGGGAACCATGACTTTGATCTATGGGTCGTAGTTCAGACTACGACTCGTAGATGGGGGTTTCATCTTGGTTACACTTCCAAATTTTAAAAACTTGAAACTTGACCGTAAGTCTAGGAGCCCTAATTTATAGCTCATATTTCTTTTTACTGGTCGTAAATACCCCTCGTAAGCTCACCCAACACTTGGAGAATTTCTCATCATAGAATCCAAATCACGAAACCTATTTACGACTCATCAACTAAACTACAACCCATACATGGTCTCATCCTGGTTACACTCCTCCAACTTCAGAAACTTGAAACTTGATCCTTCAGTCTATGAACCTATGCCTATGGCCCATAGTTCCTTTTATGGGTCATAGATACCCTTCGTACATCAAACCATGACTTTCAGAATTCTCCCAAGTGCCTTCCCTCCTTCAGGAGGCCCATCTATGACCCATAAACCCAACAACGGGTCATAGATGGAGCTCATACATGACTACACCAGAAACTAAACTTGCATTTATCCCCTATAATTTGACCTTCTACCATGCAAGATATTGCAATATCTCTTTCTTGGGAACATTTGTCGTTGAATGAGATAACAACAAGCTTGAGTAGGGCTAAATGAATACTAACAACCCATCATGAATGAAAAAATGCAACTTTGAAACATTATTTTCATGAAATTTTCATACTCATGCATTAAATATTATTCAAATACAATCTCACAAGTATGTATGCATGCATAATGACATGAAAGTTGAAATATAAAGAAATCAAGGTTTTGGGGCTAGAGTATCTTAATACCTTAGGCTTGAGTAGAGTGAAAGAGATAGGGGTATCATTTCATCATTTCCACTTTCCCTTTCCATGTAGCAGTATCAAACTTGTTGATTCCTTCAAAGAAGTTTTAAGGATGCAACTTCTTTGTTCCTCAACTTCTTCACTTTTTCGTTCCAAAATCTCAATCTATACCTTTTCATAGGTCAAGTTTTTATCAACACTCACATCTTCCAATGACATAACAAAGCTTGGATCACCCACAAACTTCTACAATATTGACACATGAAATACCAGATGAACCATATTCATTTCCAACAATAACTCTAATTCATAATCCACCTTACCGACTCGCTTATGAATCCTATAAGGCCCTACATATCTAGGTCTAAAGTTCTCCTTTTTACCAAATCATACTACATCCTTCATGGATGAAACCTTCAGGTAGACCCAATCATTTACACCGAACTCAAGATCCCTTTTCTTAATATCAGAGTATGACTTTTGGCGACTTTGAGACATTTCAATCCTCTCCATTATAAGCTTCACCTTTTTCATAACATCCAAAATCAAGCCGAAACCAACCAAAGCCATTTGTCCAACTTTGAACCAAGTCATCAGAGACCTATATCATCTCCCACAAAAGGCCTGAAATAATGCCATCTCTATGCTAGAGTAATAGTTATTATTTTAGGTGAATTCATTTAGTGGTTGATGATCGTCACAACTTCCCCCGAACTTTAACACATAAGTGTCATGACCTAAGCCTGCGGCCTAGATGTAACACGACGAGAATGGGAACCCAAAGGGACCCTAAACAAGCCTCTTAGCATATCAATCACACATCATTGATCGCAGAAGCAAAATAATAACAACAAGAGACATAATAAAAGGGGAAGTGGGACTAATGGAAGTCGCTGATAGTCATAAAAGCATAAAGGAGTCAAACTCATAGCATAAGTACATCATAATATCCATCAACACCTAATGGAGCGAGGCCAAGATACTTTTCGGTCTCACCCTCAAAGTAACAAATGTTCAACATAAGGATATCAAATAACAAGAGTAACATAGATAGTGTACCTGGACTTGAGGACTCACTAAAGCTTATCTTTCGAAGTACTGAACTAGCCATGTGGAAGATGATCAAAAGGTGCTCCGGTCTCTACATGGTAATATCATGTAGGAATAGAGTATATGTTAGTACGTTTGAATGTACTAAGTATGTAGGATGCAATGCAACAAGACATAAGCTAATATAGTCAAAATACATAACTATAAGCAATGGATAAGTAAAATTTCAATGTGGCATGTATCATTGATGCTTGAAGTAAAACGTGCTTGTAATTCATACAACTTGCATAGTACATATCACATGTGTGGGAAGACACCATAACCGACATAGATCAAGCGATCTACAACTTGGAATCTAAGGCATGTCACCCCCTAGTAAGGTGATTGAGGCATGTCACCCCTTCAACAAGGTGTGATCTACTTGCACATCATAGATACTTTTCATGAGTTCAATACATACATATAAGCCCTTAATTATCATATATAGTCACTTGACTTATAAATCATGTAATAGATCATCAATAGTATGAGAATTCTTGTCATGATATTTTATCAAACACTTGCTGAGTTCATAATGCTTGTTCAAAATCATGCAATTCAAGAGTGAAATAATATGAGAAAAATCAATGCAAATCAACCCACCAACATATAGTAAAACCCTCATGTAGGGTACCTTGAAATCCATCATCAAATCTCATAATAGACCATAGTTTCATAGCTCAAGACATGCATAATCTCAATAGATAAAATCAATTTATGATATAAACTTGGAATAGATAGATATGCATAATCAATCAACATTTCATAAAATCCCAACATAATTTATAATCATAATCCATAATAAGACATACCCATAGATGATACAACTTGAAAACATGCGGTTTTCATAAAAAGGAAGATTGGGCTCCATGGGTGAAAGGACCCCATGGATGAAACCCACATACCTCAAACTTGGATTTCCTTGAGATGAGCTTGAAGAGAACTTAGAGCTTGAAAAGAATCCTTGAGTTTTAAAGTTAAGCTTGAAATCCTTGAAATTTGAATGAGATATTTGGTTAAGTCTTGGAGAGGTTTTTATGAGAGTTGTGAGTGATATAGAGTTGAAAAATGGCTAAGTATGAGTATTTTCATGCACAAGTGGGCATGGGAATATGACCCCTATGCCCTTGGCCGACACAAAAAAATTTAAAGAAAAATTAATACTGGTCCGCGATGCTGATCCAATGTGAAGACAAAATTAACATTGATCTGTGTCCCAGGCACATTGCGGCCTGAACGCAGACAAACATAATTTTACGAAAATTTGTGAAAATTATTTTTCACTACAGGTCCTCTAAATATATGTATTATACCCATTCCCCACTCAATTTTGCTCCTTGATCGAGAATATGAAGTCGAATTTTTAATATTATGCGCAAATTTTGAGATATATGAAAATTACGATTATGGGCATTTCTGAAGTACAATTTGGGGCGTTTCAATAAGACCTCATCATGTCCTCTAAAGTTTGAATCAGCTTCTCGGCTTGCACATCTATTTGAGGATGGAAGATGGTGTTTAACTTCAGCTTGGTTGTAACAATCCGACCTAGTGGCCTAGTCATCACATGGCGAATGAGATGCCCGAATGCACCTCACCCAAGTCATCTTAAGCATTTATATGCATAAACATATAAATATTGCAGAGTAAAATGGAGAAGAGTCTATGGACCTTTTTAAGAGAATGAAGCAACATTAAAAAGCATCAAATACTTAACAAATTTTTGTCCATAGAGCATACCGACTAATATATAGACGAACGAAATCGGTAACGGTTGGTTATAGAAAAGGCTCCATTATTTAACAAATTAGAAAGTAAATGCCTTAATAGGGCCATAAATACATATCTCAAAAAAATATATGATAGAGTGGAAAATGGTACAGCCCTAAACAAAAGGCTCACCATAAATAAAAGTGCTAGTCTTAAACGCCATATACTAGCCATGAGCCAGTGGAGGAGTGCCTGTCCCTACATGGTTAAATCGTTAAGGGAAAATATGTGTTAGTACGTTGGAATGTACTAAGTATGTGAGATACAATGCATGTATAAAATTGTAATGCCATTTTATAAATATAACATGTAGGTGCATATGAGAGGAAATATACATAAACTGAGTTTAAGAATGCACAAGGAATAAAGCTCAATATGAATAAGAGTCAATGCATGAGAAATCTCATGTAATAGAAACATATCATAGGATCATAAACTTGCGAGAGAAGACCTTAACCGACATTTAAAACCATGTTAGCTACTACATGGAATCCAACATAACCCCCTACGTTGGCATGGGGAGACCATTTGGCGGGTGGAATTCTGTCTACTTCGCATGCATCCTAGTAACATAATCGGCCTATGCGGATCCACTAGCCTAGCCTATAAGGGCTCATATGGTGGCACATAGTTAGTGTGTAATGACCCCTAGTTTAGGAGCTTGTGAGTGTAGAAAACTTAGCCTGAAAAAGACCTGGAGTCATTGTACGAGGTCAACTTACGGACTGTAGGAGGAGTTACGACCAATAGATAAATCCTTAAACATGAAACTTCAGGAAGGGAAAAAATTTCCAAGTGTGGGGTAGCACACCCCTTTGACAACTCACAGATAGGTTCGTAGATGGATGGCCTTGACTTGAAGGAAATTAATTTTTTTCAAGAAGGTGAACGATGAGTTACCAACATAGACCATAGATTCATGTACAACCCGTAGGATCCCTTTGTTCATAGGGTCCAAGAAAATAAAAAATGATTAAGTGTGGAAGGACTCTACGAGTCTATCTATGAGCTATGGATAAAAGGACCGACCTGTAAGATGGTTTCATGGTTTTGAGTCCAGCAAAATTAATAGGGATTTCAAAAAAGTTATCAGATGAATAGGACTTACGACCCATGGTTTGACCGATGGTCCGTAAACAGAATTTCGCAGGTTGAATCCGGTAGTTTTAATGAAGGGCAGTTTGGTCAATTTTATTATTCTTATTCCTAAATTATGTCATTTTTAGGGCAAAAAGGGGCCCTAAACTAGCCTTAAATCCCTAGGTCCCTCATTCAATCCCTCATTCTTCCCACTCTAATATTTTTTAAGGCAAAACTCTCTCTAGAAAAGGGAAAGCAAGTTAGGTTTTCCAAGGTTCATCTCAAGGGCTTCAAATTTGTTCTCCTCTAAGGTTTCTAAAGTGTGTGAGTTGATATATAGGTACCCTTCCACTCATAAAGTTGATTCATGGGTAGTGTGTCTCATCTTGAAGATGATGGAAAAAGGGAGTTGGCCAAAGATGTTCACAAGTTGGCTAGATTAGGAGTGAAATTGAGTAAGTCCGAAAAATGGTGGTGCAATTATTCTTCATGGGTCCGAATCTTCTTTGCTTGAGGAGGTTAAGGTTAAGAAAGACCTTGATCTCACCTTGATTGAGTTGAAAGCCTTGGTAAATGATGTCCCCACCTCCTTTTATAGGATAAAGTGGTCGTTGTCAAGAAATAAAACCTAACCAAGGTTAGAGTTGAACCCACAGGGAATACGTGGACTTAAGAGAATTCAATGATTGCAATTTGAGTGGTTAATCAACTTACTTCCCCAAAGGATGGGGTTTGCATTAATCAATGGAAAATAAAACTAAACTAACACACACAAGAGAGAAATTAATATGGAGAGAAAATAGGGTATTGTGTTCCGCATGATTCCCCAACTTAGCATCACTAGATAATCTAATTCTTTTCTAGTGCATAGTATGCAGGATGATAAGTTATGTTCACCAAGCCCTTTGGTCAAAGGTGAGAGGTGAATTTTACTGTGAATTGGGCCATCTCCATAGTGTGCATTACTAACCTTTACCTACTATTCCTAGTACAACCTCCCCTTAGCCAGTTTGGTTGATTAGACGAGAACACAATTGAATCTTGTTAATTAATCTATTTTCCTATTCATTACTACCTTGGTTTAGTCAGTAAAACTAGAAGGGTTCTAATGTTGTCCACCACTAGAAAACATGCAAAATGAAGAGAGTTAAATTAATACATGCATACACACCTTCCAACAATTATGAATTATCCTATTTTACTTTGTTAGTTCTTCATGGTTCCCACAATCCTAGTTGTGGATTTAGCTACTCCTGTTTTATGTAGATGCAAGAATTATGGATTGAGAAAACATAACTGAATACTTACACAATAAAGTTAAGAACAAGCAAATCCAACTTCAATAAGAATCATAAGCTTAAATATGAAATTCAAGCACAAGTCTTCTGAAAGACTCTCCAATGTGATCTCACAATTTTCTCTCTCTAATTTTGAGTTCTCTGAGTACTAGGCAAAAACTTATGAAAAATAACCTAAAAAATCTATTTATAATAATTAAAATACAAGTCATTAACAAAATAGAGAACTGGTCGGCATGCCATACGAAAGGGACTTACGAGTCATATTACATTCCAACGCCCGTAATTAGGGTCTTGTACTCAGCTGCTAAAAATTAGACTTCAACTCTGTGACACTACTCTACAACTCATAAAGTAGTTTACGACCCGTAAAATAGGTTTCGTTTGATGAAACGTCAGAAAGTCCCAATCTCTGATCCTCAGGGCACGAACCATCTTCTACGACTCGTAAAACCTTCTATGGCTCATCTAGACGTTTGTATAATTAACTTTAGAATATCCCCTTACTGGAATTGTTTACGAAACCACCTTACGACTCATAGAATAATCTGCGGCCCGTAAAGGATCTCGTAAAATAGCAAAAATTTGCAATTTTTGCACTTTTTCCCAAAATCAAGGCGAACCTGTAATCTTGCAGATATAAACACAAAAACACATAAAACCAACTAACATCGCATTGAGAACACATAAAATTACAAGTTTTAAGTATCAAAAGTGTTGTATTTTGGCAGCACATTAGTAAAAGAAGGAAACATAGAGGTTTTCTCATAAGGGGGAGATGGTGTACTCCAATATCAAGAAAGGTTGTGCGTACCCAATGATGGTGAATCGAAGAAGTTGATCATCAGAAGAAGTTCGTAACTCTTCATACTCCTTCACCTTGGCACTACAAAGATGTATAAAGACTTGAAAGAGATTTATTGCTGAAATGGAATGAAGAAGAACATTGCTTAATTTGTGTCAGGGTGTGCTAATTACCAACAGGTTAAAGTTGAACACTAAAGCCCGAGTGACCTATCATAAGACATTGATATTCCTACTTGGAAGTGGGAAAAGATCAATATAGACTTCGTAGTTGGTTTTCCAAAGACCAAAAATATTTTGACTTTATATGGGTGATACTTGGCCGCATGACAAAGTTAGTTGATTTCTTACCGGTCAAGACTACATTTAGTGTCGATGATTATGCGCACTTGTATATTCGAGAGTTGGTGAGGTTGCATGGGATTCCATTGTCCATCATATCGGATCGCGGAGTCTAATTCACCTCTTACCTTGGGAAGTCTTTTCAAAAGGGGCTTGGTACTAAGGTGAAGTTGAGTACCGCTCCTCATCCTCAAACTGATGGGCAAGTCGAAAGGACTATTCGGACATTGAAAGACATGTTGAGAGCTTGTGTGTTGGAGTTTAAGGGGAGTTGGGATGAGTATTTTCCACTTATCGAGTTTTTTCACAACAATAGCTTTCATGCAAGTATTGAGATGACACCATTTGAGACATTGTGTGGTAGACTGTGTAAGATTGCCCATGGGATGATTCGAAGTCGGTGAGGCAGCATTAATAGTACTAGACTTGATGAATGCTATGTGGAGAAAACTAAAAGCATAAGTAAAAAGTTGCAAATGGTCCAAAGTCGACAAAAGTCCTGCTCTGATGTGAGACGAAGGGAACTTGAGTTCCACATTAGTGACTGGGTCTACTTGAAGGTGTCTCCGATGAAAGGTGTCGATGAAAGTTGTGATCCGATTTTGTGATCCCTAGATATATAGGGCCTTACAAGGTGGTGAGAAGAGTGGAAAAAGTGGCATATGAGTTAGATCTACCCAATAAGATGCATTTGATTCATCCAGTTTTCCATGTGTTGATGTTGAGGAAATCCATAGGTGATTGAATCTCCATAGTTCCTTCGCATGATGTGAACATTAAAGAGGATTTGAGTTATGAAGAGGTACCGGTTGAAATTCTAGACCAGCAAGTGAAAAAGTTGAAGCACAAGAAAGTTGCATCCGTCAAAGTATTTTGGAGCAACAAGTTGAACGTGCTACATGGGAAGTGGAAGCGGATGTGATGAAGCGTTATCCATATCTATTCCACTTTACTCAAGCATAAGGTATTAAGAAATTCTTCCTAAAACCTTGAATTCTATGTATTTTAGTTTTTCATGATGTATGCATTTATTTCTATGCTTATGGACGGTTTTGAGACATGTTTTGAAACTTTGTGAAATGATTTTTAACTTGTATTTTTGCATGCATTCTGGATTGTTAGCTGTTAGTTTACTCTTTAGAGCCTGCCTTTAAGTACATTCTGGGACGAATGTTTCCAAAAGGAAAATATTGTAATGATCCCCAATTTAGGAGCCTATAAGTGTAGAAAATTGGCCTGAAAATGACCTGGAGTCATTGTACGACGTTGACTTACAGCTCTGGGATGAGTTAGGACATGTAGGTCAATCCTTAAACATGAAAATTTAGGAAGAGAAAAAGTTTCCAAGTGTGGGGTAACCCACACACCCTTTGACGACCCGTAGAAGAGTTTACGGTTCGTAGGTAGGTTAAGAGATAGAAGGCCTTGACTTGAAGGAAGTTGGAGTTTTTCCAGATGGTGAAACATAAATTACCAGCACAACCTGTAGATGCATGTACAACCCGTAGAATCCCTTTGTGGATGGGGTCCAAGAAAATAAGAAAATTGCTAAGTGTGGAAGGACTCTACGAGTCCATTTACTAGCCATAGATAAAAGGACAACACGGTAAGATGGTTTTGTGATTTTGAGTCCAGCAAAATTACTTTTAGGGAATTCAAAAAGTTACCAAACGAACACGACTAATGACCCGTGGTTTAACCTACGACCTATAAATGGGATTTCGTAGGTTGAATCCGGCAGTCTTAATGAGGGGTAGTTTGGTTAGTTCCGTCATTCCTATTCCAAAACTATGTTGTTTTTAGGGCAAAAATGGGCCCTAACAAGCCTTAAAGCCCTAGGTCCCTCATTCAATCCCTCATTCTTCGCACTTTAATTTTTGCTAAGGCAAAACTCTCTCTAGAAAAGGGAAAGCAAGCTAGGTTTTCTATGGTTCATCCCAAGGGCTTCAAATTTGTTCTCCTCTAAAATTTGGTGTGTGAGTTGATTTATAGGTACCCTTCCACCCATAAAGTTCCCTTTTAAGTATTTTACCTTTTCTTTAAGTTCCTTTAAGATATTACATATACTTATGATGTTTCATGATGTTCTATGTTATTAAATGCTATTCATGATACCCTATGATACTTTACTAAGTACATGCATATTTTGAGCTATTGATGATGACCCCAATGATGAGTTTTGATAATGATGAAGTGTGGGCGCTTTTGTTGGTCCTTAAAAGAGATATTTCCTCATGTTTTCTGTGATTTATGATTGTTTCATTTAAAAATCCTAGCCCACCTAGTTTTCAAGTAAACCTTTGCATGATTTATGATGATGATTAGGGCATTTAAGTTATGTTTTAAAGTAATGATTTGTCAAAGATATAAGCATGTTGATAATTTTCCTAAAGATGTTTTAGAAAGTACAGTTCTCACTTGGTGGTTCCTAAAGTTGGAGCAACTCCTATAGAAAGAAAAGTATATCAGAATGAATATTCAATCCCCCCACACTTGTGATAAACTTGAATTTGCAAGGAAGAAATAGTTGATTAAGCCTTTGAAAACATCCGAGACTGCATTTTGTGTCTGCCCAAATTGATGGTTTCAATTAATTACAATAGGAATGTAGATACACCACTGAGGCGGCCAATTCGAGAAACCATGTAGCTTGGGTCTTTGGCATATCGATATAACTAGCTTTCTAGTTCCTTGAGCTAACAAGGCGGAATTGATAGGGAGTGTTATATCACATATCTATAATGTTGAAATTGTTTCTTTGAAATCACTTTATGCTGCAGAATGGAGTCTCCTTGTTATAACCAAAAATTGGAGCACTGTAATGCTCATCGGTAAAGTTGTAAGAAAGTTGCCTACTCCTGCTTCCAACATGTTGTTTGTTAGTAAAGCTTCCTTCATAACTCCAATGATATCAATTTTCGTCAAAGAAAACAAAATTTGACAAGCACAAGACACCAAAATGAACTCGAATACCCATTTCTATTTTAACTTAACTACATTAACCTATCAAAATCCTAAATGAAAGTAATTAGTGCAGGGGCATAATAAGATGAAATACCCTATTTAAATCTTGTTATGTACAATAATCTTCAAAGCATGTTAGAACCTCCCATTGAGTTGTAAGATCTGGTTTTGGGGTACCAGCAAAGGAGAATAGTAGGGTATAGTATGGGGAACTCAGGTGAAGTAGAAGAAGGAAAAAATATTTTTGGCCAAGTGAACAGGGAGTGTAAAATTCTTTTATTTTATCAAGTACAGCGAAATCTGACATTAGTCATCCGTAACATTTGCAGTTTGAAAAATTGTATAAAGTATAAATTTGTTTTTTGAAACTTTTGTTACCTTTTAGATTCACAACTTATTTGTGTCACTTTTGTGGCTTAAATAGGTTCTGAGTTCCATTTTACTGAAAGAGATCCTGACAAACTACTTACTCAGTTTGACCATTAATGCTGTCCAGAGCATAAGCCATCAGTTCTTGTGTTCGCACTTCATACAGTTGTTTGAACAGAAGGAAACATTCTATTCAGAATCAAGAAAACAACTTTTTCTAAGTGTGAAAATAACTCGTAAGAGTGAGAAGTTCTTTAAAAATAAATCGAGCATACATGTGTCTTCTAATGTATTAATTTCCCACTGTACAATCAATTAACGCAAAACTGAAAGAAGAAAAAGCTAATTATCTGATTTTACAGCATATATTTTTTGCACTCTCTCTTGAATAACGACTGGTCTCCTCTGAAACTTTCGACCACTCTTGTCCAATTCTCTCCGTATAAGCCACCTGTTACATTCATGAGAAAACCTTCGTATCAGAGAATTAGCACTTTCAATATTTTCAGAGTACAGTGACGATGAGGTCAAGAGTTCAAGCTTTGAAAATAATCTCTGACAGAAATACAAGGTAAGACCCCTTGTGATAGAGCCCTACACGTAGCGAGAACTTTTTTCTTTTTTAGTAAAATCCACTATATACCATAAGTTTTTAAACTCGCAAAAAGCAATAGAACAGAGTATCAGATATTAGCTGAAGGAAGAAAATAAAGTAGTTCTCGGTTTTTAAGTGTTGGTAATTCATGAGAAGCAATAGTAAGAGTCCCACATATTAGCTAAAGAAAGAAAAGGAAAGAAGTTCTCAACTAAAAGCAAGGACATTATCTAAAGTGATCCCGAGAAATCAGTCAATCTGCTAGGACTAAAGCAATCCAGTTACGTTTCTTTTAGCATTTTAATAGTAATAGATGATGCATTTCCTAAGCGTCAAGAGAGATCATAGGTCTCCGACACATCTTGAAATAACTTCCCCAACATCAATTTAAAGAAACCTCAACCGCTTTAACAACATCAATCATTATAACAACAACATATCTAGTGAAATCCCACAAGTGGGGTCTGGAGAGGGTAGAATGTACGCAGACCTTACCGCTACCTCATTGAAGTAGAGAGGCTGTTTCCTGGGAACTCTCATCTCAAAACCAAAGAACTAGATATGACAAAACGAAAAGGACAGGGAACATAAAGCGCGACTAATAATGAATAGTACATGGCAGTATGTAAATATGATAAAATTAACACACAATACAAAAGATAATTAGAACACATGAGTAACCCTACCAATTAACCCTACTATACCCCATGACCATGCATCCACCTAACCCTACCAATTAGCCTGCTTCTCTAATTCACGACCTCCACTTCTTTCTATCTAAGGTCATGTCCTCAATGAGATCAAGTTCCGCCATATCATGTCTAATCATCTCCCCCCAGTACTTTTTCGGTCTACCTCTACCCTTCCGTGTAGCTCCCAAAACCAACCTCTCGCACCTCCTAACAGGAGCATCGGTACTCCTTCTCTGCACATGTCCAAAC
>JAOTQR010000109.1:11313594-11355705 GCA_025774065.1 Solanum ossicruentum | reverse complement strand
AAACCAACAATACCAACCACAATTCCCTATCCCCCAATTTCCAAATTTTCCAACTCACATTCAAAATTAACTTAATCCCTACAACACCTAAGAATATATATCACAAGAGATGGGAAAACTTAGTTGGAGTGTCTTCTTCCTTCCTCCTCTTCAATCTCTCTTCTTCAATTTTTTTTTCAAAGCTCAATACTTAAGGAAACAAATGGTCTTGTAAGAACAAAGGAGGGGTATATATAGAAGTCCAATTCCTCAAAATTGTAACATAAGGGCTTCTAGTTTGTCTATTGATCAATTAGGTCCCAAACTTTCTTATTTTAATCCCATTGAGGACTTCCAACCACAACTTAATTGTTATCCTTAATTTAACGAGAGTACGGGGTCTAACAGATAACTATTATTTTAGGCAAATTCAATAAGTGGTAAGTGATCCACTCAACTACCCTTGAAGTCTAATGCACAAGCTCGCAACATATCTTTAAATGTTTGAATGGTGCATTCCACTTGACCATCTATTTGGGGATGGAAAGTTGTATTTAAATTCACTTATGTTCCTAAACACTTTTGGAAGGACTTTCAAAGCACTGCAGTTAATATTGAGATTCCTGATCGGATATAATGGAGATTGGGACCACGTGTAGCCTAACTATCTCTTTGATGTATAACCTTGCATACTCTGCAGCTGTATAATCACTCTTAACCAGCAGGAAATGTGCTGACTTTATAAGTCTATGAACTATTACCTATATGGAGTCAAATTTATAAAATGAGCGAGGTGGCCCAATGAAAAAATCCATGTTGATCATATCCCACTTACAGGTTAGAATATTTATGCATTGCATATAACCTCGTAGCTTTTAATGCTTTACTTTGACTTGTTGGCAATTTTGACATTGGGCCACAAATTCTACAAGGTCCTTTTTCATGTCTCCCGGCCAAAACATTCCCTTTAGGTCATGATACATCTTAGTTAATTCTAGATGGATGGAATATCTTGAATGATGGGCTTCTTCTATTATCCGTCTTATTAGTCCATTAACATCAGACACACATAATTTATTTTACAAATAATCTACTCCATCTTATGTAAGCTCAAATCCTTTCTTCATACCTTTACTTACCTTTGTCTTATGTTGTCGTAACGCAGGATCATTGAACTCTTTCTCTTTAACCTTAATTACAAATAAAGACTCTGTAGAATTATGCATAATAATCCCTTCTTTTGGAGTTTCAAGAAGGCGAAACTCCCAAACTAGTTAATTGATATAGATCCTTAGCCATCTCTTGCTTTACCCCAATCTTATCACTAGTACTTATGATTATCTTAGGACTCAAAGTATCCGCGACCACATTTGCCTTCCCTTGATGGTATAGTGTATTGACATCGTAATCCTTTATTAGCTATAACCACTCTGCTAGCTCAAATTTTGGTATTTTTGCTTAAAAATGTACTGCATACTCTTATGATCAGTATACATATCAATGTGAACCCCATACAAATAATGGAACCATATTTTTAAAGCAAATACAACTGTTGCTAGTTCAAGATCATGTGTTAGGTAATTTTTCCCATGCAATTGTAGTTGTCTCGAGTCATAAGCAATTACCCTACCATGTTATGTTAATACACACTCTAAGCCAACTCCTAAAGTATCACAATACACTCATGCCATTTTGTTCCTTCTGGAAATACTAGTACAGGTGCAAAAGTTAGCCACTTTTCAACTCTTGGAAGCTCCTTTCACATGTATCATTCCATTAGAACTTGGATTCCTTATGGGTCAACTTAGTTAGAGGTGCAGAAATGGAGGAAAACCCTTCAACAAACCTTCTATAATAACTTGCTAACCTAGGAAGCTTCGAACTTCTATGGGTGTTATTAGCCTTGGCCTATCTTTCATGACCTCTATCTTTTGTAAATCAATCCCTATGCCTTCATCAGATACAATATGACCCAAGAATGCTACTGATCTTAACCAACACGCACATTTGGTAAACTTGGCATACAACTATCGATCACAAAGAACTTGTAATACTTGTTATAGGTGATTTGCGTTGTCCTCTTTTGATATTGAATATGCTAAAGTAGTCAAAATGAATGAACACGTTCAATTCGATAAAAACATATTTCTTTTTTTCCGATTCCTTTTTTTCTTACGACACGATACTCAAATCCAAAATATCATCTTTAAGTACTATCACAAAAACATCCAGGGACTGCTTGAATATCACATTCATCAAATCCATAAAAAAATTCTTGCTGCATTTATCAGCCCAAATGACATAATAAGAAATTCAAAATGAACATATCATGTCTTGAAAGTTATCTTGGGTATATCGATCTCCTTCACCCTCACTTGGGGATAATTTGATCTCAAATTAATTTTTTGAAAAGCATTTAGCACCCTATAATTAATCAAATAAATTATCAATGTTACGGCCCAAGCCTAGGTCCTGGACGTGACATGGCAAACAGGAACCCAAAGAGACCCAAACAAGCCTCTTAACATATGAATCATACATCCCTGGTTGCGGAAGCAAAGTAAACAACAACAACAGATAAAATAAAAAGAGAAGCTGGACTAAGGGAAATCTTGATATTCATAAAAGCATAAAGAGTCAAACTTATAACATAAGTACATCATTAGATCCAAAGACATCTCTAACATGGAACAAAGTGGGGGTAAAGACACTTTTCAGGGACACCCTCATTGTAACAAGTGTTCAACATAAGGAGTCTTAAATTGCAAGAGTAATGTAGATAATGTCCTCGAACTTAAAGACTCACCAAAGCTTATCTCTGAAGTATCAACTAGCCACGTGGAGGATGATCAAAAGATGCTCTGATCCCTAATGGTCATATTATGTAGGCAAAGAGTATGCATTAGTATGTTTGTATGTACTAAGTATGTGGGATGCAATGCAACAAGATATAAGCCAATATAGTCAAAATGCATAATCATAACAATGGATGCATAATCTTAATATGACATGCATGATCAATGTTCATAATAAAACATGCTTGTAAATCATTTATCTTGCACAATATATATAGCATACGTATGAGGGAAGAGACATGAAAAAAGTCTTTTTTGATTGGATGGGCGACATTAGTAAGACCAAGCGGCTTCAACTTGGAATCCCGATGATTATCCCTCATCGATAAAGAGGTGGTCTACTAGCCAAGGTAATCCATACTTCACCTTATGGGAACATGACCATTTCCTATGAAGTAACCCTCCTGGTGAGAAGCATGATCCATTTCAAAAAGGATTTCATGATAAAGTGCACTAGATGGATGTATGAGAATAGAAAGGGTAATAATCATAATCCTTTCTTGGTACATAGTTTGAGGAAAGGAGTATGGATCCTTGAAAATACTCACGCCGATATCCAATCCATTGGTGCTATTGCTAATCCCACAGAATACTTGAAATAATCATATTTTAATTATAAAATGAATAACTTGTAACAACATAACTTGAGCATCATATAAACATGCTTGACCTCTAGTACTAATTCTAACTTGAACATGAGTATGGATTATAATCATACATGAACCCTTGCTTTAACATGAATGGCTCACAAGAGGTAAAAATATTGAAATAGGTCTTAACTTGATACTTGCAATATAATAGATACTCTTCATGAAATCAATACATACTTGAAAGCCCTTAATCATCACATAGTCACTTGAGATGTAAATCATGTAATATATCATCAATAACTTGCGATTTCTTGACTTGACATTTTATCAAGCACAAGGTGGATTCATGATACTTCTTCAAAATCATGCAACTCAAGAGTGAAGTAAGATGAGTAAACTTAATGCAAACCAATCCACCAACATGTTGTAAAACCTTCATGTAGGGTACCTTGAAATCCATCATCAAAACTCATAATAGATCATAGTTTCATAGCTCAAAACATGCATGACAAAATCAATTCATGGTATAAGCTTGAAATAGATAGTCAGGCATAATTAGTCAATACTTTATAAAACCCCAACATAATTTATGCTCATAATTTATAGTAAAAATACCCATATGTAATACAACTTGAAAACATGCAATTTTCATGAAAAGGGATGGTTAGGATCCATGGGTAAATAGATCTAATGGATGAAACCCACATACCTCAAACTTGGATTTTCTTGAGATGAGCTTGAAGGGAAGTTAGAGCTTGAAGCGAATCCTTAAGTTCCAATGTAAAGCTTGAATTCCTTGAATTTGGAATGAGGTATTTGGTTAAGTCTTAGAGAGGTTTTTGAGAGGGTCTTGAGTGATATAAAATTTAAAAAATGGTTAAGTATGAGTGATTTCATGTTTAGGTGGGCATGGGGCTATGAACCTAATTCCCTTGGGGACATAGGAAAAATCAAGGAAAATTATACGGGTCTACATCTGGTCAGCGACGCGGACCCACCATAGAGGAAGAAATAATATTGATTCGCACACCAAGCGTGTCGCAGCTAGGGCACAAACACTCTCTCAAAATTGTAAATTAGCAAAAATTATTTTTTGCTATGGGTCCTCTAATAAATTCGGGTTATACCCATTTCCCACTTAATTTTTCCCCTGATCATGAATATAAAGTTGCATTTTCAATATCACGTAGGAATATTAAATTATGATTATGGGCATTCCAAAGCACATTTTTGGGGCATTTCAATCAATCCTGGAGAGGAGATATTTATTCTTAATTGTTGCCCTATTCAATTGTCGGTAGTTGATACACATTTTCAAAGTGCGATCCCTTTTACGTACAGATAACACTGATGCATCCCAAGAGGACATTCTAGGCCTGACAAACCTCTTTTCCATCAAGTCTTTTAATTCCTTCTTTAATACATGTAATGCTGTTAGCACCATTCTATACGGAGGAGTAGGGATAGGTTGAGTGTCTAGGAGTGAATTAATACAAAAATCTACTTCTCGTTCTGGAGGTAAACTTGGAAGCTATTCAAGAAATACATCAACAAATTCTTTCACTATTGGAACAGATGACATGGTGATTTCACCTTCATATCCCTCGCTATAACTAGATGACATATATATTCCTATGACATTATCTTCCTTGCATTAAAATAGGAAATATACTTATGCTTTGATGCTCCAACATTGCCTTTCCACTCGAGGATTGACTCATTTGGATAGTGGAAGTATACTCTCTTAGTTCAAAAATCCATAGTGGCATAGCAAGAAGCTAACAAATCCATACCAGTTATAACATCAGATTCCACCATTTCTAGCTCAATAAGGTCAGCCAATGTGCCACGATCAAAAATAATTACTTCACAACTTTAATAAACCCTTCTGGCTATAATAGACTCCTAGTTGGTATAGATACTTCAGATGGTTTTTTCAGTAGTTTAGGTGTACTTTTAAGGTTTCCAATAACTAGTGGAGTGATATATGATAGTGTAGACCCAACATCAATCAATGCATATACATTATGTGAAAAGATGGACAATGTACTTGTAATTACACGGGTGAAGCTTCCAAGTTCTGCTTACTCGCTAGAGCATAAATGCGATTTGGGACTCCACTAGAACTAGCGGCCCCTATATTACCTCTACCAAGACATATAGGAACTAGCTGATCTCTATCTAATAGAGGCACTGATGATGATAAAACAGTAGCTGATCCAGTAGGTTATGCTATATCACCTATGCGTCTTCTCGGGCAATCTCTCATTATATGCCCTAGCACACCACACTAATGATAAGAATCTATCCTAATGCAACATATACCTAAATGCCTCCTCCCATAATGTTTGCAAAGCTTCCTAGGAGGCATGTACTGGCTTGCCGAATATCCCATTGTCTGTGCACCTTGGCTTTCACTTCTTTGCCAAACTAATTATTTCTAAACCCTTGATTTTGTGATGTAGCACTAATTGTAGAGTAGGAAGATGATGGTCTAGGCGGTCTATTAGAAAACCTAAGCCTAAACTCACGTTGGTATGGTGTAAACTACCCCATAGATCTGGCCCTCTTAGACTGTCTCTTTTCTAAATCCTGTGCCCTTCTTCTTTGTGTTTGATCCTCCTATTTTTGTGCAAAATCTTGCATCCTTGCTATATCCATGTCTTTGTTGAAAGAAGTAATGGAACAATCTCTAACCAGATAAGAATCAAATCTATCCATGTAACAATAAACTCGATCCTCCATAGTAGCAACTACATTAGGAGCATACCTGGACAGGGAATTAAATTTAAGATTATACTCTCTCACATATATATTCCCTTGGTGGAGATTCAAGAACTGGTCTACATGGGCCTCTTGGATCTCTAACGGCATGTAATGGTCAAGAAATCCTTTTTGAACTCCTTCCAAATACTTCGTGACGCATCTATACCCTTGGATTGCTTCCAAGCTTCATACCACAAAATAGCCACGCCCTTCAATTTATATATAGCTAGCTCAATAGCTCATGTATGACTCACTTACGTAATATCCAAAGTGCGTTGGATCTGATCAATGAAGCCTTGTGGATCTTCATTTGGATCTGACTCGATGAATAATGGAGAGTCTAAATTTAAAAAGTAATATATCCTTATGCTAGTTGTCCTATCTACACTACTTGCACATGCAATTGGGCGTTCTTGTCTTTGACCTTGGACAGCAACTATACGAGTTAACTATTGAACTACATTTCTCAGATCTTGCATAGTAGCATCAGTCGATGGTTCTTGGGGAAATTCACTACTTCTTAGTTCATCAAAAGATAGAGGATTTGGAGATGTTTGTGATTGTCACAACCCAAGCCTAGGTCCTACACATGACACAGCGAATGGGGAACCCGAAGGAACCTCAATCAAGCATCTCAACTTATCATTACACATCATTGATCGCTGAAGCATGTAAAAGACATAAAATAAGAATAAGGGGTAAAGGGATCAGGGATAGCTTTTGAAACTATCAACATCAAGAGACAAGACCTCATAGCTCATATCATAAATACATAACTTATCCAACCAACACCTGTAAATACATAAATAAAGCAGGGTCCAAGACAAAGTAACCAGACTCACCCTTATAGTCAAAATAGGACATAACATAAAATGTCTCAACACAAGACAAGAGGAAAACATAAACCAAGGTCCCTGAAATGGAGGACTCACCAACAAGCTCGAAATAGCACTAACCAGCCACGTGGAGGAGGACGCAGATCAATTTGGGCACCAGCTCCTACATGGTGATATCATATAGGCAAGAGTCTGTATTAGTAGATATGAATATACTAAGTATGTGCGATGCAATGAAACAAGATATAAGCTTCATAATCAACTTGCATAACAATAGACAATAGGCATGATATAACAATATGACATGAATTATCAATGCATAAGTAAACATGCTTAAGTGACTCACGCTCATATAGAAATATCATATATGTAGAAGAGACCAAGCTAGCTATTCAAGGTATAAACCACTTGGTGGTTGTGTGGTATAAACCCTCACATGGTTTATGGTAATCACACCTTACCAACACGGTGACGAAGTATAAACCCCTCACATGGTTGATGAGTATAAACCCCTAACATGGTTACCCAGGCTCTTGTCCCCCGGATCAAATATGGTCTAATGCAATACTTTATATATAGTATATCATATACATAAGCTCATTTCATCATCGTAACATCAACCATATCATATCTCATTTTTTGAACCTTCAATTCAAGAAGAAACCCTAGCTGGACATTTTATCAAACACTTAGGGGGTGTGAAATGGGGGTAAAAGACCATGCAATTTAGAGATGAAATCATGCAAGCAAATCTGTAGTAAAACCATCAATCAGTACTTCCAACACCCCTAAGACATTCACATAAAACCCCTTATCAATTCCAACATTAGATCCAAGATTTAGAGCTCAAAACTTTCTAAAACAACCATACTTTCATGAACTAAAATCATTATTCAGTAAATTTCTCAATATACAAGATCCACATATAAAATTAACTTTAAATCATGAAAAATTAGTAAAAAAGAAACTTAGGCACCATGGGTGGTAGGACCCAATGGTTCTACACTACATACCTTAGCTTTGAAGAAGTTCTTGGTGAAGACTGAAGATGGAGGCTTGAAGCTTGAAGAGAATCCTTACTTCCGAATAAGGGTTTTGAGTCTTGAATTTTGGAGTGAAAATATGACTAAGTGTTTTGGTGAGTGTAGGGAAATTTTTTGGGAACATGAGGGTGAAATTTGGCTAAGTATAGGTAAAAACACGTTTGGAAAAACTTGGGTCCAACACTTAGAAAAATTTGGACGAACTAAAAACCAACAGGTAGAAAAATAAACCAGTGCACGTTGCGGAGAGGACACGCACTGCTCTCTGGAAATTGTAACTTAAAAAATTATAATTGCTAATTTTTTTCTTTGAAAATCGAGGTTAGACCATTTTTCACCTAATTGTGACCCATTGATCATAAATATGATGTCGAATTTTTGAAATAACGAATGGATGTTAAGATATATGTATATTAAAATTTTGGACATTCCGAGGCACATTTTCGAGAACTTTTTGGGGTCATTTCAATATCTCCCCCTTGGGAACAGTCGTCCCTGAATGTAAAAGAGACGTACAGGACAAGAGTGATCATGTCCATTTCGGCCTCCCAATAGCACTTTCGACTTGTTGGTTCCTCCAAAGGACCTTAACGGATGCCACCTCTTTGTTTCTCAATCTCTTTACTTTACTATCCAAAATCTGACCCAGAACCTCCTCATAAGTTAAGTTATCCACAACAACATCCATAACATCAAGAGGCAAAATGGCGTTAGGATCACCCACACATTTTCTAAATATAGAAACATGGAACACCAGATGGACCAAATTCATTTCACTAGGCAACTTTAACTCATAAGCTACTTTGCCAACCCTCTTTATCACCTCAAAAGAACCAACATACCTTGGACTCAATTTCCTGTTCTTACCAAAACTTACCACCTTTCATTGGAGAAACCTTGAAATACATCTAATTACCGACTTAGAATTCTAAGTCTCTTCTTCTTACATCGGCATAAGATCTTTAACGACTTTGGGCTATTCTTAACCTTTCCCTAATCATCATAACCTTCTCAAGAGCATCCATAACCAAATCTAGCCTCGGTAAGGCCACTTCTCCAACCTCAAACCAACCCACCAGAGATCTACAATATCTCCCATAAAGAGCCTCAAAAGGAGTCATACCGATACTATAGTGATAGCTATTCTTGTAGGCAAACTCAATCAATGGAAGATGGTTACCCTAATTACCTTTAAGCTCCAAGACACAAGCCCTAAGCATATCCTCAAGTTTTTGAATTGTCCTTTTGACTTGGCTATCCGTTTGAGGGTGAAAGGCCATACTAAGGTGAACTTGGTACCAAGACCCCTTTGAAAAGATCTCCAAAAGTGTGAAGTGAATTATACACCACAATCCGATATGATGGATAAAGGAAACCCTTGCAACCTCAATTACTCACGGATGTACAACCTTGCATACTCTTCAACCCCATATGTAGTCTTGACTGGTAGATAGTGAGCCAATTTCGTCATCCTATCAACCACCATGCATATGGAATCAAAATCTTTTCTAGTCTTGGACAACCCAACCACAAAATCCATGTTGATCACCTCCCACTTCCAAGTGGGAATCTCTATGTATTAGGTTAGGCCACTCGTCCTTTGATGTTCGGCTTTAACTTGTTGACACCATGGCAACCGAAAACAAATTTGGTAATGTCCCTCTTTATGCCTTCGCAACAATACATATCCCTCAAGTCTCTATACATTTTGGTGGAACCAGAGTGGATAGAGTAAGAAGAATTATAGGCGTCATCAAGAACTTTCTCCCTCAAACCATCAACACATGGAACACACAATCTACCTTGGTATCTAAGGGCCCTATCTCCACCTTGGGAGAAAACCGTTATTTTCCCTCTTTCAGCAATGCCTTCAATTCAAGAAAGGAGGTGGCTAGATCTTGTTTTCCTATCACCTTATCAACCAAAGAAGATTTAGAACCATCAATAAAAACCACGCCATTACCCATATCTTCCAACCTCACCCCAAATATAGCTAATCTATACACCTCCCTAGCTATCTCCCTATAACCACCATACACATGATCTAGGCTACCCATAGACACTCCACTAAAAGCATTCGCCACAACATTTGCCTTACCCGAATGGTAATGCACACCCATGTCATAGTCCTTGAGAAGTTCTAGCCACCTTTTTTTATCTCAAGTTGAGATCTTTTTGTGTGAAGACATATTGGAGGCTCTTATGATCGGTGAAGACATAAACATGCACCCTATATAAATAATGATGCCAAATTTTTAATGCAAACACCATGGCGGCCAATTCAAGATCATGGGTAGGATAGTTTTTTTCATGCACTTTGAGTTGCCTAGAAGCATAGGCTATGACCTTACCATTTTGCATTAGCACATAACCGAAACCAACTCCAAATGCATCACAATACACAACAAGACCCTTTAGCCCATCCGGTAGTGATAATATAGGAGCAGACATAAGTCTATCTTTTAATATTTGGAAGCTCTTCTCTCATTCATTGGTTCACACAAACTTAACCTTCTTTTGAGTCAATTTTGTCATAGGGAAAGCAATGAAGGAGAACTCATTCACAAACCTTCTATAGTGGCCCGCAAGGCCCAAGAAACTCTGAATATCCAACGGGGTCAATGGTTTAGGCCAATTTCTAATCACGTCGGTCTTCTTAGGATCCAGCTTAATACTATCCCCCGATAACACATAACCCAAGAATGCAACCTCCTTCAACCAAAACTCACATTTTTTGTATTTAGCATTCAATCTTTCCTCTCTCAATCTTTGCAACACAACCCTCAAATGGCCCATATGCTCTTCCCTACTATGTGAATAGATCAAAATATCATCAATGAAGACTGCAACAAAGGAATCAAGGTAGGGCTTGAAGACCCTATTCATTAGGTCCATCAAGATGTCCAGTGCATTAGTCAACCCAAAGGACATCACCACAAATTCATAATGCCTATATCTAGCCCGAAAGGCTGTCTTGGGAATATCACACTCCTTCACCCTCACTTGATCATACCGGGACCGAAGATCAATCTTAGAGATAAAACTAGCCCCTTGCAATTGGTCAAACAAGTCATCAATTCATGGAAGATGATATCTATTATTTATAGTGACCCTATTGAGTTGTTGGTAGTCAATGCACATTCTATGTGACCCATCCTTCTTCCTTACAAACAACACCGGTGCACCCCAAGGAGATTTTCTAGGTCTAACAAATCACTTTTCCAATAAATCTTTCAATTGTTCCTTTAACTCCTTCAACTGAGGCCATATGGTAAGGGAGAATGAAGATAGGTTGAGTGTCGGAAAGAAGATCTATGCTAAAATTTATCTCCCTTTCAGGAGGGACATCAGGAAGGTCATTTGGGAAGACATCAAGAAACTCATTTACAACCGGGATGGACTCAATGGAAGGGAATTTGGACTCCACATATTTAACCCTCATAAGATGATTCATACACCCCTTGGAAATCATCCTATGGGCTTTAATGCATGAGATAAACCTATCACTTACCACTCCATCATGACTTTCCTACTCAAGGACGGGTTCACTTGGGAATTGAAACTTGACGGGTTCTACAATCAATAGAAGCATAGTATGAATGCAACCAATCCATCCCAAGAATAACATCAAAAACAAGCATATCTAAGTCAACAAGATCACAAGATAAGATCTTATGCAAGATGCAAACTGAACAATTTTTATACACCCTCCTAGCAACAATAGATTCACCAATAGGAGTAGACACCTCATACGACTCATGCAATAACTCCGACTCAACATGGAACTTTTTTAGATACAAAGGGGTAACAATGGAAAGGGTGCACCCAGATTAATCAAAGCATATACAAGATTTTCAGTATACCGGTACAACATCGGGGACGTCACCAATCCTTTGTCTCTCATGTAGAGCATAAAATCAATTGTTCCTTAGGGCACCACCTTGAGGACTACCTCTTCCCAATGGGACTGCATTAGCACCTTGGACCTTGCCACGGTTTCTTGGACAATCTACCTTCTTGTGACTAAGCTCCCTATATTCATAGCATTCATTAGAACCCCTCAAATATGGGCCTCTATGGCTTCTTCCACATTTAGGGAACATATCATTAAGAGCCACCCAACCAACAACTTGTGGCCTAGGGAAGTCATTGACCAACCCCCTATTAGTAGCATGAGAAGGCCCTCAACCTTGACGAAACTTAGCACCATTTTGGAATTTACCCTCAAATCCGGCCCTCTTAGCCTCATGCCCCCTTCTTTTCCTCAATTTCTCCTCTTCCATTTTCTCGGCATAGGTCGTCAACTAAGATAAGTCCAGGTCATTAATTATCATGGCTGACCGGCATTGTTCACTAACCAAGTCAGAGACACCCATCACAAATATATTCATCCTTGATCTAGGATCGACCACCAAGTGAGGTGCATACTTTGAAAGTTGATTAAATTTGAGGGCGTACTCCCTCATACTCATAATACCTTGTTTCAAGTTCATGAACTCTACCAACTTTACTTCCCTAAGCTTAAGAGGGAAGAGCCGATTAAGGAAGGCCAATTTGAATTCCTCCCAAAGAACCATATAGTGATTACCCTTCTCACCCTTCCATTGATCATACAAAATTTGGGCTACCCCTTTAAGTTGGTACGCAGCCAACTCCGCCTTTTCATTTGTCTCAACACCCATGATATTCATGATTTTGTAGACCTCCTTAATGAATTCTTGTGGATATTTATCCACCTTTGACCCATGGAAAATTGGAGGATTCATCCTCATGAATTCTTTTACCCTAGATACCAGGGTAGTAGCATGAGGGGCTTGGGCACCTTGTTGGATGTGGTTGGCCACAACTTGGGAAAGCATAATAAGAGCATCCCAGAGATCACCATTGGTAGGTTGCTCCTCAGGAGTTTGGGCCCGTGTTCCTCTAGTGTTTGGCATGATATAGCATAGAAATGAATAATTGTTAGGGGAAAATACTTACCACAACTCTATAGAATGACTTAGAGCATGAAGGGAAGCATTTTCTAAAACGTCTCATAGCCTCCTACTCATAGTCATGGCGCGCTTCACAACCATGAATAGGACTCCAACTGACATGGTGTGTTGGACTCTGAGGACCTAAATACCTAGTGCTCTGATATCAAGTTTGTCATGACCCAAGCCTAGGGCCTAAAAGTGACACGATGAATGGGGAACTCGAAGGAACCCCAATCAATCCTCTCAACTTATCATTGCACATTATCGATCACAAAGTATGTAAAAGACATAAAATAAGAAAAAGGGGCTAAGGGATAGCTTGCAAAAATATCAACATCAAGAGACAAGACATCATAGCTCATATTATAAATACACAATTTTTCCAATAAACACCTCTAAATAAATATATAGAGTAGAGGCCAAGAAAAAGTAACCAGACTCACCCTCAAAGTCAAAATAGGACACAACATAGAATGTCTCAATACAAGGCAAGAGGAAAAAATAAACCAAGGTCCCCGAAATGGAGGACTCACTAACAAGCTTGAAATAGCACTGGCTAGCCACATAGAGGGAGAGGATGATCAACTTGGGCACCAGTTCCTACATGGTGATATCATGTAGGAAAGAGTATATGTTAGTACGTTTGAATGTACTAAGTATGTGGGATTCAATGCAACAAAAGATAAGCTTCATAATCAACATGCATAACAATAGATAATAGGCATGATATAACAATATGACATGAATGATCAATGCATAAATAAACGTACTTAAGTGACTCGCGCTCATATAGAAATATCTTGTGTACAAGAGACAAAGCTAGCTATGCAAGGTATAAACCCCTTGGTGGTTGTGTGGTATAAATCTATCACATCGTTGATGGTAATCACACCTTACTAACACGGTGACGGAGTATAAACCCCTGGCATTGTTGATGAGTATAAGCCCCTAATATGGTTACCCGGGCTCTTGTCCCCTCTAACCGAGTATGGTCTAATGCAATACTCTATGTAGTGTATATCATATACATAAGCTTATTTTATTATCATAATATCAATCATATCATATCTCATGCTTTGAACCTTCAATTCCTCAAGAAACCCTAGCCGAACATTTTATCAAACACTTAGGTGGTGTGAAATGGGGGTAAAAGACCATGCAATTCAGTGATGAAATCATGCAAGAAAATCTGTAGTAAAACCATCAATCAACACGTCGCAACACCCCCAAGAGATTCACATCAAAAACCCCTCATCAATTCTAACATTAGATCAAAGATTTAGAGCTCAAAACATGCTAAAACAACAATAACTTTCATGAACTAAAATCACTATGCAGTAAATTTCTCAATGTACAAGACCTATATGTAAAATCAACATTAAATCATGCAATATTAGTAAAAAGGAGAATTTAGGCACCATTGGTAGAATGACCCAATGGTTCAACACCACATACCTTAGCTTTGGAGAAGTTCTTGGTGAAGATTGAAGATAGAGGCTTGAAGCTTGAAGAGAATCCTTAGTTCCGGATGAGGGTTTTGAGTCTTGAATTTTAGAGCGAAAATATGGCTTAGTATTTTAGTGAGAGTTGGGAAATGTTTTGTGGAATATGAGGGTGAAATTTTGCTAAGTATAGGTAAAAACACATTTGGAAAAACTTGGTCCCAACACTTAGAAAAAGTTTGATGAACAAAAAAAACAGGCAGAAAAATACACAAGTGCGAGTAGTGGAGAGGATGCACACTAGTCTCTAGAATGTGTCACTTAAAAATTATAATTCCTCTTAAATTGAGGTTAGACCCCTTTTCACCTAATTTTGACCCCCTAATCATAAATATAAAGTCGGATTTTCGAAATAACAAATGTATTTTAAGATATATGGAAATTAAATTTTCAGGCATTCTAAGGCACTTTTTGGGGTCCTTAAGTGATAGAGAATTGTCTTGTGCCTCATTTCATTGTGTAATCCGATTGGTACCATAAATGGACACCTCCAATTCCTTCCTTTGCCTTTGCTTTTCCTTCTTTCTGGCATACTTGTTGTACAAAACAATTAAGAGGTTTGACATGAGCCATCTACAACATTAGGCTCTATGGCACGATCTAAAGAATGAAAAGAAAGTGAAAACTTCTAAATGCCACATAGCCTTTTCTTTATAAATGTGGTGAAAAACACATGTATAAGAAATACTGTAAACAAACATGGCTTTGTAGACTTCCTAGGATGACACTAAACAGACATGGCTTTGTTAACTTCCTAGGAAGTCTCATCAAGGTTGAGTGGCACCCGTTTCCAACAAGGCTAGAGAGAACCAACCTTTAATCATGTGCTATCTATGAACATTATAAGGTACAACCATACTAAACATGCTTTCAAGAAGGTATACAGTAATAGTAAGCCAAAAGTAAATACATATGACTAGGCATGAGACATGACCACACTTTACTTTACACAGACTACGAATCCTCTAGATGAGAAACACTATTTATTAAGGGTTGGGACAGGCCTCGTCTCATGGATAACTAGTATATAATACAAGAATATAAGCACTAAACACATAAAGCCCTGAAGCAACCTGAAGCTCGGTATTGTAGCAGGATATCCTGTACTCCTACTGGTGAGATCTACTAGCTCCTCTACCTAAATCATGAAATGTAGGTCCCCCGTGAAGGATGTCAGTACGAGATAATATACAAAATATATAAGGTAAGAAGTACTATCTGTGAAATAAGAACTTAAATAAAATCATGCACCAGTGTAAGGATAAGAGACCATATATAATCATATTGTGGAATCATGTACTTTATGTTCTTTTCATTACTTTTCTTTTTTTTTACTTTACATCTGTGCATAGTATATAATACGAATGACCAGCTGATCAGTGGCAAATCAATATTGGGATTGACCCATGCTAGGCTTCCTTTTCACCCCTAGGATACCCTCCCTCCCCACCCCCACCCCCCCGTAATATGGGATCGACCTAGGCTAGGTGATTCTTCAACCACTGGGATACCACCAATCAATACAATATTTCACTTTTTATCTTTCATTTGCTTTTCAGATGATTCTTTCGGTGGTCACAATATTTGAGCTACAAGACAATTGATCTAACAAGTTACATGTAAGTAATTATGTAAGATAATACCACAATGAAAAGAGTAGGGTATATAATTAATGAAATGTGTAGGAGTTGAAATAACACATGGACTTAATTTAGCTAAAAGGAGAACTCATGTATCTATCTATAAAAAGCATATATGCATACTTAAAAAAAAGCTATATTTTTGAACATATGTACGTGTTAAAGAGTGGAGACATGGTTATTAACTTTGTCGGAATGTTTAAGTTCCTCTATGTGCAATTGAAGAATCTAAATTTCATGCCACATAATAAGAAATCGAGTAGCCTTACATACCTTGTTGTACCACCTCGTTATTATCTCAAAGAAACCTCATTTTCCTCCAAATACTTATCTACAATAGAGTAGGTGATAAAACTAGTGTTAGCATCTAATAAATATGTCTTGACAGTCCAATCTTGTTAAAAAAATAATGATTCGGCAACAAGCTTGTAATTAGAAACCCAAGAGTATTCTTTCAACCATTCCACCTCTAATCATATTTTGTAGTACACATTCTCAGTTACATCCAGGTTGTTTTAGTTCCACAATAAGCTTACAATAGTTTACCAAGTACAATGTATATCAATTTCATGCAACACACAATTAGGTAGCATAACATTTTGCCTTTTCCCTATATTTTAAGATCAATAATTCAAACCTGTTCCAACTTCAACCAAACTATTCTCAACATATTCACACACCAAAATAGTCAAAATACAGTCACAAAATAGTCCTAAAACAGATGAGGGAAGTGAGAGAATAGTCCCCACTCAAGATATCATACAAGAATTCCTTTCTAAGGAACACAAAATAAATTGGTGTAGCAACCTTGGTTTATTTTATTGACCTACAAACCTTAAGAACTTCCACTTTCATCAACAATAAATCCAACAAAGAAGAGAAAAGTCTCTCAATAAACAAGAAAAGTGATCAATAATTTTTAGAATACATGTTGTCCAAAAATCCGACAAAAGCATAACAACATATCTCCCTTAATTTTCATGGAAACAATTATACTAAATCCATAAGTATCATTACTTACCTTAACCTTCAAGAGTGATGGCTTCTTCAAGAACCCTAGTGAGGTAGTGAGGGATGTTATATGAAGTTCAAAGAGAGAAAAAAGGAACTTAAAAAATCTTTTTTTTTCTATCTTAAAATGACTTGAAGGGGCTGGTTTTAAATACCTTTTAAAGGGACACTCTGGGATGAATTTCTCCATTACTTGAAGCCATGTTATAGCAAGGTGGTGATGCACCAACTTTACCTTTTCACTTGGACCTTATTGGGCTTCAATTCTGTGGGCTTTGACTGCCAAATTTTCTCTTCCTCTTTCACTTGGTTTAAGCCCAAATTGTCAAGTAGGTTGTGAATGCACTTGGGCCCTTTATCTAATCATCTTGGGATGCCAATCTTGCCCCTTTATAATACTAAATTATAGGAGAAAATTACATCCATAGTTTGGGCTTTATTTATTATTGTGCTTGGACAAATTTGGTATTGTCTCTGTTCCCGTTTCTTTTTCACTTAATTTTTAGCCCTAAGTGAGTTCAATGATGTATGAATTAATCTTCCCCTTCTACCTAGCCCATTTAGGCTAAGGATGTAGGTGACTCACCTACCAGTTTCTTAAAGTCGCATAAGTAGCTAACTTTTTTTGCTTCGTGTAAGGTCATGATCTCTTTATTTTAACTTAAAACTTATTTACACCATATCATCTTAGGCTTTAGATGTACATATAGCCCTACAATATGAAATTTAAGCACTTTCAGAAAATTGGTGCTTATTTGACCAAGCCATATCATGTCCTATATGCATAGGACTTGTACATGTAAGATGCAGGGTGTTGCACTTTCATATAAGTATTGGGATGGAAACATTAGAAGCATTGTATGGTAGATGATATAGACCGCCCATCGGGTAGTTTGAAGTTGGTGAGATGGCATTAATAGGATCGAACTTGGTGATGAATGGCGTCATGACCCAAGCCTAGAGCCTAGACATGACACAGTGAATAGGGAACACAAAGGAACCCCAAACAAGTCTCTTAACTTGTCATTACACATCATTGGTCGCGAAAGCATATCAAAGCATCAAAGAGCAAGAATAGGGGAAAAGGGTCTGAGGGAAAAACTTTCACAATATCATAGTCAAGAGATGAGAGTCAAACTAGCATTATAGATACATAACATGTCTAACAACCACCTCTTCTATATAGATAAGAGCGAAGGCCAATACAAAGCAACCAGGCTCACCCTCATAGTCATATCAAATATAAAAAAGAGTGTATCATTACATATAGGAGGGAATAGATTAAGTTCCCCAAAGTGGAGGACTCACCAGCTAGCTTGAGTAGCACTGAACTAGCCATATGAAGAAGGATGATCAACTTAGGCTCTGGTTCCTACATGGTGATGTCATGTAGGCAAGAGTATGCTTTAGTACATTTTAATGTACTAAGTATGCAGGATGCAATGCAACAATAGATAGGCATCATAATCAAAATGCATAATATTAAGCAATAGGCATAATATAGCAATATGCCATGTATGATCAATGCTTAAGCAAAACAACTTAAGTAACTAATGCTCATATAAGATATCATATGTGTAGAAGAGACCAAGCTAGTTATTCAAGGTACAAACCCCTCATATGGTTGATGATAATCACATCTTATCACCACGGTGGAGAAGTACAAACCTCTCACATGGTTGATGAGTGCAAACCCCCACCTTGATTACTCGGGCTCTTATCCCCCTGAATTGGGTATGGTCTAATGCAACTCTTTATATAGAGTGTATCATATACATAAGCTCATTTTATCATCATATAGTCATTCATAACATATCTCATGCTTTGGACCTTCAACTCATCAGAAACCACATCCGGACATTTTATCAAACACTTAGAGGGTGTATAATAGTAGTATAAAACCATGAAATATAGAGATGAAATCATGCAATAAACGATTGTAAAACCATCAATCATTATCTTGCAACATCCTCAAGCAACATAAATCAAAATACCTTCTCAAAACTTACAATATATCAAAGATTTATAGCATAAAACATGCAAAACAGTCATAACTTTACATAGCTTTTACATAGGGTACAATAAATTTTATAATAAGCAAGGTCCATTTGAAATCAACTTTAAATCATGCAATTTGAATAAAATGAGGTTTGGGTATCATGGGTGAAAGGAACCCATGAAAGAAACCCACATACCTTAGCTTAGAGATGAACTTGGTGAAGATTGAAGATGGAGACTTGAAGCTTGAAGAAGAACCTTGAAGGATAACCTTAGATTGAAATGAGGGTTTGGGACTTGAACTTAGGAGTAAAAATATGACTAAGTGTTTGAATGAGTATTGGAAAATGTTGAAGAAGATATGAGGGTGAAATAAGGCTAATTATAGGTAAAAACACGATTGGGAACACTTAGTCCCAAGACCCAAAAGCCTTGGACCGAGATAGAAATCATTGGCAACAAAATACACAGGTCTGCATCTAGTCCACGATGCAGACCTATCGTGTAGGTCAAATTAACACATGTCTGTGACAGCTAAGCATCACAATGCTATCGTGTATCATTTCTATGAATTAAAATTTTGGAAATTTGAAATTGTGACTCGATTGCTCTAAAATTGGGGTTAGACCTTTTTTCTCCTAAATTTGACCCCCTGAATAAGAATATGAAGTCAAATTTTCGATATCGTACACAAAATTTGAGAAATATGTAATTTTAAATTCTAGGCATTTTGAGGCACATTTTCAGGCATTTTTTGGGGTCATTTCAATATCTCCCCCTTGGGAACATTCATTCCCGAATGTAAAAGAGAACATAAGAGTAATTAAGAATAAATTAGTCCCAACAAGAATGCAATATTACATTTAAACACCATTGTCAAAACCTCACCATAAGTGTAAAATCATCATAAATTTTTCAACTTACACAAGAATGCATATGAATGAGATAAGAGCTGAAATATAAGACTTGAATCACATAGGGAACTTAGAATTGGTACCTTAGGCTTGAGTGCAGTGGAAAAGATAAGGATACTACTTTTGCATGTTCGTTTCGACCTCCCAAGTAGAACTTTCGATTTGTTGGTTCCTCCAAAGGACCTTAACAAATGCCACCTCCTTTTTCCTTAATCTCATTATTTGCCTATCAAAAATAAAAACCGAAACCCCCTCATAGGTCAAGTTATCCTCAACAACACCCACAACAACAAGATGCACAATAGCACCTACACATTTCCTCAACATAGAGACATGAAATACCGGGTGAACCAAATTAATATCATTAGGCAACTTCAATTCATAAGCTACCTTGCCGACCCTCTTCAAGACCTCATAAGGGCCAAGATATCTTGGACTCAACTTCTTCTTTTTACCAAAATTGACCACATCTTTCATTGGAGAAACTTTCAAATAAATCTAATCACCCACTTTGAATTCAAGATCTCTTCTTCTTATATTAGCATAGGATTTTTGATGACTTTGGGACATATTCAACCTTTTCCTAATCATCCTAACCTTCTCAAGAGCCTCCATAACAAGATCTGGTTCCAATAAAGCTACCTCTCCAATCTCAAACCAACCAATCAGTGATTTACAATATCTCTTATAAGAAGCGTCAAAAGGAGCCATATCGATGCTAGAGTGATAGCTATTGTTGTAGGCAAACTCAATCAAAGAAAGATAGTCATTCCAACTACCCCTCAACTCCAATACACAAGCCCTTATCATATCTTCAAGTGTTTGAATGGTTCTTTCGGCTTGGCCATCCGTTTGGTGCTGGAAGGTTGTACTAAGGTAAACTTTTGTACCTAGACCCTTTTGAAAGGATCTCCAAAAGTGTGAAGTGAATTGGGAACCATGATCCAATATGATGGACAAAGAAACCCCATGTAACCTCACCAACTCATGGATATACAACCTTGCATATTCCTCAACCCCATACGTTGTCTTAACCAACAGAAAGTGGGCTAATTTCATCATCCCATCAAGCACCACCCATAAGGAATCAAAATCCTTCCTAGTCAAGGGCAACCCAACCACAAAATCCATATTAATAACCTCCCACATCCAAGTAGATTCTCTATATTTTGGGTTAGGCCACCCGGCCTTTGATGTTCGGCTTTGACTTGTTGACAACTATGGCAACAAGAGACGAATTTGGCAATGTCCCTCTTCATGCCTCCCTACCAATACACATCTCTCAAGTCTCTATACATTTTGGTGGAACTGGGGGGGATAGAATAGGAAGAATTGTGGGCCTCATCAAGGATCTTCTCCCTCAAACCATCAACACAAGGCATACACAACCTACCTTGATACCTAAGGGTCCCATCTCCCCCTAGGGAGAAAACCTCTACTTTGCCCTCTTTCACCAAGGCCTTCAATTCAAGCAAGTAGGAGTTAAGATCTTGTTTTTCTATCACCTCATCAACTAATAAATACTTAGACCCATTAACAACAACTACACCATCATCACCAACCTCCTCCAACCCAACCCCTAATCTAATAATTGATGCACCTCTCTAGACATCTCCCTACCACCATCAACATGGGCTAAGCTACCCATGGATACCCTACGCAAGGCGCCCCCCACCACATTTGCCTTACCCGGATGACAGTGCACACTCATGTCATAGTGTTTATGAAGTTCTAACCATCTATTTTGCCTCAAGTTGAGATCCTTTTTAGTGAAGACATATTGGAGGCTCTTATGATCGTTGAACACATCCATATGCACCGCATAAAAGTAGTGATGCCAAATCTTTAATGCAAACACAATGGCTGCTAACTCTAGATCATGGGTAGCGTAGTTCCTTTCATGTACCTTTAGTTGTCTAGAAGCATAAGCTATGACCTTACCATTTGCATCAACACACAACCCAAACCAACCCGAGAAGCATCACAATACACCACAAATCCCTCAAGCCCATCCGGTAGTGACAATATAAGAACGAACATAATGTTGTCTTTCAATGTTTGGAAGTTCCTCTCACATTCGTCGGTCCACACAAACTTAACCTTCTTTTGAGTCAATTTTGTCATAGGGGAAGCAATGGAGGAGAACCTATTCACAAACCTTCTATAATAACCCGCTAGGCCCAAGAAGCTCCTAATATCCAATGGGTCAATGGTTTAGGCCAATTTCCAATCATATCAGTTTTCTTAGGATCCATTTTTATACCATCGCCCGACACCATATGACCCACGAAAGTAACCTCCTTCAACCAAAATTCACACTTATCATATTTAGCATACAATTTCTCCTTCCTCAATCATTGCAACACCACCCTTAAATAACCCATATGCTCCTCTCTACTATGTGAATAGATCAATATATCATCAATGAAAACCACAATAAAGGAATCAAGGTAAGGTTGGAAGACCCTATTCATTAGGTCCATGAAGATAGCCGGTGCATTGGTCAACCCAAACAACATCACAACAAACTTATAATGCTCGTATCTAGTACGGAAGTTCATCTTGGGAATAACACACTCCCTCACCCTCACTTGATGATACCTGGACCGAAGATCAATCTTAGAGAAGAAGTTAGCCCCTTGCAAATGGTTAAACAAATCATCAATCCTTTGAAGAGGATACCTATTCTTGATGGTGACCCTATTAAGGTGTCGGTAGTCAATGCACATTCTAAGTGACATATCCATCTTCTTTAAAAACAACACCAGGGCACCCCGAGGTGATTGGCTAGGCTTAATAAATCCCTTGTCCACACATACCTCAATTGTACCTTTAACTCTTTCAACTCCAACGGGGCCATATGATAAGTCGTAATAGAGATAGGTTGAGTATCGGGAAGAAGATCTATGCAAAAATCTATCTCTCTTTCGAGAGGGACACCGGAAAGGTCATTTGGGAAGACATAAAGAAACTCATTTACAACTAGGACTGACTAAATGGAAGGGAATTTGGACTCCACATCTGTAATCCTCACAAGGTGATACAAACACCACCTAGAAATCAACTTATGGGCTATAATGCATGAAATGAATCAACCCTTGACCACCACATCTTGACTTTCCCACTCAAGGACGGGCTCATCAGGGAACTGAAACTTGACCCTATGGGTTCTCCAACCAGTGGAAACATAGTAGGCATGCAACCAAACCATCCCAAGAATGACATCAAAATCAACCATGTCTAATTCAACAAGATCATAAAGCAACAACTTATGCAAAATACAAATAGGACAACTGCTATAAACTTTCCTAGTAACAATAAAGGTACCAGTAAGAGTAGACACTTCATATGACTCATGCAACAACTCGAGGACAACATGAAACTTTTTAGCAACAAAAGAGGTAACAAAGGAAAGAGTGGTACCATGATCAATCAAAGCATATACAACAAAATCAAAGATTTTCAACATATCAGTAACAACATTGGGGACCTCACCAACCCCTTGCTTCCTATGTAGTGCACAAAAACGGTTGTTCCTTAGGGCACAACCTTAAGGACCACCTCCCCGATGGGACTGCATTTGCACCCAAACCTTGCCATGATTTCTTGGACAATCTGTCTTCTTGTGACCAATCTCCCCGTATTCATAGCACGCATTAGAACCCCTCAAACATGGGCCTTAATGGCTCCTATCACATTTAGGGCACACATCAATAGGAGCCACCCCACCAACACCTTGAGGCCTAGGGAAGTCATCGGCAAACCCCCTATTAGTAGCATGTGATGGCCCTTGGCCCTGACAAAATTTAGCACCCATTTGGAATTTACCCTCAAATCGGGCCCTGTTAGCCTCATGCCCTCTTCTCTTTCTCAATTTATCCTTCTCCATTTTCTCATCATAGGTCATCAACTGCGACAAGTCCATGTCACTAATTAGCATGGTAGACTGACATTCTTCACTTACCAAGTTAGAGACCCCCATCACGAACTTATTCATCCTAGATCTAGGATAGACCACCAAATGAGGAGCATACTTTGAAAGTTGATTAAACTTGAGGGAATACTCCCTCACATTCATAGTACCTTATTTCTAGTTCATAAACTCTACCAACTTTGCTTCCCTAAGCTCAAGAGGAAAAAACTTGATTAAGGAAAGCCAATTTGAACTCCTCCCAAAGCACCATATTACCAATTACATTTTCACCCTTCCACTGATCATACTATATACTATCCCTTTGAGTTGGTACATTGCCAACTCCGCCTTTCATTTTGCCCAAAACCTGTGATATTCATGATTTTTTAGACCTAATTAATGAACTCTTGCGGATCTTCATCCACCTTTGACCCATAGAATACCAGAGGGTACATCCTCATGAAATATCTTACCCTAGTTCCAGGGGTAGTAGCATAGGGGGCTTGGGCCCCTTGATTGTCTTGGTTGGCCACAACTTGGGCAAGCATAGTGAGAGCATCCCGGAGCTCACCATTGGTAGGTTGCTCCTCAGGAGTTTGGGCCCTTCTTCCTCTAGTGTTTGGCATGACTGAGCATAGAAAAGAATAATCATTATGTGGAAAACTTACCATAACTCTATAGCATGACTTAGAACATGAATAAGGGAAATATTTCCTGAAACATTTCATAGCCTCCTACTCATACTCATGGCGTGCTTCACAACCATGAATATGACTCTAATCGATGCGGTACCTTGGACTCCGAGGATCTATCAACCAAGTTCTCTGTACCAAGTTTTTCATGACCCAAGCCTAGGGCCTAGACATGACATGGTAAATAGGGAATACAAAGGAAACCTAAACAAGTCTCTTAACTTATCATTACACATCATTAGTCGTGGAAGCATATAAACACATTAAAGAGCAAGAGGCTCAGGGAAAATCTTGCAGAATATCAAGTCAAGAGACAAGAGTCAAACTCATATCATAGATACATAACATGTCCAACAACCACCTCTACTATATAGATAAGAGTGGGGACCAAGACAAAGCAACTGGCTCACCCTCATTGTCAAATAGAACATAAAGAAGAATGCCTCAATACTTAACATAAGGGCATAGACAAAGGTCCCCGAAGTGTAGGACTCACGAACTAGCTTGAGTAGCACCGAACTAGCCACGTGAAGGAGGATGATTATCTTGGGCTCCAGTTCTTACATAGTAATATCATGTAGGTAAGAGTATATGTTAGTACATTTCAATGTACTAAGTATGTAGGAGGCAATGCAACAATAGATAAGCATCATAATAAAAATGCATAATATTAAGCAATATGCATAATATAGCAATATGGCATGTATGATCAATGCTTAAGTAAAACATGCTTAAGTAACTCATGCACATATAGGATATCATATGTGTAGAAGAGACCAAACAAGCTATTCAAGGTACAAACCCCTTGGTGGTTGTGTGGTACAAGCCCCTCACATGGTTGATGATGATCATACCTTATCACCACGGTGGCAAAGTACAAACCCCTCACATGGTTAATAAGTACAAAGCCCCACCTAGGTTACCCAGACTCTTATCCCCCCGGATCGGGTATGGTCTAAAGCAACACTTTATATAGTTCATATAATATACATAAGCTCATTTCATCATCATATAATAATTCATATCATAACTCATTCTTTGGACCTTCAACTCCTCAAAAAACCACATCTGGACATTTTATCAAACACTTAGAGGTTTTGTAATGGTAATATAAAACCATGAAATATAGAGATGAAATCATACAAGAAAATCGATTATAAAACCATCAACCATCACCTTACAACACCCTAAAGCAACATACATCAAAATCCCTCCTCAAATCTTACAACAGGTCAAAGATTTATAGCTCAAAACATAGCAAAACAGTCACAACTTTACATAGTTTTTACATAATATGCAGTGAATTTCATAATAAGCAAGACCCATTTGTAAATCAACTTTAAATCATGTAATTTGAGTTAAAGGAGGCTTCGGTATCATAGAGTGAAGCAACCAATTAAAGAAACCCACATACCTTAGCCTAAAGATGAAATTGATGAAGATTGGAGATGGAGACTTGAAGCATGAAGAAGAACCTTGAAGTACAACCTTAGTTTGGGATGAGGGTTTAGGACTTGCATTTGGGCGTAAAAATAATAGTAAGTGTTTGAGTGAGTATTAGGGAATATTTAGGATGATATGAGGGTAAAATAAGGCTAAGTATAGGTAAAAATACAATTGGGAACATTTAGGCCCAAGACCCAAAAGCCTTGGACCGAGATAGAAATCACTGTCAACAAAACACATGTCCGTCTCTAGTCCACGATGTGGACCTGTCGTGCAGGTCAAATTAACACATGTTCACAATAGTTGCATGTCATGGTGCTGTCATGGATCATCTCTAGAAATTGAAATTTTGAAAATTTGAAATTGTGATTCAATTGCTCTAAAATCGGGTAGACCCTTTGTCACCTAATTTTGACCCACTACACAAGAATATAAAGTCAATTTTTTTATATTCTGCATGGATTTTGAGATATCCATTTAAAATTTCAGGCATTTCGAGGTACATTTTCAGACACCTTTTTTGGGTCATTTCAAATGCTATGGAGAAAATCAAAGCAAGAGGGAGAAATTGCAAATAGTCCAAAGCCAACAAAAGTCCTTCTTCGATGTAAGAAGAAGGGAACTTGAGTTCCAAGTTGGTGATTGTGTCTACTTAAATATCTCTCTTATGAAAGGTGTGCTCTGTCTTGATAAGAAAAGTAAATTGATTCCTCGATATGTGGAACCTACAAGGTGGTGAGAAGAATGGGGAAAATGACATATTAGTTGGATCTACCCAATGAGTTGCATTTGATTCATCTGGTCTTCTACAAGTCAATGTGAGGAAATTCATAGGTGACTAAAGTTCCATAGTTCCTTTACATGATGTGAACATTGAAGAGGATATGAGTTATGAAGAGATACGGTTGAAATCCTAGACCGATAAGTGAAGAAACTAAGGAACAAGGAAGTTGCATCCGTCAATGTGCTTTAGAGAAACCAACAAGTTTAGGGTGATACTGGGAAGCGGAAGAGGATATGATGAAGCACTATAAATATATATTCCACTCTACTCAACCTAATGTATTAAGAATTTCTTCCGAAAACCTCAAGGTCCATGCATTTTAGTGTTTTACGATGTATACATTTATTTTGATGTTCATGAACTATTTTAAGACATGTTTAAAGTATGAAATCTAAAATTATTGAGAAATGATGTTTGACTTACATTGTTGCATGCATTCAGGAATGAATGTTCCAAAGGTAGAGATATTGTAACGACCCCTAGTTTAAGAGTCCTTAGTATAAAAAAGTTTCCCTAAAAATAACATGAAGTCTAGTTTATGGGTCGAATTATGGCCCATAAGTTGACATACAACTTGTAGGATCCATCCTTAAACATAGAACTTTAGGAAGAGGAATGTTTTTCCAAGTGTGGGTTCATGAGTGGGACCCCAAACATGAAGAAAATTTAGAGTTTTCAGGAAAGTACCTTACGAACTATCAATAGGTCGATCGAATGGTTTATGGCCCATAGAATCCTTTTGTGGGTAAGGCCAAGAAAATGAGGGAAAATGGCTACACGTGGAATGACTCTAAGAGTCAAACTAAGGCCCGTACAGATGCTTCGTGGTTTTGAGTCCAACAAAGTGAGTTTTCAAAATTTTCAGATGTGTTATCAGACAAAGGATCTTACGACCCATAATTAAGGTCTCATAGGTTTACCTTGGTAGTGTTAATGAGGGCAGTTTTATCATTTTCGTCCTTTCTATTCCTATGCTACATTTTTTGGGGGACGAGAAGGAAAGCCTATAATAGCCCTTCACTCTCAAGAATTCTAAGGGAAGAGACTCTCAAGGACAAGGCTAGGGTTTATAAGATTCCTTCCCAATGGTTTCAATTTTTCTTCTCTCTATTTATACTTAATTTATGGGTATCCTTTCACCAATAAAGTTTCCTACTAAGTATCTAACCTTTCTTTAACTTTCTCGACTTAATGTTCATGTTTAGTATGATTTCATGATATTTATGTTATGATATGATACTTATAAAGTTTAGTAATTGTTTTGCTAAGTATATATATGCATATTTGAAAATATAATGTTGATTCCATGATAATTTTTTATATGATTGAGGTTGGGCATTTTTGATGTCCTTTTTAAAGGAAATTTCCTATGACTTATGCTATGATTATTTCATGATAAAACTAAGCTCATCTAGTTTTCAAGTAAGGTTTTCCTATGACTTATGATTATGATTAGGGCATATATGAGGAGCTTTAAAGTTAAGTTTACCAAAGATATGAGCATGATGATAATTGCCCTAAAATATGTTCCAAAAGGTTCTCTATGATAAAAGGACAATTCTCACTTGGTGGTTTAGAGATTCTGTGGGATCACTTTACACTGAATGTGACCTTGTGGTGAGGTTCGGTAAGGGAACCTAAGAAGCAACCATTTGTCACATAGACTATGTGCCATCATAAGAGATCTTGTAGGCTAGTTTAATGTATCTATGTAGTCCATTTATGTTATTATGATGCATGCAAATGTTGATGGAGCTCTACCCAGCAAGTGGTCTCCCCCTGCCAACATAGGGGGTTATGTTGGATTTCATGTAGTAGTTGATATGGTCTCATATGTCGGTTAAGGTCCATTCCTACAAGCTTATGGTCTTATGCTATGCTTTCACTTTATGTATTTTCTTATGCATTGTCTTATATTGATCTTGAGCCATATTCTTTATCTATGTACTTTTTTATCATATGTATCCTTATATCTTATATTTAATAATGATGGCATTACCATTTCATCCATGCACTACATCTCACAAACATAGTACATTCAAACATACTAACACATATTTTGCATGTATGATTTAACCATGTAGGGACATCCTAGCAAGTATTCGACATTCAAGACTAGCTTTTTTGTTTGCGATGAACCCATAGTTCGTGACTCTTTCACTTTTTCATCTATCTTATATCTTTTCTTTGTTTTAGACAATGTACTTGTATCCTTTCTGAGGTTTTTATGTTCTACGTTGCACTGTTTTAGAGTTCTTTCTATTTGATGGAGATCGATCAATACCGATCCGATTGGTTTATGATGTAGATGGTATACATATTGACAAACAAGTTGATTCTAGTATTTCTACTGCTTTTAATGTTACCTCATTGTCGAATTGGTCAGTCTCTTTTCCTTTACTTTTTCTGCAAATGTTTTACTTGATGTCTATGAATGCTTAAGATTGTAAAGATGGCTTTGGTGAGGTTCCTTCGGGTATCTTATTTGTTGTGTGACAACTAGGCCCCTTAGCTGGGTCGTTACATAACTATTTTAAACTGACAAAATATAATAAAAGCTATATGGCTAATCTAAAGCTATAATTTATTAAAACCTTAACTAGCCTACATATATATATATATATATATATATATATATATATATTAGTTGTTTCCATGAATCCTAAATAACAAGTAAAGCAATTTCTTCTAATTTATCAAAATCATACAATTTAATTGTAATTCATCCTTAATTAAGTAAGGAATCAATATCTAAATATCAATTGATAGAATTGGATGAGAATTGAACAAAACCTGTTATGAAATAATTAACCATAGATAGAATTTGTACAGATTTCATAGGAAAATCAGTGATTTCATACAATTAACCTAAATTCATATTAGAATAGATCGATAATTATAACTAAATTGTAATTGATGGAATTGGGTAGAAGTTGAGAAGACCCATTAAAATACATACATGAAATTAGATTAAAATTTGAGAAATTGGAGGAGCTCCATAGAAAAAAGAATTCCATGGATGAAAACTCACATACCTTGAGTGACTGTCTTACAAAAACTTGAAGATAAATGGAGGAATTGACTTGGTCTTCAATGTAGTCTTGCTTGATAAAGAAGGAAACCTTGAGAGTAATTTTCTATAGAGAGAATTCTTGTAATGTGTGAATTATGGAAGAAGAGGATAAACTTTTTAGGGGTGAAGGTCAATCCATCGGATGGGATTTAGTCCAAAAAATCATCTATATTCAAGTAATGATGCATATGGAGTCCAAAGTATTTCCATTTTAAATTGAAACTGTAAAAAAGAATTTGGTCTGTTGTAAAACAAGTATACAACGTGGAGACATTTCATCACAGGTAATTTCTATATGAAGTTCAATTTTCATCAAATTTGACTAAGAAAAATATTGAGCCAACATGAAACAAGTCCACAACATAGTCGTATCGCGTACCCTTCGAGTCATTGCAATTTTTGAAAAGTTTATCTTGTGATCCGCTTGGCCTAAAAATCTATTGAGGCCATTTTCTTCAATACCTTTTCTTATTATATCATATTTCAATTTTCGAAAAGATCAAATTATTACAACTAAGGGTAACTGAAACGAACCAAAAATTACTCGAAAATATGCCTCAGAAATGCCAGGAATCTTAGTTACCTTATATCTAAAAATCATTTGTTATTTCAAATATTTGACTTTGTATTCTTGTTCAGGGAGGCAAAATTGAGTGAGAAATGGGTCTAACCCGAATTTTAGAGCAACGTATCAAAATCTGAAAATCGCAAAAACGCGATTTAGAAGGGTCAACTTTAAAGGGGAATATCTCTTAGCACACAAAGAACTGGGTGGCCCATGACCTACTTAATTAAAGCTCTTTGAATTATATTTTCGACACACTTGGTTTCACTTCATTCCGAGTTTGGATGAAGAATTTATGTCTACTTTCATAGAACTCGTATATGCAAAAATAGAAATTCCAGTGAGTAGTCTACATCGCTTCCGCGACACAGAGTAGTGTTATTTTGGTCCTTTTTTTTTTAATTGGGTCTAAGACTTTCAAGTCTTCGGCCTTTCCCATACTTGAAATTACATATACCTAGTCTTATTTCACCATCATATCATCCCCCAATACTCACTCAAATACTTAGACTGATTTTCCTCTCAAGATTCAAGTCCCAAAACCCTCATCCGGATCTAAGTATTTCCTTCAAGCTCCAAGTCTCCATTAAAGTCCTCTTCAATAAATTTTCCAAAGTCAAGGTATGTGGGTTTCAACCATTGGGTGCTTTCACCCATGATGCCCAATCCTCTTTTCAACTTAAATGACATGATTTAAAGTTGATTTTACATTTGGATTTTGTATACTAAGAAATTTATAGCGAGTGATTTGCATTCGTGAAAGTATGGTTGTTTAGCATGTTTTGATCTCTAAATTTTTTATCTAATGTTGGATTTTATGGAAGGTCTTGATGTATGTTGCTTAATGGTGTTACAAAGTGTTGATTAATGGTTTTATAATGGATTTACTTGCATGTTTTCACTCTTGAATTACATGGTTTTACACTAGCACTACAGACCTACCAAGTGTTTGATAACATGTCCACTTATGATTTCTTGAGGAATTGGAGGTCCAATGCATGTCTTATGAGTTGAAAGACATCATGTTGATTTTAACATGTGTCTAATTCGTGGAAATGTTGATGATGTTGTAAAGCCGAGTTTGAACCCTTTGTTAAATATTTCACCTCTTGTGAACCTCTTAATGTTGATGCTAATGCAAGGGTAAGGTTGAGGATAATCTATTCTTATGATTGAAGTTGGGCTCACCCTTTGAGGTCAATGATGTTATGAGCTACTTGTGCCATGTCCTCTATGTGTTTTCAAGTTATTAAGCTATGATTATCTTATATTCCAAAACTATGTGCCACCATAGGATGATGTTATGCCCTTGCTATACTAGTGGATCCATCTAGTGAACTATCTCTTACAATCCTTTCTGAAATTGGGTCTTGTTCCCGTAAGGAGGGTCACTTCACACGAAATTAGGTTGTGCTCCCGTAAGTTGAAGTAGGGTCTTAAATCCTTTTCAAAATTGGGTTGGGTTCCCGTAAGAAAGGTTACTTCATACAAAATGGGTCATGTTCCCATAAGTTTGAAGTATGGTTTACCTTGGCAAGTAGACCACCTCTTTAGCAGTGAGGGGTAATCATCGGGATTCCAAGTCGTATCCCGCTTTGTCTTATTCTATGTCGATTGAGGTCTCTTCCCACACATATGTATTACGATCTATATGAGTTGAATGAATTGTAAGAATTTTTAACTTATGCATTGATCATACATGCCATGTTGTTATATTATGCTTATTGCCTATTATTATGCATTTTGACTATGATGTCTATCTCTTATTGCATTTGCATCCTATATACTTAGTACATTCAAATGTAATACCACATACTCTATGCCTACATGATGTTACCATGTAGGAACTGGAGCTCCTATTGATTCTTCTTGTGGCTAGATGGATTATTCAAGTTAGCCTTTGGTAAGTTCTCCATTCTGGGGACAATGACTATTCTCTTATACCATGTATTAAAATTCCCTTTACTTTATCGTAAGCTTATGACTATGAAGGTGAGCCCAGTTGCTTGTCTTGGCCCTCGCTCTTATCTATGTAGTAGATGTGTTGTTGGACGTGTGGTGTAATCATGCTATGAGGCATGACTCTCTTGCTTATTGTTATTATTGTGTCAAAGATGTCCTTAGACCCTTTTTCCCCTTTTATATATCTTCTCTTATTGTCATTTTAATTGCTTCCATGGCCAAGGATGTGTAATGATATGCAAAGAGGCTTGTTTGGGGTTCCATCGGGTTCCCTATTCTCTGGTCATGACTAGACCCTAGGTTCGAGTAGTGACAGTAACTATGTATGGTTGAATATATCACCTATGAAGGGTGTCATGAGATTCAGAAAGAATGACAAGTTAATGAATTAGGAAATTTGACTCATTTAGGGCTTATATTCGAGGAAAATGGTGTACTTAATGACCTTTTCTGGCCATAACTATTGTTATAGTGTTTATTTTTATCCATGAAGATTCAAGGGCAAGGAAAGGACTCTATTATACAAAACAAGAGCCAAAAGATTGACAAAATGATTAAACAGAAGGCTTGATATTGACTAAAGGTACTCAGTGACTTGTTCAGTAGATCCAGATATCGCTCAAGGATCTTGATAAATGGGCCAATGGATAGATCATTTGTGTGAGCTAAGAAGTGAAGTTAGCAACTCATCGACTTAAAGGGCGAGCATGATGTTCCTAACCAAAAGTTCCTGAGAGACGTGCAGTCTTATGGTGGTTACCAAATAATGACTCACAAACTAGGAAGATGAGTTTGATTGATTTTGCCAAAATACTTGATAACTTTCAAACATGTTTCTTATAAAAATATGGACGATCATTTTCATTCTATTTACCCAACTAAGAGTTGGGATTGATGCCACAGGGAATAGGTTGAAATAAGTCTATCAGCTAATATTTTTCAACTGAATTTTCTACTTCATGAAAATAACATGCATAAAGTAAATTGGGGGTTTGTTGTGAAAAATAACAGTAATCAATAAATGGAACTTGACAGCTTGGTGTGTACATAATGATATTTAAGATAGGATTATGTTCTCCATGATCAATAATTATCAAGCATTATCCTCTCGAGCTATTATTTTGTTCAATACATGAAAAATCTAGTGAGTTAAGTTCTAATTCACCTCTCGATCATTGTCAGAAGCATTTGATTCCTCTGCACTCGAACATAGAATGTATTTCATGTTAATTCTTTCTTTGGATTTCTACATATTTTCCCATTGCAGGCTCCATTAAATTAGATGAGAATTTATACTATGGAATCCTACTTACGATTAACTTTTTCTAATTACTACTTTCCTCTTTGACAAATAATAAATATAGGCGAGTTCCCAATGAGTCAGCTCATTAAGAAGGCAGTTTGGATGAGATAATTAAAATACATGCTATTTGATCACGAAAATTTTCCCAAAGCATTTTCTTAACTCATTATTTTGGACATACGTGGAGTGATAAGATTAGGAACGACCATCTGGGAGATGTTAGAGGTGGCCCCTGTGGCTGACAAGATGACGGAAGCGAGAAAGCGATTGTTTGGACATGTGTAGAGCAGAAATACAATGCCTCTATTAGGAGGTGTGAGAGGTTGGATTTGGTGGTTATGCAAATGGTAGAGGTAGACCGAAGAAGTATTGGGAGGATATGACTTTCGATAGAAAGGAGTGGAGGTCGCTTATTAGGGTAGAAGGCAAATAAGCTAGTAGGGGTAGGTCGAAGTAGGGTCTTGTGATTATTAGGAGTGGTCTCTATATCTTGTGTTGTCATTATTTGCCTTATATTTGTTACTTTATCATCTATAAATACTATCATTTGCTTTTCATCATTAGTCTTTTGCCTTTTTTTTCTTTTCTTTTCCTTTCTCTTCTTTCCCATATCTAGAATCTTTTGTTTATGGGGCGTGATTTTTAAGACAGAGGCTTTTCGAAAATAACCTCTCTATCTCTATGAGGTAGTGGTAAAGTATGTGTACATTCTACCGTCTCCAAACCTCATTTGTGAGATTCCACTAGTACATTATTATTGTTATTTAATCATGGTTCCCACAACCCAAGTTGTCCATTTAGCTATGCATAATGAATGAATACAAACCACAGATAGATGAAGAATTTATGGTAAAATCACTTACAATGCAAGAGAGGAGAATCACAAATTCAAAATCCTTTATGAAAGACAAAAATAATGATTGCCATTCAAGTTTTATGCTAGGTTGAAGGTCTCTTTTATACACGCTATCCAAAAAGCTAATAATTATAATAACACAACAACAATAGCAGCAACAACATGCCCAATTGAATCCCACAAGTAGGGTCTCGAGAGAGCAGAATATACGCAGACCTTAACACTTCCTCATAGAGGTAGAGAGGTTGTTTCCTGGGAATCATTGTCAAGAAAACTCATAAGCAGAATGAACTAGATATGGAGAAAAAGAAAAGAAAAAGAAAGGGGCAGAAAGAGCGATTAATAAGGAAAGAACCTGATAGTATCCAAATACGATAAAATTAGCATATGGAGATGGATAATGACCACACTAGATATAAATGTGATACAGATATGCTAAAAGTAAACACATATAAGACTAATAATGATAACATACAATGTCAATACATCACTACTGTTGCTAACCCACTGTATCACAACATCGTCTATTAACTTACCCCTACTAGCCTAGTAGTCCTTTACTCTAATACCCAACCTTTACTCCTTTTTATTGAAGGTCATTTCCTCGGTGAGATGAACTTTTGCCATATCTTGTCAGATTACCTCCCCCCAATACTTTTTCGGTATGCCTCCACCCTTTCGTGTAACCCCTAAATCCAACCTCTCGCACCTCCTAACAGGAGCATCAGTACTCCTTCTCTGCACATATCCAAACTAACGCCTGTCTTACTTCGCTCATGTTTTTAGCCACAGGGGCCATATATAACTTCTCACGGATGATCTCATTCCTAATCCTATCACTCCTAGTATAACTACACATCCATCTCAATATCTTCATCTCCCCAACCTGCATCTTTTGAATATGTGATTTTTTAATTGGCCAACACTCCACCCCATATAGCAACGATGGTCTAACACCATTCTATAAAACTTGTCTTTAAGCTTAGGTGGTATGTTTTTATCATACAATACTTCTGAGGCAAGCCTCCATTTGGTCCGTACTGCCCTAATATGATGTGTAACATCATCATCGATATCACCACTACTCTAGATGATGGATCTCAAATACTTAAATCTTTCTCTCTTTGGAATAGGATAAGTGGCAAGCTTTACTTCAGTGTCTGCTTCATCTCTAGTAACACTGAATTTACACTCCAAGCATTCTATTTTTTTCATCTCAATTTGAAGCCTAGCCCTAATCAAAGTACGAAAGACTATCTCGGCATGATTCATAGAAAACACAACTTATGGTTCACACTGTGGCCCTTGAAGGATTCTATGGTTTCTCCTTGCGATCAACAACTAACAAATTCCAAGGCATCCTACTGTGGGAGCTCACAATGGCATGTGGTGTGCTTGACGAACCATGGTAGATCTCATGAAGATTCTCTTCATCACATCCTTGCATGTTTCGATTTGAACCCTTATGCACTTCGCAGACCCTTTCATGGTATGTGGTTGGTTCCATGTTCTGTGAAAGTTCCCGTAGTCTTCCCCTTTGAGTTTAGTTCAAAGCATGTTATGTGTAGTACCTTCTATGGTCTGTAAGTCATTCCATGGATCGTGAAAGGGTTCGTGGAACTTTACTTTACAGATTTCTTCTTTCCTTTAATTTTGCAGTACCATTCACCGTACCTGACCATGGCACGTGGTGTTTTTTATGGCCTATGGTGGGCACTATATATGACCACATTATACCTTTTTTCTTCTAGTTCAGTAATGTATCTCCAAAACCATGCCTCATCTGTATTTCCTTAAAAAAAACAACCCAAAACACATACCATAAACACAAAACAAACTTGGGATTAACAATTATTACAGTTTCTGGCATCGAAAATGTCGTAAACCATGACACATCAACACCATCAACATAGCACCATTGTTTGTTAGTCAAGCAATGGCACAAATGACACTATGTACTTACAAACATCTCATTTGAATATGTAGCATCCCATAAAGTCAAACACCTTCCCTGCTCTATATATGCAATGCACATATGTCCAAACTGACTTGCAAGGATCAAATGGCACTGCGTGTAGCTCAGGGTCACACATAAAAATGTAATAAGTGTAGATTAACTAACTTAACTCAATAACATAATCTCAATGTCCTTACAACAAAGAAATCTCACTAATAATAATCAAGTGTTGCACAGAGACTGGAATGTAGGCACTCATACTCACAAAAGACATCAATCAACACTCAAGTACAATCCCTATGTTTGCCTTTATTTTCACCACTATGACTTTTGAATAACCTTCTTAGGATCACTTTAGGACTTTTGTGGCTTGTCACATTGGCTCGGGCTAAGGGAGGATACATTTAGGATTGAAGTGGCTATTTTTCCCCTCCAGGATGCTACTTTAGCTTAGCCATGTACTTTCAGCTCCCCTAACTCATGTTGTCATTTTTTAAATTATTTTTCTCCTAGGAGTGATTTTCTTCTTTGTTGTTTTCATATAGGTACACCCCTAACTTTTTCTATTTATTTTCTTCACTTGACTCTTTTCACACCTTAACTTTTTTACATTTTTAATAATAGCCACCCGTAACTTAGATTTTTGTCTGACATTTAGGTGCACAATGTCTTCGTGAGGTCTAGGACCGATATAAGCCATCCTTAACTTAAGGTTTTGGCCTGAATTGAGGTTCAAAATGTCCTTGGAGGGACAAGGGCAATTTAAAGTTTTATAAATAGATGACGTAGTTGAGTTGGGTGATTATAAGTAAAAAGGTCTACTTAGGCTCAACTTTTGGTTCAAAGGGAACAATTTTATTTGGTTAGTTGAATTTAGGCTGAGTGGCTTATCTTAGAAAAATGGCCTGAGATCATGTCCTAATTCAGTAATTCAATTGCTCCACTGGGACTAACCAGACAAGTTCTAGCTTAAGTATGCATTAACAGAACTATAAAATTTAGCTCACACATATATATCACTATTTTTATACTACCTAGTCTCAGTCAATCAATTTGACAAAACATTTTGGCACAGAGCATTTCTAAAATGGTTTATTTACCTTAATAATCAGTTATCATAAGTATGCCATCACATACTCATCCAAAAAGAGAAATTTTTAATAGGGGCATTTCTTTTCATTTACAAATAGGTGCTATAATTCAATAAGTATTTGCATATACACACATTACCTACACGTGCCAGTTTTACTAGATATTATACTTGAGAGAAAAGAAATATGGCAAAAAAATGCCCAAGTGGTAGGATGCCCACTTGTGAGGGTTATAGTGTCCTTTCTGCACATAAGCAAAAATCAAAATAGAACTGAGGGTTAGACATACTTGTGACGCACTAGGTATCATAATTTCCATTAATATTAGGCTCCCCCATAGGATCCTCGCCCCTAACAATTAGACTAGAAATGGCTCTATTCCCTAAAGCTCCTATATAGGATGCTTCTCTCATCAGACAGTCTCTATCCTCCTTAACATTGGCCTCATGTCGGGTAGCCTTTTTAGCCTTCTTGAGTCTTCTCTTCACTTCAATAGGGGTATGAGAAAGAGGATTATTATGTTGCTTACACCTCTTCCTTTTGTTTTCCTTTAGCAGTTTGGTAGGAGGGATGGTTCCCAAATCAACACCCAATGTAGGTGCCACAGTGAGGGCACTAAACAATTGCATTAGAGAATTAGTTGGCATGGCTGGGGCTACATAGATAGAGTGAGTCTAAAGCTGGGTTATCTGCTCATGAATGGTAGCTAACTGATCTAGTGTGGAGGCCAACTCTAATACAATTAGGATCTCAAACTAGGTAATGAAATATTTCTCCAAATAATGAACCCGACCCTAAAATATGGCAGTTATGTGTATAAGATTGCTCCACAGGTGATCCTCATCCCTTTGTACATGAGACTGCACAACTTGTGACATCAACTCTACTACCTAGTCTAACATGGCTCTTATCTACTTTTGATTTTTTAACAATCGAGACACCAACCCATAAGAAACAGAGACATCAGACTCAAGTCCTACTGTCGGTTGAGGGAGGTCACTCGTGCTCTCTCCATGATCGAAAGTTATGCGTAGAGGTGGAGCCACAAGAATCCTATAAAATACCATTAAGGCTTGAGGAAAACATACTCCTGAGATGGCCTAGTAGTGTGGGTCTGACATAAAGAATTGTTGACATCATTAATCAAGGCAAGATTCACCACCTTTTAACTATGATCTAGTCATTAGCAAACTTGCTACTTGGGACCTGGACATGGTAGCACACTTGGTCCACTAAGAAGGGGAAAGGGAGCCCTTCCTTCTTATACAAGGACCGATTTGTCATGACCCAAGCCTAGGGCCTAGACGTGACCGGCGAATGGGGAGTCCGAAGGAACCCTAAAAAAGACTCATAGCATATCATTACACGTCCTTGGTAGTGGAAGCAATATAAAACAACATAAGAAACATGAACAAGGGGAAATTGGGACTAAGGGAGAGAGAGAGAGCGTGTTCAATACTTAAATAGCATAGATAAGTCAAAAATCAAACACCTCTAAACATCGATACTTAGCAGGGGCCAAGACAAAGCAACTGGGCTCCACCCTAATGGTCATAGGTATACAATAAATGAAAGAAAGTCTTATTACAATACATAAGAGAAAAGTCATTGTCCCCGGAATGGAGTACTCACCAAAGGCTAACTTGAACAATCCATCTAGCAATGAGTATAATCAATACGAGCTCTGATTCCTACATGGTAACATCATGTAGGCATAGAGTATGTGTTAGTACATTTGAATGTACTAAGTATGTGGGATGCAATGCTAGCAAGAGATAGGCAACATAATCGAAATGCATAATTGTAAGCAAAGGATAGGTGTAACATCAATATGACATGCATGCTTAATGCTTAAGGTAAAACATGCTAGTAAATCATGATCAAGGAATATAAACTCAATATGAGAAACATACTCAAACCCTTTTGTACCAACCTTCATGAAATGGGCCAAATTACCCACACTCACCTTACGGTATAACCTTTTCCGAAAGTGTTATCAATACCCCTACCGTAAGACATAGTCTTTTTGGTAAGTAGTATAAGACGTCCCCTACTTTATGATATCATCTTTTGGATGGAAGCCTGATTCATTCTATCTTACGGTATGGCCTTTACATTAGATTGTCCACACTTTACGATATGATCTTTTCGGTCGGAATCTTTAGTCCTTCTACCTTATGGCATGGACTTTTTGGTGCGGTGTCCATACCTTACTATATAATCTTTTTAGTAGGCACAATTAGCTATTCTATCTTATGGCATGGCCTTTTTGGTAGGGTGACCATACCTTATGATATGATCTTTTCGGTAGGAATCATTAGTCACTCTACCTTATGGCATGGCCTTTTCGGTAGGAATCATTAACCTCTCTACTTTACGGCATGACCTTTTTAGTAGGAATCATAGAACTAGCTCATCAAACTATTACATTCAAATCATCAAGAAAGAACTCCTCATTTTCCCAAGAACACAAAAAACATAAGAACCCAACAACAACATGCAACACCGTAGGTACTTCTCCATGAAAACAATTCATATACGCATCCCTATTGTCATGCCCTAAGTCCCGTTAGGGCGGACTGGCACCCGTTGCCGATGAGGTTCGGGAGAGCCAACCTATAACTATGCTCTTTCTACACATATGATAAGGGATTTCAACCTGTAACATGCCTTAAAGCAGATAAATAGTGGTAACAACCAAAGGAAAAAAATGCATATGACTAGGCCATTGGGGCCACGTTGTCTAAAGTATGAGACATGGCTATACTTTAATTTACATAGTCTACAAAGCCTCTAAATAATAGGGAGTATCAAATATGGGTCGGGACAGGCCCCGCCTCAACTGACTGTAAAATATAATCATAAGCTCTAGACATATACAAAGCTCCAAAGCAACCTGTAGCTTGGTGACAGTAGCTGAATATCCTATACTCCTACTGGGGATATCTACTAGCACCTGTACCTGCAACATGAAATACAGGTCCCCCGTAAGGGATGCCAGTACGAGATAATATACTGAGTATATAAGGTAGAAAACACTGTATATGATATAACAACTCAAGTGAAACTATACACTGATGTAACATAAAGGACCACCTTTAGTAGCACAGTGGGATCATGTACTTTATGTTCTTTATATTACTTTACCTTTACTGTAAAATCTATGCACAACTGTAATACAAATGACCAACTGATCAGTGGTAAACTGTATCGGAATCTCCCTATGCTAGGTTCTTCTTGAATCCACTCGGACTACCACCTGCAATACTATATTGGGATCATCCCTATGCTAGGTTCTTCTTGAACTCCCTCGGCCTACCACCCATCAAAACTGTATACTTTATCTTTCAATTACCTTTGAGATTATTATTTTAGTGGTCATAATATTGAGACTTTATGGCTGCATATATAATGTAGAACATGTAGAAAAATAATATAAGACATTATGACAATGAAGGGAGTATGTTATACAACCCATGAAACGCATATCAAATGAAACATCTTGTGAACTTTACTTAGCAACAATAATTCAAGTAGCGGGGTGTCCAAGTGTGTATGTAGATTTGGAGGTAACTACATATATAGAACATATGAACATGTGAAATAGCGGAGGCATAGTTGATTGTCATGTTGGAATAGATAAATGCCTTTACTCACCAAAGGGTCTATGTTTCATGCCAAGTGATACGAAATCAAGTGACCTTACACACCTCGTTGTCGGACCTTGTTTCTATCTCAAGATAACCTCCCCTTCCTCCAAATACTTATCTACAACATAGGAAGGGATAAAAGTAGCATTAGCATCCAATAGACACAATTTGGCAGCCCAAATACATTGCAAAACAACACATGGACAACAAGTGGGTTTTCATAAACCCAAGCGTACTCTTCCAACCTCTACATCTCTAATCGTATTTTCCAACACACATTCACACATACACATTATGATTAACCTATTTTAATGCCATAAAATCCTTACAATAGCCCATAAAGCCCAACACATCACAATTCCAAACAATCTAAAAATGGACAGCATAACGTTACCTTCCTTCGCTACATTTCGACCTTAGCAATTCAAAATCGGTTCCAACCTTAACTTAACTGTTCCAGCAACCTTTATACATACAACTAGCTATGAACTAGTTTCAAAATAGCAACAAATCAGTTATTAAGGACGTGAAGCAACAGCTTGCTCTCCAACATTCCACAAGTTCATACGAAGCACATAATTGCGATATCATATACTCACTCACTGTTATGGGCTGTAAAAGTGGTTAATCGGCCTTTTTACATTGCTGCAACAACAACCTATGTTTAATACATAAGTACTACTTCATAATAAAGCCATCCAACAAGAGA
>JAOTQR010000109.1:11280540-11313494 GCA_025774065.1 Solanum ossicruentum | reverse complement strand
ATGAGCCAATTCCTCTAGGATCTAGCTTAGTCTTTCTTTTGGAAGGAAATCTTTCCTTTCTCATATGCAGCCAAACCGATGTTCTATGATGATGGTCTCTTCCTACACATGTAATATGTTCTATACAAACACGTTTTATTTCAAGCATTGATCATGCATACCATATTGTTATTATACTACCCATTGCCTATGTTTATGTATTATTACTATGTTGCCTATCTTATTGCATTGCATCCTACTTAGTACATTCAAATGCACTAACGCATATTGCCTACATGATATTACCATGTAGGAACCGGAGCTCCTCACGATTATCCACAATGTGGCTAGTTGTGATTTCTTGAAGATAAGCTTTTTGTAAGTCCTCAAGTTCGAGGACACTAGCTATGCTATTCTTGCTTATGTTATTTCTTTATATTGAACTCTTGATACTATGAATGTGAGCCCGAAAAGTGTCTTGGCCCCCACCCGTTCTATGTTTAGAGCTGTTGTTGGACAAGTGATGTAACTATGCTATGCTCTTGACTCTTGATTGTCTATGGTTATCTAAGACTTCCCTTAGTCTTTTTATCCTCATTTAAATCTCTTTATAATGTCTACTTTTCTTCCGCGATCAAGGATGTATGATTGATATGCTAAGAGGCTTGTTTGGGTCCCTTTGGGTTTCCATTCGCTGTGTCACGTCTATGTCCTGGGCTGGGTCATGACATCTTCCCACACATGTATTGTGTGCTATGTAAGTTGAATAATTTACAAGCATGTTTTACTTCAAGCATTCATCATGCATGCCATATTGAGACTACTTATCTATCGCATATTATTATGTATTTTTGACTATATTGGCTTATGTCTTGCTGCATTACATCCTACATACTTAGTACATTCAAATGTATTAATGCATACTCTATGCCTACATGATATTACCATGTAGGGATCAGAGCACCATTTGATCATCCTCCACATGGCTAGTACGATCCTTTGAACCAAGCTTTGGTGAGTCCTCAAGTCCGAGGACACTATCTTTATCACTCATGTTATTTTGAGACTTCTTTATGTTGAACATTTGCTGCTATGAGGGTGAGCCCGAAAAGTGTCTTGGCCCCCACTACATTCCATGTTAGAGGTGTTGTTGGATATTATGATGTACTCTTGCTTGAGTTTGACTCATTTATGACTTAATGATTATCAAAGACTTCCCTTAGTCCCGCTTCCCTTTTATTTAATCTCTTGTTGTTGTTTTAAGAGACAAAGGATGTGTGATTGATATGCTAAGAACTTGCTTGGGTCCCTACGGGTTCCATTCTCCGTGTCACATCTAGACCCTAGGCTTTGGTTGTGACACAAAAGCTCACAATAGTTCATAGCTTTATAGCTCAAATCATGCATAGTCCCAATAGACAAAACATTTATGGAATAAGCTTGAAATAGATATTCATGCATAATCATCGAATACTTAATAAAACCCTAATATAATTTATATTCATAATTCATAATAAGAGATACCCATAGGTAATACAACTTGAAATGATACAATTGTCATAAAAAGAGAAGGTTGGGCTCCATAGGTGAAAGGACCAATGGATGAAGACACACATACCTTAAACCTTGAATCCCTTGAAATGAACTTGAAGGAGACATGAAGCTTGAGATGGGTCCTTGAGTTCCGAAATTGAGCTTGAATTCCTTGGATTCAAATGAGAGAATTGATAGTCTTGGAGAGGGTTTTGTGAATTTCACGTTTAAATGAGATGGGGCTATGACCCCAATGCCCTTGGACGAAATAAGACAACCAAGGAAAATATTACACAGGTATGCACCCCAGGCGCTATGCGGATCTGATGCGGAGATCAAACAACACTAGTCCGCGCCCCAGGCATGTCACAGCCTAGGTGGGGACAGACACTAGTAAAATAAAAAAATTAGCAACAATTATTTTTCACAATGAGTCTTCTAAAATTAGGGTTAACCTATCTCCCACTTAATTTTACCCCCCCCCCCCCACGATCGAGAATATGAAGTTGGATTTTTGAAAACACGCATGGATTTTGAGATATATGAAAATTACGATAATGGGCCATTCCGAAGCACATAAGGGGTGTTTCAATATCTCCCCCTTGGGAACATTCATCTCCAAATGTCAAAGAAACTTGCGTAAGAGAAGTAATTATGAAGATTTCAACCTGACATGTTTGCAACATGTGCACTTAAACATCATTTTCAAAAAGCCTCAACATGAATGTCAAAAATCACCATAAACTTGTTACCATAAACATCAATGCATGCAAATGATATTAAGGGCTAAATCTTAAGACTGGATATCATAGAGGGGACTTAAGTTATTACCTTCGGCTTGAGTAGAGTGGAAGAGATATGGGTATCACTTTTTCATGTCCACCTCGGCTTCCAATATAGCACTTTAAACTTGTTGATTCCTCCAAAGGACCTCGACGGATGCTGCCTCTTTGTTTCTTAACCTCCTTCACTTGCCTATCCAATATCTCCATCGGGACCTCTTCACAGGTCAAATTATCTTCCACAACCTCTGAGTGCACTATAGCACTTGGGTCACCCACACACTTCATCAACATGGACACATAGAAGACCGGATGAACCATGTTCATCTCCATAGGCAACTCCAACTCATATGCAACCTTACCAACCCTTCTCAAAATTCTATAAGGCCCCACAAACCTTGGGCTCAATTTCCCTTTCTTGCCAAACTGAATCACACCCTTCATGGGTAAGACTTTCAAGTAAACCCAATCACCAACCTTAAACTCAAGATCTCTTTTTCTCACATCAGAGTAGGACTTTTGTCTACTTTGGGCCGTCATCAACCTCTCCCTTATCAACCTTACCTTTTCCAAGGTTTCCATAACCAAATTTGAACCTAGCAATGCTATCTCCCTCACATCAAACCACCCAATCGAGGATCTACAATGCCTACCATATAGAGTCAAAGGGAGCCATGTCAATGCTAGAGTGGTAGCTATTATGGTAAGCAAACTCAATAAGTGGAAGATATTTATCCCAACTACGCTTAAACTCCAAAGCACAAGCTCTAAGCATATCCTCAAGAGTTTGGATAGTCCTCTCAGCTTGACCATCCATTTGAGGATGAAAAGCCGTTCTAAGCTTGACCTTGGTACCAAGACCCCTTTGAAAGGACCTCCAAAAATGAGAAGTGAATTGGGCACCACGATCCCAAAAAGATAGACAAGGGTACCCCACGCAATCTAACCAACTCATAAATATACAACTTGGCGTAATCCTTGGTACCATAGGTTGTTTTACTGGTAGAAAGTGAGTGGACTTTGTCATTCTATCAAAAATAACCCAAATAGAATCAAAGTGTTTTCCAGTCTTAGGCAACCTCAACTTCCTCCAACCTAACCCCAACCTAGCCAACCGGTGAACTTCTCTAGCCACCTCCTTGCTACCAACATCAATATGAGCTAGGCTACCCATGGACACTCTACTTAGAGATTCGGCCACAACATTACTTTGCCGGGATGATAATGTACACTCCTGCAGTAATCTTTAAGGAGCTCTAACCACCTTCTTTGTCTCAAGTTAAGATTTTTTTGTATGAACACATATTGAAGAATCTTATGATCTGTAAACACATCAACATGAACCCCATACAAGTAATGACGCCAAATTTTCAAAGCACCCACCACGGCCGCCAATTCAAGATCATGGGTGGGATAATTCTGCTCATACACGTTAAGTTACCTAGAGACACATGCTATCACCTTGCCATTTTGCATCAAAACACACCCCAAACCAATTCTTGAGGCATCATAATAAACCACAAACCCTTCTAACCCTTTCGATAAACCTAAAATAGGAGTAGAGACAAGCTTGTCTTTCAAAGTTTGAAAACTCTTTTCACATTCATCAGTCCAAACAAATTTTGCCTTCTTTTGGTAAACTTTTTCATAAAAGAAGCAATAGAAGAGAAACCATTCACAAACCTCTGGTAGTAACCCACCAAACCCAAGAAACTCCTAATATATGTTAGAGTCAATGCTCTAGGCCAATTTCTTATGACCTCCATCTTCTTAGGATCCAACTTAATGTCATCACCCAGTACGACGTGCCCTAGAAATGCAACCTCCTTCAACCAAAACTCACACTTTTAGTATTTAGCAAACAACCTCTCATCCATCAAGATTTGCAAAACCACCTTCAAGTGATCCACGTGCTCCTCTTCACTTGGGGAATAAATCAATATATCATCAATAAAGACCACCACAAACATATCAAGGTAGGGTTTGAAGACCCTATTCGAGAGATTAATAAATATAGCTAGTGCACTAGTCAAGCCAAAAGATATTACCATAAATTCAAAGTGCCTATACCTAGTCTAAAATGTTGTCTTGGGAATATCAAACTCCCTCACCTTCACTTGGTGGTATCCGGACCGAAGATCAATCTTGGAAAAGTGACTAGCCCCTTGTAATTGATCAAAAACGTCATCAATCCTTGGTAGAGGGTACTTGTTCTTTGTAGTGTCTAGATTGAGTTGCCAAGTAATCAATGCACATTCTAAGGGAACCATCATTTTTCTTTACAAACAATGTCGGTGCACCCCAAGGTAAACACATGTTAGGCCTTATGAAAACCTTCTTCAACAAATCCCTCAATTGTTCCTTCAACTCTGCCGGGGCCATACGGTAAAAGGGAATGAAAATGGGTTGTGTATCAAGAAAGAGGTCTATACCAAAGTCTATTTCCCTTTTGGGAGGAACACCGAGAAGCTCATTGGGAAAGACATCAAGAAACTCACTGACCACCGGAACAAATTCAATGGGAAGAGCTTTAGACTCAACATCCCTAACCCTCATAAGATGGTATATGAAACCCTTAGAAATCAACCTTTGGGCTTTAAGACAAGAAATGAATCTACCCTTGACCACCACATTACGACTTTCCCAATCAAGGACTGGCTTATTAGGGAATTGGAATTTAACCTTACGATTTCTATAATCAATGGAAGCATCATATGCATGTAGCTAATCCATCCCAAGAATAATATCAAAATCCACCATATCTTGTTCAACAAAATCACAAGGCAAGACCTTATGCAATACGAACATGGGACAATCTTTATAGACTCTTTTACCAATTATGGACTCACCAATGGGAATAGACACTTCATAAGGTTCACACAATAACTCGGGACACACATGAAGCTTATTGGCAACAAAAAGGAGTAATGAAAGAAAGAGTAACACCTGGATCTATTAATGCATACACATCATAATAAAAAAACCTTTAACGTATGTTGGTAACAACATAGGACACATCATCCATTCCTTGTCTTTTTTGGAGAGCATAGAACCTATTTCGCATTGGAGCACCGCCTTGTTGGCCTCCCTTTGCCCTTTGACCTGTATTAGCACCTTGGCCTTGAGGAAAACCATCTCTACCCTTGTTTTGAGCATGAGGACAATCAATAACCTTGTGACCCATCTCATCACAACTAAAGCAAGCATTAGAAATTTTCAAACATGGACTACCATGGTTTCTCCCTCACTTTTGGAACTTAGGATGGGTCATCCCACCATTTCCACCTGGGAATCTTGGGTTAGACACCCCATCATTAGAAAATCTCTTGTTAAGAGCATTGGAAGACCCTTGGCCTTGGAACTTGTGGCTTTGTGGAAATCGGCCGCCCTTAGAACCTTGGAAACCACCTTCAAATCGAGCCCTCATGAACTATACTTCTCCTCTTTCTAAGCTTTTTCCCCTCAATTTTTTTGGCATATGTCATGAGCCGTGACAAATACATATCATTCACTAGCATGGTGATACGACATGCTTCATTAACCATGTCAGACACTCCCGATACAAATTGTTCATTCTAGCTCTAGGGTTGGCAACCAAATGTGGAGCATATACTTGGAAAGCTTGTTGAACTTGAGGGCATACTCCCTCACACTCATGGAACCTTGCTTGAGGTTCATAAACTCCCTCATCTTAGCCTCTCTTAACTTGATAGAATAGAATCAGTTGTGGAAGGTGACTTTGAATTCCTCCTAAGGAAAAGCATCATCATCTCTCCTCTCCAATTTCTATTGAGTAAACAAAATTTGCGCCAAACCTTTGAGTTGGTAGGCTGCTAATTCCACTTTCTCCTCTGAATTGAACCCCATGATATATTAGTACCTTATACACCTCATCGACGAACTCTTGAGGATCTTCCCCCGCATTAGACCCATGAAACTCCAGAAGGTTCATTCTTGTGAAATCCCTCACCCTTTAGGCCGGAGTAGGAGCATGAGGGGCTTGGGCCCCTTGGTTCATTTGCTTGGTCATAGCAGGGGCCAACATTGTGATGGTATCCCGGAACTCTCCTTGGGCTACCCCCTCCATCCTGAGGAGCTTGTGGAGTGGGAGAGGCCGGTTGCTCCTTGGGTTTACGAGCTCTCCGCAGCCTTCCCCTTATTATCGGCATGATCTAGGAGAAACAAGAGCATTCGTTAGGGGAAAATACTTATATTTACACCTAAAGCACGATATAGACCATGAAGAAGTGAAACATTTTCTAAAATGCCTCATAGCCTCCCATTCATAATTGTGGCGTGCTTCACAACCAAGAATAAACCTCTAATTGATAGGATAGAGGTTACAAATAATACTAAGATAGAGTGAATACTAGAATGCGGAAGCAACAACGAAAAAGAAAAAAACAAATTAAAGATATGGGAAATTCAAAGGAAAGATCCAAGAATTTCCATGAAATTGATATTATAATGCCTTGACAAGATCGAAGTAACAACGTAAAGATTTATGGGAGAAATCTAACACCTTTACTTGAGAAAATGAAAAACGTTAGATTCGGATTTGATCGCTTTATAAGTAACTAAAGACAATAATTAGCATGAAAACTAATCACCTTCTAAAGAATACCAAAAAGAAATAAAGATATCATAAGAAGAAAGTACTTTATACCTCAAACTATAAGTTCCAAAGATTTAAAGATAAATTCTCAACAAGTCACAAAGGTTCAATAGAACTCTCTCAAATATTATTAATATCAATCTAATTGTATTTAATGAAAGAAAAAAGACTCCTATATATATTATAGGGTCCTTGGATGTCCAAGACTCCTTAGGTTAGGCCCAAGGAGTATCCAAAACCTAGAAAAAAATTACAAGGTAAATCCTACTCTAGAAAGGAGTTAAATTATTTTAATTAGGAATAGACCTAGTAGTTCTAGAAAAGCATTAAATGGTACTAGGATACCTTAAATAGAACAAGGAAAACATTAATAACCTATATATAAAAATAAGGAAATAAGGTAAAACCCAACTAGGAAAAGAATCCTGACAAATTTGGAAAGTTTGACTAGTCTTCTCTGCAAACTTGGGCAGAAATCAACCGTTGTTGTGGCTGATTCTTGAACTCTTCATGTCCTTATTTGCACGAAATTTAACCCTAAAACTCTTCATCTTAGACTTGAATTTGGGCCACCAAATAATTGTACCATTTGGTCAATTCATCCTTCTTGGGCTTTAGCTCTTCTTCCCCAACGAGATACCTTTGGATCTGCAATTGAAGCCCATTGAGCTATCATTGAACTCCTTGGTTTAAGATCTTATTATGGGCCTCCTTTGATCTTCTAAAGCTTTATACTTTTCATCCTTGTCCTTCAAAGGAGTAGAGCTTTGTATGATGCTATGATTCCCCTCTTCTTCATGAGAATTCGTCCTCGAATTCAAATCTGCATCAAAATGGGAAAGATCAGAAACATTAAAAGTAGCACTAATTGGAACTCACCAGGAAGATCAAGTTTATAAGCTTTGTCGCTAATCCTTTCAAGGACTTTGTACGGGCCACTTCCTCTAGGATCTAGCTTGGTCTTTCTTTTGGAAGTAAATCTTTCCTTTCTCATATGCTGTCAAACCAAGTCCCCAGGTTTAAACACAACATATTTTCTTCATTTATTCCTTCGCAAAGCAATTCCCTTATTTTTCTTTTCAATTTCAAGTCTTCTTTGTTCATGAATCTTCTTCATCATGTCAGCCGTCTTTCTACCATCAAGATTAGAAAAATTATTAGTTAGTAAAGGCAATAAATCAAGAAGGGTAAGGGAGTTGAATCCATATACAACTTCAAAAGGAGTCTTACTAGTAGAAGAATGAAATGTCCTATCATAAGCAAATTCTACATTAGGAAAGTAATCTTCCCAAGAAGTCAACTTTCCTTTTAAAACAGCCCTCGACATATTCTCCAAAGTTCTATTAACCACTTCTATTTGTCCATCAGTTCGTGGGTAAGATGATGTGAAAAGTAGCAATTTAGTCCCTAAGTTTTGAATTCTTCAAAAGTGACTTAAAACTTGGCATCCCTATCACTAACAATAGTTCTAGGTATTCCATGCAATTTAACCACTTCTTGTACAAACAAGTCAGCCACGTGAGATGCATCATTAGTCTTTTTACATGGAATAAAATAAGCCATTTTAGAAAATCTGTCTACTACCACAAATATACTATCCTTGCCATATTTAGTCCTTGGAAACCCCAATATGAAGTCCACAGAAATATCAATCCAAGGAGGACTAGAAATAGGTAAAGGAGAATGAAGACCATGCGGTAATGTTCTAGACTTAGCTTGTTTACATTCATGACAATGAGAACATAGTTTTTCAACATCCTTTCTCATGCTAGGCCAATAAAAATGTTCAGAAAATATTTCCAAAGTTTTAAGCACTCCAACATATCCCGTTAGCCCTCCACAATGTGTTTCTCTAACAAATAGTTCACACAAAGAGCAGTTAGGTACACACAACTTATTTTCCTTAAAAAGAAATTCATCTTGAAAATTAAATTTCTCAAAAGAACCCAACTTACATTCATAAAAGTTTTTACCAAAATCAGAATCATTAGCATAGAGTAACTTCATTTGGTCAAAACCCAACAACTTTGAAGTAAAAGTAGATATCAAAACATACCTTATTGAGAGTGCATTAGCAACCACATTCTCCTTTCCTTATTTGTAGGCAATTACATAAGGAAAAGATTCAATAAACTCTACCCATTTAGCATGCCTATGACTAAGTTTACCTTGTCTCTTCAAGTAATTCAATGACTCATGATCAGTCTTGACCACGAATTCTCGAGGCCATGAATAGTGCTACCATGTAGCTAACACCTTTACCAAGGCATATAACTCCTTATCATAAGTTGAATAGTTCAATGTTGCTCCACTTAGCTTTTCACTGAAGTAGGCAATTGCCTTGGAGTCTTGCATCAAAACAGCACCTATACCTTTACCAGAGGCATCACACTCAACTTCAAAAGACTTAGAAAAATCAGGCAATTGCAAAAGAGGAGCAGAACAAAATTTTTCTTTCAGCAACTTAAATGCATCATGTTGTTCCTTTCCCCATGAACAAATCTTATTCTTCTTAATAACTTTAGTTAAAGGAGAATCAATGGTGCTAAAGTCCCTCACAAACCTCGTATAAAAACTAGCAAGTCCATGAAAACTCCCAACTTCAGTTACACTATTAGGTCTAAGCCATTCCTTAATTGCTTTGATTTTATCACCATCTACTTCAACTCCCTTAGAACTTCCCACAAAACCTAAGAAAACTACATGATCCTCACAAAAAGTACACTTTTTGAGATTAGCAAATAAGTGCTAATTTCTAAGGACTTCAAAAACTTGTTTTAGGTGCTCTAAGTGTTCATCTAGATTTTGACAAAAGATCAAGATGTCATCAAAATACACCACAACAAATTTTCCTTGAAAATCTTTAAAAACATGATTCATTAGTCTCTTAAATGTGTTGGGTGCATTTGTTAAGCCAAAAGGCATAACCAACCACTCATAAAGTCCATATTTGGTCTTAAAAGCAGTTTTTCATTCATTTCCAGGATTCATATGAATCTGATGGTATTCAAGATCAATTTTAGAAAAGATTTTGGATCCATATAGTTGATTTAGCATATCATCAAGACAAGGAATAGGATGGTAATACTTTACCGTTATCTTGTTGATGGCTCTACAATCTACTTACATCCTCCATGTTCCATCCTTTTTGGGTGCCAATAGGACAGGAACAGAACATGGGCTCATACTCTCTCGAACAAAACCCTTTTTAAGCAATTCATCAACTTGGCTTTATAATTCCTTGTCTCTTCAGGACTACTCCTATAGGTAAGCCTATTAGATAGTTGAGACCAAGGCACAAAGTCTATTTGGTGCTCAATCCCTCTCAAAGGTGGCAACCCCTTTGGAGTATCATCACGAAAAGCATCTTCAAAACTGTGCAAAAGAGAAGAAACACTATTTGTCAAAGAAGGAGTTAGTTCTTCAAAGTTAATCAACACTTCTTTGTAAGTAAGTAGTACTATGCGCAACGCCTCTTTTCTAGCATCCAAACACTCTTTGGCTTTTACATAAAGACTCTTTTTTCTTTTCCTTACCCTCTCTCTTCTCACCAAAACTTTTTATTGTTCACCCAAACCCTCTTTTACCTCTTTACTTAGTTTTCTACCCTCTCTCTCTTTTTCTCGGCCATCTCCTTTTTTTTTTTTTATCTCTTGGCCCTTTTCTTTTCCCTCAAGCTCACTTTTTATCTCTCCCCTTTGCTTTCCCATTATTTCCCTCAGTCGTTTCTGATCTCCAAACACTTGTGAAGGAGATAATGGTGCAAAAGTAAATTTCTTACCCTTATGCAGAAGACTGCACCTATTCTTTCTCCCATGATGAGTAGCATCCTATCATATTGCAAAGTTCGGCCATGTAAAACATGACATGCTTGCATTAGAACTATATCACAAAGAATTTCATCTTCATACCTACCAACATTGAATGAAATCACGTATTGTTTGTTTACTTTTACCTCTCCACTATCATTCAACCATTGGAGCCTATATAGGGTAGAGTGTTTCGTGCATGCAGTTCCTAGCTTATCTACCAAATATGACCTCACTACATTTGCACAACTTCCCCAATCAATAATCATAGAATAAGTCCTTCCCTTTATTCCACATCTAGTATGGAACAAATTCTCCCTGTCCTTCATCACTACTACCCTAATTAATAGTCATAATTCTCCTAACCACCCCAATTACACCATCATTGGGAAGTTCTAAATCATCTTCCTCACTTACACCTCCCCCCTTTTCTTCTTCCCCCTCACTTTTTTCACTCTCATATTCTCCATTCTCTCTAAGTATGATGTTTCTTCTACTTGGACATTCATGCATCATATGACCCCTCCCATGAAATTTATGACATTGAAAAGAACTAGAAGGTTTGGAAGATGTTAGATTGAAGGTTTTATCTCCCCCATCAACTTTACCATAACCTCTGTCTTCTTGAAGTTTAGAAGGAGCTTTTCCCTCTTGATCTAACCATAGATTCTTAGAGATAGAGGTAGGTCAATTTCTCCATCAGTTAGGTTGCTGCATTTTCTTGATTTGTTTTTCTACTTTAACAGACAAATTAACTAACTCATCTAAAGTTGTGTACTGTTGTATCTCTATTACATAAGCTATTTCTGAATTTAAACCATTTAAAAATCTAGCTATTGTATCTTCTTCTTCCTACATGCAATTAGCTTAGGTCATAGCCATATCCATGCTTTGGAAGTACTCATACACCGACGTGGAACCTTGCTTCAAGTGTTGAAGGCGAGATTGCAGCTCTCTTTAAAAATATGATGGCACAAATCTCTTCCTCATCACCCTCTTCATCTCTTCCTAGGTAGCAATAAGTGGTAGCTCTTCTTGCACTCTGCCCCTAAAAAGCGTTATCCACCAAGAAGCAGCATAATCAGAAAACTCAACAATAGCAAGTTTAACTATTTTACCCTCAAAGTAGTTATGATAAATCAAAGTACGAGTCTGGGTCCCTAGTCCCTTTGAAAGATGGAATCTTATATTTTAATACTACTTGTGCAGCAAACTTGTCTAAAAAAGGGGGCCCCCATAGAGAGGCAGGAGATGCAGGAGCCGCCAGCTAGATCGACCAACAAATGATGGGCCAGAGAGATGGGGCTCATTCGACTAATCATCTTCTACTCTACCTCTTTGTCCCCTCCTATCTCTTCTTTCTAGATTAAGTTCACCATCAAAATCATCATTATCATATTCAAGATTTACAGAAGGGACATGGGGTACATTTCTTCTAACATAGGGTCTAACATTACTGGGGGGTACAACATTATTCTCCCTCGTAATTGCAACTATGGTCTCATTCTGCTCGGTAATCATATTTCTCATCTCTTGAAATTGAAGGTTCCATATCTCAAATTGTTGGTGCATAGCTTGAAGGGTGAAGTCATTCCTTCCTTTGATCTCATCTTCTAAACGAGCCCCTTCTTCATCACCACCTTAATTAGACATCTTAAAGGAAAATATCAATCACACACTTAATATGGATTTTACCCTCTAATGACCTCACCCACACTTTCCTTTTCCCCCTCAAATATCCTTTCACCAAGAGTACATGCTAGATTATAATTAAACCCAAACAAGTATCAAGTTATTATTAATATAGTATAGATTTTTTGGGGCGCAAAAGAAAGTAAAGAACTAGTCCTAGAAAAAGTAGGATTTAGTTAAAACAAAACATGAATAAAACAGAATTTACTTAGAATGATATAAGAATAAGAAAAAAATTTCCCATATCCACAAAGATTTAGAATCCCCTCTTCTTAATTCCTTTTTATTTGGAAACACTAATGAGTGATTTTGATGGTAAGTAAACGAATTTGTTGGAGAGCAAGTTATCTCCTTTTTTAAAAAAACTTTTTTTTTACTTTTTTTTTTGCTCTTTATACTTAAGAAAGATTTACCAAGAATGGAATCTTGATAGAACCGCTATGATACCACTTGATAGGATCGAGTTTAGAAACAATACTAAGATGGAGTGACTACTAGAACGCAGAAGCAACAACAAAAAACAAAGATAAAAACTAATTAAAGATATGAAAAATTCAAAGAAAAGATCCAATAATTTCCAAGAAATTGATTTTCTAAAGTCTTGACAAGATCCAAGTAATAACGTAAAGATTTATGGAAGAAATCTAACTCCTTTACTGGAGAAAATGAATCAAAACGCTAGATTGGGATCTTGACCACTTTATGAGTAACTAAAGACTATTAGCATGTAAAATAATCACCTTCTAAAGAATACCAAAAAGAAATAAAGATATCACAAGAAGAAAGTACTTTATACCTCAAACTATGAACTACGAAAGGTTTAAAGATAAATTCTCAAAGAACAAGTCACAAAGGTTCAACAAAACTCTCTCAAATATTATTAATATCATTCTAATTGTCAATAATGAAAGAAAAAAGACTCCTATATATATTATAGGGTCCTTGGACGTTTAGGTTAGGCCAAGGAGTATCCAAAACCTAGAAAGTAAAAATTACAAAGTAAATCCTACTCTAGAAAGGAAATAAAGTTACTTTAATTAGGAATAGACCTACTAGTTCTAGGAAAGCATTAAATGGTACTAGGATACCTTAAATAGAACAAGGATAACATTAATACCCTATATATAAATAACGAAAAAAGGTAAAACCCAACTAGGAAAAGAATCTTGACAAATTTGGAAAGTTTGACTAGTATTCTCTGCAAACTTGGGCAGAAAGCAACCTTAGTTGTGGCTGATTCTTGAGCTCTTCATGGCCTTATTTGCATGAAATTAACCCTAAAATTCTTCATCTTAGACTTGAATTTGGCCACTAAATAATTGTACCATTTGGTTAATTCATCCTTCTTGGGCTTTAGCTCTTCTTTCCCAACAAGACACCTTTGGATCTGCAGTTGAAGTCCATTAAGCCTTATCATTGAACTCCTTGGTTTGATATCTTGTTATGGGCCTCCTTTGATCTTCTAAAGATTCACCCTTTTCCTTCGAAGTAGTAGAGCTTTGTATGATGTTATCACTAATCAACGCACTATGTTGGATTTCTAAGGATCATTAACAACCTGGCTCTGATACCAACCTTGTCACGGCCCAAGCCTAGGGCCTATATGAGACACAACGAATTGGAATCCAAAGGGACCCCAAACAAAACCTCTTAGAATACCATTCAACTTCCTTGGTTGCTGAAGCAAAATAAGCATCAACAAGTGATATAATTAGAAAGGGAAGCAGGATTAAGGGAAGTCTGTAATATTCATAAAAGCATAAAAGAGTCAAGCACATAGCATATATAAATCATAGTATCTAACAACACCTCTAACTTAGAATGGAGTAGAGGCCAAGACACTTCCCGGGCTCACCCTCATGATAACAAGTGTTCAACATAAAGAAGTATCAACATAGCAAGAGTAACTTAGATATTGTCTTCGGAGTTGATGACTGACCAATGCTTTTCCTGAAGTACCGAACTAGCCATGTGGAGGTGAATGACCAAAAATGATAATATCATGTAGGCATAGAGTATGCGTTAGTCATGCGGGGTGCAAAGCAATAAAGACATAAGCCAATATATTCAAAATACATAATCATAATCAATGGATATATAATCTCAATATGGTGTGCATGATTAATGCTTGTAATAAAAGCTGCTTGTAAATCATTCAACTTGCATAATATATCAAACATATGTTTGAAGAGACCTCAACCGACATAGACCAAGCAGCTACAACTTGGATTATGAGGTCTGACACCCCCTCGGTTTAGGTGATCGGGCATGAAACCCCCCGGCGAAGTGTGGTTTACTTGCCAAGGAAAACAAAACATGATAACAGGAACTGGATGGATCCACTAGTATAGCAAGGCCATAATATATCATCCTATGGTGGCATATAGTTCAGAGACTAAAGACTTTATGTAAGGACCCCTTGTGTCGAGCCACCATTTAACCCTCAATCAGTGGTAAGTCAAATCCCATGGAATACTTAAAATAGTCATACTTTAATCATAATATGAATAACTTGTAAGAGACATGATAATATGATTTAAGTAGCTCATAAACATGCTTGACCTCTAGTAGTGAGCCTAACTTGAAACATGATAGTAGATAATAATCATACATGATCCCACATGAATGGCTCACAAGAGGTAAAAATCTTGAAATAGGGCTCAACTTGATATTTGTAAAATCATATATACTTTTCATGAAATCAATACATGCTTGAAAGCCCTTAATCATCATGAAGTCACTTGACTTGTAAACCAAGTAATAGATCATCAACACTTGAGAATTCTTGTCATGTGATTTTACAAATACATGGTGGGTTCATGGTGCTTATTCAACATAATGCAATTCAAGAGTAAACAAGATGAGTAAACTCAATGCAAATCAACCCACTAATATTGTAGTAAAATCCTTACCTAGGGTGTCCTAAAATCCATCACAAAAGCTCATAATAGTTCATAACTTCATAGCTCAAATCATGCATAGTCTCAATAGACAAAACTAATTCTTGGAATAAGCTTGAAATAGATATTCATGGATAATCATCCAATACTTAATAAAACTCCAACATAATTTATATTCATAATTCATAATAAGAGATACCCATAGATAATAAAACTTGAAATCATGCAATTTTCATAAAAAGAGAAGGTTGGGATCCATTGGTGAAAGGACTCATAGATGAAGACCACATACCTTAAACCTTGAATCCCTTGAGATGAACTTGAAGATGACTTGAAGCTTGAGATGGGTCCTTGAGTTCCAAAGTTGATCATGAAATCCTTGGATATGAATGAGAGAATTGATAGTGTCTTGGAGAGGTTTTAGAGATGGTATTGTGAGTTATAGAGTTGAAAAATGGTTCAGTATTGGAGATTTCACGTTTAAATGGGCATGGGGCTATGACCCCAATTCCCTTAGACGAAATAAGAAAACCAAGGAAAATATTACACTGGTCCACACCCCAGGCATGACACGAACTAGACACGAAGATCAAACAACACTAGTCCATGCCCCAGGCGCGTGGCAGCCTAGGCGCGGACAGACACTGGAAATCAAAAAATTAACGAAAATTATTTTTTGCTACAAGTCTTCTAAAATCCGATTTATACCTATTTCCCACTTAATTCTTCCCTGTGATTGAGATATTAAGTGGAACTTTTGAAATCACGCATAAATTTTAAGATATATGAAAATCATGATTATGGGGCATTCAAAAGCACATAAGGGGTGTTTCAGTATTCCTATGCCTACACGCCCTATGATTTTGTATGGGTGTACCTTCTAGGCGTATGAGGGCCCAGTCAGCATAAAAGCATAGATACTAGGGCCTTGCAACCATACGACACTATACCTTGATCCGATAACAGTTGTGATACGACTTCACTAAGTTTCATTAGATCATTGCTTGTGCATTGCTCAATTTTTTTCATTACTATATAAATATTTTCATTATTCGTGGGTTTCCCCGGTGCCACAAACATAGTTGATATGTGACCTTTGAGTCACATCTGTTAATATTATTACACACTATTTGGGTTATTTAGTTGGGGTTTCTTGTGATTCTCCAGAAATTAATCCTTGACCTGGGTTTGAATTTGCTAGCTTTACTGTAGTTTCTATAATTTGGCATTTTATATTCACTATATTTTTCTCAGTTGACTAATGATGCCTACTAGGTGCTTGTTATTAACCTTTAAGTAATGCTAGTCGATATCATTGCACACTATATGGGTTATTTAGTTGGGGGGTCCTGTGATTCTCCAGACATGCTTATTCCTTGACCTCGATTTGAATTTGCTAGCTTTACTGTAGTTTCTACAGTTGGCATTTTATACTTATTGTATTTCGCTTAGTCGACAATTGATGCCTACTAGGTGCCTATTATTGGTACTTGCCCCTACATTTCTGCATCTTTCATTAGTGCTAGTTCAGGTACTAGCCGTGGTCATTGAGTTGAGGGTTGATGGGCGATTCAAGAGATCTTGGTGAGCATCAGCAGCTTTGGATATTGTGTAGTCTCCTTCTATTTTTGGTGGCCATCTTTTGTATTCAGACATTGGCCTTGTATATTATAGTTTAGCTTGTATATGCTGGAGTCCCTCCTAGCTATTTATATTATTATTATTATGTATATATGTATATATGTATGCATATGAGTGTGTGCATGAGTCTATAGTAGCTTTGTGTAGATGTCTTTCAGGTTATGGGTAGGTTGTGCTTGTGTTATGGGTACTTGCTAGTGTTGCTATATGTAGTGATTCGACATATGTATTGGGGGTTAGATTGGTTGGCCTGTAGGAAAGATCTGCTAGGTGCAATTATAATCCAAAAATCAGGCCATGACAAGTTGGTATCAGAGCTTAGGGTTCACTAATCTCATTTGTACAGAGCTTCCATCTAGTAGAGTCTTGCGAATGGGTGCAAAGACGTTCACGACTTATCTTTTGGGAGGCTATAGGATGTTTACAAAATCCCTGTGTTGTTGATTCCTTTCTTGTGATACTCTGGTCCATTGATTTCCTGGAATTAGATTAGTTCATTCCTTTGCAGATATGCTACATAGAGGTCTGACTCTAGGTAGGGTAGGGCTGCATCATCAGTCCCTGATAGGTAGCGGCCCCTAGAGCCCATTGAGCAAAGACAGTATGCCTTAGCTCCTCCATAGCCAAAGGCACTAGTTCCCCCAGCCGCTATTGTGATCACACCTGAGGTACAAACTATCATTAGGTAGTTTCTAGCAGCACATAGAGCTTTATAGCAAGGTGCAGCGCTAGCCCCAGCTCCTCAAGCATAGGCTCCGACTGAGATAGCCATACTAGAGGCTCCAATTGCACATCCAGAAGGAGCTACACCTTTTCAAGATCAGTGCTTGCTAGGGTATTTTCTGAGATTGACTCCACCAAGGTATTCAAAAGAGGTTGGAGAGGATGCCTATGAGTTTTTGATAGCTTGTATGGAGAGATAACAGGCATTGAGATTGTTGGAGTCCTAAGGCGTGGATTTTACAGCTTATTAGTTGGATGGGTCGGCTAGACAGTGGTGATGGACTTTCAGGGATACCAAACCCATCGATGCACCACCTGTGACTTGGGCAGAGTTCTCTGAGGCGTTCATGATTAGATTTGCTCCTAGAAGCCTCAGCAACAGACTTTATGATTAGTTTATTCATCTAGAGTAGGGCCCGATGATAGTAACTTAGTTTCAGGCATGATTCAAGGAGCTCTCCAGGTATGCCACAACTATTTTATTGACAGAGAAGAAGTCGGTTCATGGTTCTTACAGGGCTTGAGACCTCTATTGAGGGTTGACACACATGCATTGGTGACTTCAGGTTGGTCTTATCTAGATATTATGGATCATGCTTGTATGATTGAGCATAGTCCTTGTGAGGCCTATGAATAAGTGGGCTTGCTTTAAGGGTAGCTATAAAGAGATTCTGTACAAGTCTAGGGAGCATTTTAGTAGATCTCATCAGATATCCCAAACAAGGCCACCTTATTCAGTCAGCCAGAGCTCATGTAAGCGAACTTTGTATGACCTCAATGGAGTTTGGAAATTTGGTTTCGAAAAGTTTTGGACCAAGGTGACACTTCAAGGAAGCCTCCACGAGTTGTGTGAAGGTATACGGATCATAGAGAGTTACCTTGAGGTGGCCCTTAGCCTTGGTGTAGAGTGTTGGCTTTATGTGGAGTTTAAGACCAAGGCACATGAACCCCACACGGTCCATGTCATGCTTCACTGGCCGTGTGGTGGACTATATGGAAGGCCTTGGCCTTAAAAATCCACATTTTTGCCAAGGCATTTCATACATGGACCTCTCACGAACCATATAGCCTTTCACAGTCCACGAAGCCTTTCATATGGGCATCCAAGTCAAAATTTTCTAATTATTGGATCATCATCTCCAAATTTTATCAATGAAGAAATTTTCTAAGTGAAGCTTCACGGGAGGCCACACGGTCCATGTGGCCTCTCACAGGATAAAGCCCTCTATGCGAGTGTTGGCGTGGAATTTTTCTAAGTATGGAATTACCATCTCGGACCTTCATCAGTAGAAGTTTTTCTAAGTATCGGATCACAAAAGAGCAACAGATTATATACCTTGGTACGGGCCATATACCCAACTATGGAACATCTAGCAAAATTTTTCTACTTGTTTCATTATAGCGTTTACGTAATTATGGTTTCTTCTAAGGGTATTTTGTGACTTTCTATGATATCTAAAGCCATCCAAATGACCTATACTCTTCTCCTCTCATTCAAATTCATCCTCACACTTAGAATTATATTCAACTCTCTTAAGAATTCCTCTCAAAGACTCTAGTAGAGAATTATCTTGGGATTCAAGGAAGGATTCCAATCTTCATCAAATTCTTATTGGTTCTTCTTGGAGAATTTAGGTATGTGGGATTGATACCTGGTCCCTTTTCAACCAATAAGATCCAAACTCTTTTACACGTGATTTGTGGAATTTAAGCTTATGTTAAATATGGGTTTTGAAGATTATTGTATATAATTCAATTGAAATATAGGCTATGCTTTATTGTTGATTTTAAGTTGATTTAAGCCCTAATATGTTGAATTACATGACTATTATGAAGACCTGAATATGAATTGTCCCTTTAAAGTTTGACCTAAACATGGGTAATCTATATTATGATTTAAATGTGGATTTATTTATGGATTTACTTGGATTTCCTTTTGAATCTACAGATTGAATCTCTATTACCCATGTTATTCTCACATCATTCATGGCATATGAATTCATGAGCATTGGATTTTATGAAGTTTATGAATCAGGTTACTCCCAATTATGTTTATGTATATGATTTTTGATAAAATTATGGTTGTGACAAGAATATGATCACATAGAGCATTTTGTATATTTACACTATCTCGATATATGCGAATGAGTTATTCCTATACAATAAAATATGATTTGAATTATGATTTGGCTTTTTAGCCATGTATGAATGATTATGAAGAATGTTTAGATTTTAAGCCCAAGTGTGTATTGAAATGACCTGTGCCTCTTTTAAAAGACCACTTATCAGAAGTTGAAACCGCATGTTACCAGGATGGGTATAATGATTTTGTATAATATTTTGAAAAGTTACTAGATGAAACCTTCTACGGATCGTACGTCAGAAGATGGTCCGTATTTATTTGCATAAGTATTCTTGTTGGGTGTTGACTTACACTGAATAGATTGGGGGCATCTGGACTATCCTAAAGGGTCCTCTTCTTTCCTTGAACTATGTGCCAACATAGGTATATGGTACTCATTACTAAAAAGATGTGGTCGTAAGGAATGGTTATTACACATTTTGATATGATTTGATATGATATGGAAATACTTCGGAAAAGATGGGTCGTAAGGAAGGTGTCCATCACACCGAAAAGATGAGGTCGTAAGGTATGATGTAGATTACTCTTGACAAGTAATCTTCTCTTACCAATGGGATGTCTACATCGTACGAATTCATGTAATAGCTCGTATGACTTTGAGATGTCGATTATGGTCCCATCCCCTCTATATATGAATATGCATTACATGCCCCCATACTTAGTACATTCAAACGTACTAACACATACTTTTGCCTACATGATCTAACCAAGTAGGGTCCCGAGAATACCTCCATCCAACATTCGATAGCTAGATTGGATTTGATACACTTGTTGTGGTGAGTCCTATCTTTCTAGGACAAACCACCATTCCTCTACCTATGATGCTTAGTTTATGTTATTTACTTTAAGGGTGAGCCCAAGTCATGTTTTAGGCCCCATCCTATCATATGACTAGAGGCATTGATGGACATCCTGTAGACTCTTGTATGGATATATGCTATGTGTAGTATTCAAAGATTATGATTACATCTATGTACTGGATAAGGCTATTATGATATGGATTTGTGTTATAATATGGAAATGTGAAAAATTCTAAGTCCTGTTTTGCCCTCATAGAGTGAGTCATACTTACCTGCCTATTAGACTTTATGTGTTATGTGAATCCATGTTAATCTCTATCCCTATGACTGAAACTCCCTCTATGTTCTTTGAAATGCCCTATAATTGTAATTTCCATATATCTCAAAATTCGTGCGTGATTTCAGAAATCTGACTTCATATTCTTGATCAAGGGCAAAATTGAGTGGAAAATGGATATATAATCCTGATTTTATAAGACCTACAACAAAAAATAATTTTTGCTAATTTTTTAGTTTCAGTGGTTATCTATGCCTGGGCCACGACGCGCCTGGGGCACAGACTAGTGTAAATTCTTCTGCGTATCTGGTCTGTGTCGCCTCTATGGCACGAACCAGTGTAAAATTTTCCCTAGTTTTCTCATTTCATCCAAAGGCATTGGGGTAATAGCCCCATGCCCATTTAAATGTGAAATCTTCCATACTTAGCCATTTTCAACTCTATAACTCAAAACACTTTCAAAACCTCTCCAAGACTTTATCAAATCTCTCATTAAAATTCAAGGATTTCAAGCTCAACTTTGGAACTCAAGAAACCATCTCAAGCTTTAAGTCTCCTTCAAGTTCATTTCAAGAAATTCAAGGTTTAAGGTATATGGGTTGTCATCCATGGGTCCTTTCACCCATGGAGCCCAACCTTCTCTTTTTATGAAAATTGCATGTTTTCAAGTTATATTAGTTATGGGTATCTCTTATTATGAAATATGAACATACATTATGTTGGGGTTTTATTAAATATTGATTGATTATGAATGAATATCTATTTCAAGCTTAATCCATGAATTAGTTTGGTTTATTGAGACTATGCATGATTTGAGCTATGAAACTATGAACTATTATGAGCTTTTATGATGGATTTCAGGATACCCTAAATGAAGGGTTTACTACAATATTGGTGGATTGATTTGCATTGCGTTTACTGTTCTTGTTTTACTCTTGAGTTGTATGATTTTGAACGAGTACCATGAACCCACCATATGTTTGATAAAATTACATGACAAGAATTCTCAAGTGTTGATGAACTATTACATGATTTACATGCCAAGTGATTGCATGATGATTAAGGGCTTTCAAGCATGTATTGAATTCATGAAAAGTATCTATGATTTTACAAGTATCAAGTTGAGCCCTATTTCAAGTTTTTTACCTCTTGTGAGCCATGCATGTCAAGGCAAGAGATCTTGTATGATTATTATTTACTCTCATATTCAAGTTAGGCTCACAAGTAGAGGTCAAGAATGTTTCTAAGCTACTCATGTCATGTTATCATATCTCTTACAAGTTACTCATGTTATTATTAAAATATGATTATTTCAAGTATTCTGTAGGGTTAAACTTAGCACTAATTGAGGCTTAAGATAGGGGCTTGACTCAACGGATCCTTATATAAAGTCTAGCCTCTAAACTATGTGCCAAGCATAGGATTATATATTTACCCTAGCTATACTAGTGGATCCATCTAGTTCATGTTATCATATTTGGTTTTCCTTGGCAAATAGACCACACTTCGTCGGGGGGTGTCATGCCCGGTGTACCGAGAGGGTGTCATGCCTTGGATTCCATGTTATAGCTGCTTCGTCTATGTCAGTTGAAGTCTCTTCCCACATATGTATGATACATTATGCAAGTTAAATGTTTTACGAGCATGTTTAATTACAAGCATTGATCATGCATGTCATATTGAGATTATATATCCATTAATTAGGATTATGCATTTTGAATATATTGCTTATGCCTTTGTTCATATCACCCCTCATACTTAGTACATCCAAATGTACTAACGCATACTCTATGCCTACATGATATTACCATGTAGGGACAGAGCTCCTTTTGATCATCCTCCTCCACGTGGTTAGTTCGGTACTTCGAAGATAGCTTTGGTGAATCCTCCAGTCTGAGGACAACATCTATGTTATTCATGCTATGTTGAGACTTCTTTTATGTTGAACACTTGTCATCATGAGGGTGAGCCCGAGAAGTGACTTGGCCCCCACTCGATTCTAAAGTAGAGGTGTTGATAAATACTAAGTTTGTATATGCTTTGAGCTTGATTCTTCTTATGTTTCTATATTTATGAAAGACTTCCGTTAGTCCTGCTTAACTTTTTATATTTGACTCTTCTTGATGTCTATTTTCATTTCCGCAACCAAGGATGTGTACAAGATATGCTAAGAGGCTTGTTTAGGATTTCTTCGGACTTTCCATTCGCCATGTCATGCCTAGGCCCTAGGATTGGGTTGTGGCAACGACATTCCCATAGCATGAGTCCTACATTCCTATCCCTTAGAACTATGTGTTTACTATTTACATACTCTTTTGAATTGATGATGTGATTATGGATACTTTGAGGCTTGTTTGGGGACTCTCGTGTTCCCATTCACCATGTCACTCCTTGATCCTAGGTCTGAGTTGTGACAAGCTTGTTATCTAATCACTAGGTTTGTAAATGATCCTAGGAGTCCAACATGCCACGTTGAGTAGAGTGGGAGTGCACCATGCCTATGAGTGGGAGGCTATAATGGACTTCTAGGAATTATCTCACTTCTTCATGTCTTATGGCATGCTTTGGACCATATATTAAGGTTTCCTAGTCCTGATGATATCCTTGCTACATTATAGAAGATGCCTTCACAAAGAGCTCCCCTACCAAGACTGGCAGCGGCTAATGAGGACCAAGTTTCTCAAGGGCCTATGGAAGAGCCTATCACTAATGGTGAATTTAGTACGGCTTTTCTTATGCTTTTACAAGTGCTGATTTCTCAGGCTAAGCAGGCTGATATTCCTCCCTGTGATCCCACTCCAGCTTCTAGAGTGGGAGATTTCACCTGGATGAATCCTCCAGAGTTCTATGGGTGAAAGGCTGATAGGGATGTGACTTTTGAGGAGAAGGCTTAGTTGTTAATGGGTGCGACTTCTGAGGAGAAGGCTTAGTCGGTTGCATATCAGTTGAAAGATGTGGCACAAATGTGTTACACTCAGTAGTTGATGGAGAGGGTCTGTGGTAATGCTGTTAATTGGGAAGAGTCCAAGTTTGCATTTCTTGATTATTTCTTCCCACTTGAACTTAGGGAATCCAAGATGATAGAATTTATCAACCTCAAATAGGTTGGTATGAGAGTGAGGGACTGTACCCTCAAGTTCATAAAGCTCTCCAAGTATGGTCCTATGCTTGTGGCTAATCCCCGTGCAAGAATGCATAAGTTTATTTCTGGTGTCTCTGATTTGGCTGTGAAGGAATATCGTACGGCTATGCTTATTCAGGATATGGACATTCCTAGGCTGATGATATAAGCTGAACAGATTGAAGGAGAAAAGCTCAAGGAGAAGAGGGTGCATGATTCTAAGAGGGCCGGTTATGATGGTGGGTTCTCCAACTCCAAGGGCGGTGGTTATGGCCATTCCAATATGACTAAGGTTCTAATGCTCAAGTTGTTAATGCTAGGGTTTCCTCAGTGTGATAGTGCGGAAGGAATCGCATGGCTGCTCGTTAGAGGGCGTTGGGTACATGCTTTGGGTAGGGTGCAAAGAACCACTAGATTGTTGATTGTCCTAAAGTTACTTAGGAGGGACAGGGTCAAGTGGCTCAAGGTAGGCAAGGCCAGCAAAGAGCTCCACAAGGTGATGCCCTAAGAAATAACAAGTTCTATGCTTTGCATGCTCATCAAGAAGTCGAAGAGACTCCGGATGTTATGACTAGTATGTTAAAGGTCTTTGATTTTAATGCTTATGCTTTGCATGATCCGGTTGTCAATTTATCATTTGTGACTCCTCTGTTGGCTGTTAAATTTTATTTGAGTCCTCAAATCTTGAGGCAGCCTTTTTCAGTCTATATTCATGTGGGTGAATCCACTGTTGCGCATAGGGTCTATCAGGGTTGTCATGTTTCTAAGTTGCATAAATCTTTATCTGTGATCTCATGGAGCATGAGATGTTTGATTTTGATGTTATTCCCAAGAAGGATTAGTTGCATGCTTCATATGTCTCTATAGATTGTAGAACCGGAAAAGTCAAGTTCTAATTACTGAATGACCCCGTTCTTGAACAGAATACTTTGCTATTAAAAGTCAATTCATTTCCTACCTTAAGGCTCGAAATATGATTTCCAAGGGATGTATTTATCATATTGTGATGGTTAAAGATGTGGAATCTGAGTTACCTACTCTTGAATCTGTTTCGGTGGTGAATGAGTTTCCGGATATGTTTCCCAAAGATTTTCTCAATATTTCTTCCGAAAGGGAAGTAGAATTTAGCATAGATCTTCCCTCGAATATGCAACCTATCTCTATTCCTCCTTATCGTATGGCACCGACTGATTTGAAAGAATTGAAGGATTTGTTGGAGAAAGGCTTTATCCGACCAAGTATATCTCCATGGGGTGCTCCAACATTATTTTTCAGAAAGAAAGATGGATCTCTTCGGGTATGAATTGATTATAGGCAATTGAATAAGGTAACCATCAAGAATAAATATCTGTTGCCAAGGATCGATAACTTGTTTGATCAACTTCAAGAGGCCACCCATTTCTCACAGATTGACCTCCGTTCTGGTTATCATCAATTGAAGGTTAGGGAGTGTGACATTCCCAAAATTTATTTTCGGACTAGGTAAGGGCATTTTCAATAAGTGGTGATATCGTTTGGTTTGACTAATTCTCTGGCCGTGTTTATGGATCTTATTAATCCAGTGTTCAAGTCATTTCTTGATAGTTTTGTAGTTGTCTTCATCAATGAAATCCTTATTTATTCCCGAAGTGAGCAGGGAGCATATGGATCATTTGAGGTTGGTTCTTCAAACCTATGCTAAATTTAGCAAATGTGAGTTTTTGTTGGGTGAAGTAGCTTTCCTTCACCATGTGGTGTCCGGGGATGGTATTAAGGTTGACTCGCAGAAGACTAAGTGATAAGATTGACGTTAGAGAAAATACTAAGATGGACAACAACAAAAAAAGTAAGATAAAAACTAATTAAAGATATAGGAATTTCAAAGGAAAGATCCAAGAATTTCCAAGAAATTGATATTCTAAGGCTTTGAAGAGATCCAAGCAACAACGTAAAGATTTATGGAAGAAATCTAATGCCTTTACTTGAGAAAATGAATCAAATCATTAGATTCGGATCATGACCGCTTTATGAGTAACTAAAGACAATAATTATCATGTAAACTAATCACCTTCTAAAGAATACCAAAAAGAAATCAAAGATATCAAAAGAAGAAAGTACTTTACACCTCAAACTATGAACTAGTAAAGGTTTAAAGATAAATTCTCAAAGAACAAGTCACAAAGGTTCAATAGAACTCTCTCAAATATTATTAATATCAATCTAATTGTCCTTAATGAAAGAAAAATGACTCCTATATATATTATAGGGTCCTTGGACGTTCAAGACTCCTTAGGTTAGGCCCAAGGAGTATTGAAAACCTAGAAGAAAATTACAAGGTAAATCCTATACTAAAAAGGAAATAAACTACTCTTAATTATGAATCGACATAGTAGTTCTAGGAAAGAATGAAATGATACTAGGATACTTTAAATAGAATAAGGAAAACATTAATAACCTATATATAAATAAGGAAATAAGGTAAAAACTCAACTAGAAAAAGAATCTTGACAATTTTGGAAAGTTTGACTAGTCTTCTCTGCAAACTGGGGCAGAAAGCAACCTTTTTTATGGCTGATTCTTGGACACTTCTTGGCCTTATTTGCACGAAATTTAACCCTAAAATTCTTCCTCTTGGACTTGAATTTGGGTCACCAAATAATTGTTTTGGACAATTCATCCTTCTTGGGCTTTAGCTCTTCTTCCCCAAGACGACACCTTTGGATCTTCAATTAAAGTCCATTGAGCTTTTCATTAAACTCCTTGGTATGAGATCTTGTTATGGGCCTACTTCGATCTTCTAAAGCTTCATCCTTTTCCTTCAATAGAGTAGAACTTTATATGATGCTATCATTCCTCTCTTCTTCAAGAGAATTCGTCCTCGAATTCAAATCTGCATCAAAATGGGAAAGATCACAAACATTAAAAGTAGCATGTACTTGGAACTCACCAGGAAGACCAAGTTTATAAGCATTGTCTCCAATCCTTTCAATGACTTTGTACGGGCCCCTTTCTCTAGTATCTAGCTTGGTCTTTCTTTTGGAAGGAAATCTTTCCTTTCTCATATATTCCCAAACCAAGTCCCTAGGTTTAAACACAACATATTTTCTTCCTTTATTCCTTTGCAATGCAACTTCCTTATTTTTTTATTTTCAATTGCAAGTCTTGTTTGTTCATGAATCTTCTTCATCATGCTAGCCTTCTTTATACCATCAAGATTAGAAAAATCATTAGTAGGCAAAGGCAATAAATCAAGAGGGGTAAGGAGGTTGAATCCATTTACAACTTCAAAAGGAGTCTTACTAGTAGAAGAATGAAATGTCCTATTATAAGCAAATTCCACATTAGGCAAGTAATCTTCCCATGAAGTCAACTTTCCCTTCAAAACAGCCCTTAACATATTCCCCAAAGTTCTATTAACCACTTCTGTTTGCCCATCAGTTTGTGGGTGACAAGATGTGGAAGATAGCAATTTAGTCCCTAACTTTTCCCAAAGAATTCTCCAAAAGTGACTTAAAAACTTGGCATCCCTATCACTAACAATAGTTCAAGGCATGCCATGCAATTTAACCACTTCTTTTACAAACAAGTTCGCCACATTAGATGTATCATTAGTCTTTTTACATGGAATAAGATGAGCTATTTTAGAAAATCTGTCTACTGCAACAAATATACTATCCTTACCATATTTAGTCCGTGGAAGCCCCAATACGAAGTCCATAGAAATATCAATCCAAGGAGAACTAGAAACAGGTAAAGGAGAATAAAGACCATGCAACAATGTTCTAGACTTAGCTTGTTTACATTCAAGACAATGAGAACATAGTTTTTCAACATCCTTTCTCATGCAAGGCCAATAAAAATATTCAGAATGTATTTCCAAAGTTTTAGGCACTCCAAAATGTCCCATTAGCCCTCCATAATGTGCTTCCTAACAAATAGTTCACGCAAAGAGCAGTTATGTACACACAACTTATTTTTCTTAAATAGAAATTCATCTTAAAGATTAAATTTCTCAAAAGGACCTAACTTACATTCATCAAAAATTTTACCAAAATCAGAATCATTAGCATAATGTGCTTGATTTGGTCAAAACCCAACATCTTTGAAGTAAGAATAGATACCAAAAAAATACCTTCTTGAGAGCGCATCAGCAACCACATTCTCCTTCACTTATTTGTAGGCAATAACATAAGGAAAAGTTTCAATAAACTCCACCCATTTAGCATGCCTACGCTAAGTTTACCTTGGCTCTTCAAGTACTTCAATGACTCATGATCAATCTTGACCATGGATTCTCGAGGCCACAAGTAGTATTTTCATGTAGCTAACACCCTTACTAAGGCATATAACTCTATATCATAAGTTGAGTAGTTCAATGTTGCTCCATTTAGCTTTTCACTAAAGTAGGCAATTGGCTTGGAGTCTTCCATCAAAACAACACTTATGGCTAGAGACATCGCACTCAACTTCAAAAGACTTAGAAAAATCAGATAATTGCAAAAGGGAATCAAAACACAAATTTTCTTTTGGCAAGTTAAATGCATCATCTTGTTCCTTTCCCTATGAAAAAATCTTATCCTTCTTAATAACTTCAGTTAAAGGAGAAGCAATGGTGCTAACGTCCCTCACAAACCTCCTATAAAAACTAGCAAGTCCATGAAAACTCCTAACTTTAGTTACACTATTAGGTCTAGGCCATTCTTTAATTGCTTTGATTTTATCACCATCTACTTCAACTCCCTTAGATATGACAATAAAACCTAAGAAAACTACACAATTCACACAAAAAGTACACTTTTTGAGATTACCAAATAAGCATTGATTTCTAAGGACTTCAAAAACTTGTTTTACGTATTCTAGGTGTTCATCTAGATTTTGAGGAAAGATCAAGATGTCATCAAAATACACCATAACAAATTTTCCATAAAAATCTTTGTAAACATGATTCATTAGTCTCATAAATGTGTTGGATGCATTTGTTAAGCCAAAAGGAATAACTAACCATTCATAAGGACCATGTATACGATTCAACATGCCAACTATTAAACAACTTATTAGAAATACAAGACATCAAAAACTTGTTTTACGTATTCTAGGTGTTCATCTAGATTTTGAGGAAAGATCAAGATGTCATCAAAATACACCATAACAAATTTTCCATAAAAATCTTTGTAAACATGATTCATTAGTCTCATAAATGTGTTGGATGCATTTGTTAAGCCAAAAGGAATAACTAACCATTCATAAGGACCATATTTGGTCTTAAAAACAGTTTTCCATTCATCTTAGGATTCATACGAATCTGATGGTAACCACTTTTAAGATCAATTTTTGAAAAGATTTCTGATCCATATAGTTGATCTAGCTTATCATTAAGACGAGGGATATGATGGCAATAGTTTACCATTATCTTGTTGATGGCTCTACAATCCATACACATCCTCCATGTTCCGTCCTTTTTGGGTACCAATAGGATAGGAATAGAACATGGGCTTATGCTCTCTCGAACAAAACCCTTTTAAACAATTATTCAACTTGGCTTTGTAATTCCTTGGTCTCTTCAGGACTACTCCTATAGGAAGGCCTATTAGGTAGTTGAGACCCAGGCACAATGTCTGTTTGGTGCTCAATTCCTCTCAAAGGTGGCAACCTCTTTGGAGTATCATCAGGAAAAACATCTTCAAAAGTCTACAAAAGAGAAGAAACATTATTTGTCAAAGAAGGAGTTAGTTCTTCAAAGTTAATCAACACTTCTTTGTAAGTAAGTAGTACTATGTACAGCCCCTCTTTTCTATCATCCAAAAATTCTTTTGCTTTTACATGAAGACTCTCTTTTTTCTTTTCCTTAGCCTCTTTCCTCTCACCAAAACTTTTTATTTTTCCCTCAAATCCACTTTTACCTCTTTACATAGTTTGCTAGCCTCTCTCTCTTTTTCTCAGCCATCTCTCTTTTTTCCTATCTCTTGGCCCTTTTCTTTTCCCTCAAGCTCACTTTTTCTCCCCCCCTTTGCTTTCCTATTGTTTCCCTCAATCATTTCTGATCTTCAAATCTTGTGAAGAAGATAATGGTGCAAGAGTAAATTTCTTACCATTATGCAGAAGACTGTACCTATTCATTCTCCCATGATGAATAGTATCCCTATCATATTGCCAAGGTCGGCCAAGTAAAACATGACATGCTTGCATTGGAACTACATAACAGAGAATTTAATCTTCATACCTACCAACATTGAATGAAATCATGCATTGTTTGTTTACTTTTACCTCTCCACTATCATTCAACCATTAGAGCCTATATGGGGTAGAGTGTTAAATGCATGCAATTCCTAGCTTATCTACCAAATATGAACTCCACTACATTTGCACAACTTCCCCCATCAATAATCACAGAATAAGTCCTCCCCTTTATTCCACATCTAGTATGGAACAAATTCTCCCTATTTCCTTTATCACTACCCAAATTAATAGTCATAATTCTCCTAACCACCCCAATTATACCATCATTGGGCAGTTCTAAATCATCATCCTCACTTACACTTCCTCCCTCTTCGTCTTCCCCCTCACTTTTTTCACTCTCATATTCTCCATTCTCTCTAAGTATGATGTTTATTCTACTTGGACATTCATGCATCATATGACCCCTCCCATGACATTTATGACATTGAATAGAACTAGAAGATTTAGAAGATCTGGGATTGAAGGTTTTACCTCCCTCGTCAACTTTACCTTTACCTCTATCTTGAGGTGTAGAAGGAGCTTTTCCCTCTTGATTTGACCATGGCTTCTTAGAGATGGAGTTAGGCTGATTTCTCCATGAGTTAGGTTGCTACTTTTTCTTCATTTGTGTTTCTACTTTAACAGACAAATCAACTAACTCATCTAAAGTTACATATTGTTGTATCTTTACTACATTAGTTATTTCAGAAACTATTTAAAAGTCTAGCCATTGTAGCTTCTTCTTCCTCTATGCAATTAGCTTGGATCATAGCCATATCCACGCTTTTGAAGTACTCATCCACCGACATGGAACCTTTCTTCAAGTGTTGAAGGTGAGATTACAGCTCTCTTTGAAAATATGATGGCACAAACCTCTTCCTCATCACCCTCTTCAGCTCTGCCCAGCGATAAGTGGTAGCTCATCTTGCACTCTGTCCCTAGCATGCTTTATCCACCAAGAAGTTGCATAACCAGAAAACTCAACAATAGCAAGTTTAACATTCTTACCCTAAGAGTCATTATGACAATCAAAGATGGCTTCAACTCGTCTGGCCCCATCAAGGTAAAGGTCTGGGTCCCTTGTCCCCTTCAAAGATGAAATCTTCATTTTTATACTACTTATATCATCATCTTCAACTCTCTCACGATGTTATGAACCCTGCTCACATATACTTTAATGGGCGAACAACCCAAGGCGTAACGATCTGGGCACTGTCTCGGAGAGAGGCTCAGTGAAATAGACATATCTGTGAAGATGAGCCTCTTTGTCCCCTCATATCTCTTCTTTTCTATATTAACTTCACCATCAAAATCATCATTATCATATTTAAGATTTACTAAAGGGAAATGGGGTACATTACTTCTAACTTGGGGTCTAACATTATTGGGTGGTACAACATTAATCTCCCTCCTAATTCCAGCTATGGTCTAATTCTACTTAGTAATCATATTTCTCATCTCTCGAAATTGAAGGTTCCATCTCTCTAATTGTTGGTGCATAGATTGAAGGGTGAAGTCATTCCTTCCTTTGATCTCAGCTTCTACATGAGCCCTTTCTTCATCACCATCTGAATTAGACATCTTAATGGAAAATATCAATCACACACTTAATATGGCTTTTACCCTCTTTTAAACTAACCCACACTTGCCTTTTCCGCCCTCAAATAACCTTTGAACAAGAGTACTTTGTAGATTTATAATTAAACCCAAACAAGTATCAATAAAGTATAGATTTTTTGAGCACAAAAGAAAGTAAAGGACTAGTCCTAGAACAAGTAGGATTTAGTTGAAACAAATCACGAATAAAAAGGAACTTAATTAGTATTATATAAGAATAAGAAAAAAAATTTGTGTCCTCAAAGATTTAGAATTCCCTCTTCTTAATTCCTTTTTATTTGGAAACTCTAATGCATGTTGTTGAGGGTAAGTAAACGAATTTCTTGGAGAGCAATTATCTCCTTTTTAAATTTTTTTAAACTTTTTTTAAACCTTTTTTTGCTCTTTATATTTAAGAAATCCCAAGATTTACTAAGAATGGAATCTTGATAGAACCACTCTGATATCACTTGATAGGATCGAGGTTAGAAACAATACTAAGATGGAGTGAATACTAGAATGTGGAAGCAACAACAAAAAAAGAAAGATAAAAACTAATTAAAGATATGGGACATTCAATGAAAAGATCCAAGAATTTCCAAGAAATTGATTTTCTAAGGTCTTGACAAGATCCAAGTAACTACGAAAAGATTTATGGAAGAAATCTAACACCTTTACTTGAAAAAAATGAATCAAAACATTAGATTCGGATTTTGACCGCTTTATGAGTAACTAAAGACAATAATTAGCATGTAAACTAATTACTTTCTAAAGATTACCAAAAAGAAATCAAAGAAATCACAAGAAGAAAGTACTTTATTCCTCAAACTATGAACTAGTAAAGGTTTAAAGATAAATTCTCAAAGAACAAGTCAGAAAGGTTCAATAAAACTCTCTCAAATACTATTAATATCAATCTAATTGTCCATAATGAAAGAAAAGATACTCCTATATATATTATAGGGTCCTTGGACGTCCAAAACTCCTTAGGTTAGGCCCAAGGAGTATCCAAAATCTACAAAGAAAATTACAAGGTAAATCCTACACTAGAAAGGAAATAAAGTAACTTTAATAAGGAATAGACCTAGTATTTCTTGGAAAGCATTAAATGGTACTAGGATACCTAAAATAGAACAAAACAAAACATT
>JAOTQR010000109.1:11265339-11280440 GCA_025774065.1 Solanum ossicruentum | reverse complement strand
CCACCTCCAAATCAAATAGCCACTTCTTGTGATGTTTACTCCTCCCTTTTTCGGCTTTTTTATACGCTCTTCGGATCAATTATAATATAAAATTTATTATCATTGTACGTTTAGAATTATACAAATGGAACAATGCAAATCTTAAGACAAACAAGTTAGTTAATGTTTGGCTTTCATTTCTTCATCCTTCTCTTGTACTTTAAACTGAATTAGTTAGTTGATGTTTAGTTTTCATTTCTTCATTCTTCTCTTGTACTTTAAATTGAATTAGTTAGTCAATGTTTGACTTTCATTTCTTCATTCTTTTCTTGTACTTTAGCTAAGCCTAATTTATTAACAAAATAGCACGCTAACAGAAAGTCTTATTTGTGTGTACTTAATAAGATTTTAATTATGTATTTAACCTCAATCGTTATATTTGTTTGCTTTTTGAAGTTCAAAATCATGTTGTCAAAAGGAGGTACTAGAAACACTAAATATGTACCAAGGCCTCATCGTAAATTATTTTTCTATACTCTTTCTGTTTTAAATTAATTAAATTTTTGAGACTTTTTTTAATATTCAAAATAGTTGAATTGTTTAAAGTTTAAGATGAATGTTTCAAATTTTTTTCATATTGGTCCTTCTTTTATTAAAGTTTTATATTTTTTATGAGATAAATTACCCTACATATTTATGATTATACAAAGGGGAATAGTGGAAAGTTAATTATGCGATAAATTTTATATTTAAATATTTTCTGAATATATGTGCATTATTTCATAAATTTTAAATAATAAATAATCTATGAGTCCATGAATTTTATTTAAAATAATAATTAATTAAAGTATTTAAATCCCGCGCAGATTATTATACTTTACTAGTCATCATAAAAATAAAAATAAATTTAGATATCAGAAGAGAAGTCGTGTCAACTTGTTCTGCCACGGGATAATAGAGAACATCCTAATTCCTATATAGGTAATTGAAATCCGGAGATGGGATTAGTGATGGGTTGATAAGCGCTCCCATCGTTCTATTTGTATTTTGCCCAAAATGCGTAGAAGTAGTTTGTTTCCTCAAGTAGTGATTGATAGAGACACCGACTCCGAGGAAAGCTCATCGGAAGAAGAAGAACAAGTTTTACCTGAAGAGGAGGAGTCGAAGAAGAATGGGAAAACACCCATCACTATTACTCTCAAGAAAGTTTGCAAAGTATATACCCCTTTTCATTTTTGCCGCCTTTAATAGTGTCTGATCATTTCTTTTTCTCAGGTTTGCAAGAAAACTGGTCATGAGGCAGGCTTCAGGGGTGCAACTTATATTGATTGCCCAATGAAACCATGTTTTCTCTGCAAAATGCCTGGTAATTTATATTGCTGCTTCTTTTTTTTTTTTTTTTAATAGTAGTTTACACCAACATCTTAAAATTTTTTTGAAGGCCATACCACAGTGACTTGCCCCCACCGAGTAGCTACAGAATATGGGATGGTCCCAGCTCCACACAAGAACACAACTAATCCTTTGGAATTTGTTTTCCAACGCCAGCTTCACCCACGACTTCCTCCGGTAAGTAAGAATCATTCCAAATCCTATCGTAACATCTTGGCTCTTGTCTCTCAAAACCTATCTCTTCTAGTATCTAATGGACGTCATTCATTTTGTTTGCCAATACATTTTCATAATACTAGTTTGTACGCTTTACAGTATGACTAGAAGGTTTCTCTATCTGTTTTGAGCTTCAGGTTAAATGGGCAATCTGTGAGTCTATTTTCCTTCTTCTTCTCTATGAAATTTATTAGGGACTAGTTTCCCGTGTATTTATGTTGGATTTCATGGTCCCGGGATATGAGATTGAGCTTCTATATTCTTACAGATACTAAATTGATTGTCAGTAATGTACTTTTGTCAAATTTGGTACACGGTCTTGCTCCTTTGTATTACCATTATGCCATGCCATCTTATGTTGCACTCTTTCCTTTTTACCAAAAAGAATGACACCTTCTATATTTAGAAAAACTCTTAACTTTAAACTTCCCTTTTTACCCATAATGATGTGCTTGTATAGCAACATAAATGTCATGGTATGTTTAAGATCACAAGTTTCAAAAGTCTTCATTTTTAAAACTCCATGCCAATTAAAATAGTGCCACTTTAAAATGGAACACAAGGAACAAGTCTCCAGGCTTTGTTCAAGTCTTCATAAAATTTTGTCTTTCATCTTGCATGCGATCATTTTACAACCTAATCATGGATAGGGCAATAAGTAGGTCAAATAGTGCCACATTAAGTATTTCGCAATGCATGCGATTTTCTGCTTTGGTCTATGTTTATAGGGTAAATTTTCATTGTGATGCGTAGTAGCTTAATGGATTACCATTCCTTGTTTATGATAGTGCAACCTATTTTGTTCAAACAGTACGGTTGCGCAATATGTATCTTAACAAATTGTGCTTCATATTTTGCTTTCTTGGTTTCTTTAATAGATCAAGCCAGCATATGTGATCCCAGATCGAGTCCACTGTGCAGTTATCAGGTACCATAGTAGGCGGGTCACATGCTTGGAGTTCCATCCTACAAACAACAATATTCTTTTATCTGGTGATAAGGTCCAAGATCTCTCTGCAATATAGCTCTAAAGTGTGACTATGAATTGTGTTCTCTGTTGCAAGGTCACATAAATTTGTGGAGGTTAATGCTATTATTCAATGTTTCAGAAAGGCCAACTTGGCATCTGGGATTTTGGGAAAGTGCATGAAAAGACGGTATATGGGAACATACATAATTGTATACTTAACAACATGAAGTGAGTGTTGTGTCTTTTTTGTTGTCAGATTTTTCGATATGATTCTAATGTCTGCAGCTGCATTTAGATTTTACCTGCATTATTATGTTCTCAGTCAATAAATGCGTTGTTTTTAATTCGTTTAGGTTCAACCCGACAAATGATGGATCGATATATGCTGCTTCATCTGACGGAACAATCAGTTGTACTGACCTAGAGACCGGGATTTCATTGTCACTTATGAACCTTAATCCAAATGGGTGGCAGGTGATTATCTGAAAACAAGCTGTTCTGTTTGTATTAATTATCCTGTTATTTCAGTCATTGTGGTTGGATGAGCCCATGTTATATTTTTTTACTGGGTAAGTTGTTAACGTTTTGTTGTAAACACCGTGCTGGACACTTTTTATTTCTGACCTCCCTTGCCCCTTTTACTGCCATTGATACATTTCAGAAGCAAGAACATGGATCAATACAGGAAATTTCATCTTGCTTATATACCGAAAACCTATCGCTTTTACATATTTGGTTTGTTGGAACTCCCATGTTGACTTTTCTCCTTTAGTTTCCAGTCAGATTTGTTGTTTGAATCATCTTGAGTGTTTGCTTTGTAATTTAGCAGAATACCTTTGAATCCTTGAATATTATTAAGTCACAGATGATTTTCTTGTAGGGACCAAGCCGTTGGAGGATGCTTTATGGGTTGGATGTTAACTCAGACAAAAATGTTGTCCTTGTTGCTGATAACTTTGGATATCTTTACATGTAAGTGTCTATTGAACTTTTTACGAGGTCTATTGAATGTTATGCAAGTGTTGAAGATTAGAATTTCTTTCGCTAAAACCTTTGATAGATATGAAATTGTCTCCTTTGTCTGTCAAAATGACTGGTTGATGGTATTTGGTCATGCGCAGTATGTTTATGTATGTCTCATACATTGGTGACAAACGATTAAAACCTGGTTGGCTGGGCAGATGGAGATTATCAAGGATTGTTTACTCATCTGTTGAAAGAAATAGCTTTCATTAGGGATTGCTGACTATAATTTTAGCTATTTACAGTAACCCGACTTTTGTGCACTCTGAATTCTGATTATCTTTTGCGTTGTAGGCCTAAAAATGATACAAATCCTGTCTGTCTTACTATGTAAGAGGAGAAATAGCTGGGAACTGGATTGTTTATTTTTTGCTCACCTACACGACTCAAGAGGGGGGGTGAGTCGGATCGTACCGAACTTTCTACCTCTTGAAATTCTTATCTAACTTTAGTTGCTGTCCACAGAACTTGAGTCTAAGGAGCTGGTTCTTCGTACTGGTTCAGCTAACTACTGCTGTAAAAGTAATGTGAAAATAAATAGAACGAGATATTTATATGTTAAACTCCTTGCTCAAGGAAATAAATCATGACCTACTTTTGAGATTTCTCTCAACTAAACTTCACCAAAACGACGAGCAGTTTCTTCTTACAAAGCTCTTTATTACCCAAGCGACTAAGTCCTAGCCACTTGAATTCGTCACACTATTTGTGGCAAACTATCTTCAAGCTGACTCTTGACAAATTTTTCAAGCCATCTATCTTCAAGTTCACACTCTATGAAAAATCACCTCACAATAAAGCTTCTAGAATAAGCAAATAATGGGAAGGAGAAAATAAGGAACAAGCCTTATACACTGAACTAGACTGGACACAATGAATTTGACACTCTTATCAGGGAGAATGTTCTGTAATCTAGTGATTCTGCACATTCCAACTAACAATATCTGTTTTAAGGGACAGTGAGCTGGTGCTCAATGCCAGCTTCTTCACAACAAGAATTGAACCTATCTGATGTATATTAGGATCCATTACTTGATCTAGTGACCTGAATCTTGCAGCCCCTCTGATTTTCTATCCAAGCTCTGAACTTCATGAAAATTCTTGTCACTTTGGACTTACGCTTCATAAAACAAATCCAGCACATTCTTGTTAGATCATCCATGAAGATAATATAGTACCTGCTGCAGCTTTGTGATGGAGTCATTTGTGGACCATAGACAAAAACAAAAACAACAACATACCCAGAGATTGGTAGAAAGGAGTTCCAACTTCTTTGTAGCTCTCCATGTGGAACTTTTAAATGAAATTTTAGTTTGCTTACCAAGTAGACAAGCCTTACTGCTTGAGAGGTGCTCCTCCTAGTTTGGTAGACTATTTACCATTTTACTCCTTTGCATAAACAACGAAGGTTTGTGATGAAAATGCTCCAACCTCTTGTGCGACATTTTAACTGTGAGCTAACTTGGAGAAGATGTGTGTTCCTCTTCCAATGGATTCAAGAAAACACTTTTTCTCTGAATTGTAATTCTGAACATTTCCTGACCACTAGGATTACTGAACAAGCATGCCTCAAATTCAAATAATAATTTGAATTCATTTTCTAGTCATGGTTTCACACTTACTAAATTCTAATCAATTTCAGGAATAAATAGAACTTCATAAATAAGTTTTTATCTTTATAACTCTCAATTGCTACTGTCCCCTTTCTTCTCGCTGTGAGGTATTCTCCATTTTCGATCTAGACTCTTGATTTAACTAATCTGTCAATCTCTCTAAAAAGCTTTTCATTAGTGATCATGTGGTTCGTACACCCACTATCAGTAGGCCAACTTTCACTTGAATTTTTGCTTGCAAAACAAGTTAGCCACAAACAATTGCTCTTCTTCTTGTTAGTCTGCAGTTTGTGCTTCATTTGCTTGCTGTAATGCCTTCTCTTTATAGATAAGCTCGGCTGCTCAGCATGACCAAGTTTGTGATATTTTCAGCATTTCATCTCAGGTTTTCTCCAACACTTGGAGTGTGGATGATTTCTCCTCCCACAATGTTGACAAGGAGGAATTTGCCTTCTTTGTTGTTATTGGTGGCAACAACGTTATTTCTCGCTGTTGTAGCTTCATAGCTTCCATAATTTCCTTTCTTTCCTTTTCCTTTATTGTACCTGGCACCTGAACCAAACTGCAATTTGGCTTGCAAGTCTTCCTTGATGGATCCCTCCTGTCTCATCATCCTTAATTGTTATTGTGCATGCAGTGCATTCAGTAACTTTATGTAGCTAAGCTTTGACGGAGCATTAGTATTTTTTCAATGAATTAATTAATAGTTGCCTCATATCTCTCAGGTAAAGTTACCAGTATCTTTGAAGTATTCCACTATCAATAAGTTCAGTTCCAAGTATGCTATCTAAATTGCAATCCAAGCAACCTGTTCAAATTATCCTTAATAGTTTCAGATTCCTTCATATACTGCATCTTGCATTCTCTAACCAAGTTCAGTGCTTTCATTCCTCTAATTCTTTCATCTCCCTTGTATTCTTTCTCGAGGAAATCCCAAATTGCTTGGCTGTGTTACATGTCATTATTCTACTGAAAATGGTGGCAGAAACTGCAGCAAAGAGACATTAGTTTGCTTTGGATTTTCTTGTCTTCTTTTTCTTGTAGGTTTTCACTGGGTATGTTGTTGTTGTTGTAGTAGTATTTCCTTGTAGGTTTTAATTTGAGCCACAGTTGGAATATACGGCAGAGAAAGCACTTCGTAGTCTTCCTCGACAGCCTCCTACAGATTGTAAGTCTCCAAATAAGCTTCTATTTTTATTGCCCAGGCCTGTAGTCCTCTAGTTTTCTCCATTGGAAACCAGTGAAGCTATAACAGAAAAAGAGCCTACATTCTCCATTGTTTTAATGATGTTTTGCAGAAATAAATCGGATAAACACTCAGAAAAGAACCTTGTAAGTCTCTCACAAGTCCCTTAAGAAGTAGGAACTCCGATACCAATATTATTTTTAGAACTGCAGAAGAAGAATGATGACATGGAAGTAGTTTTTTTGGAACTGCAGCTCCATATAAATCCAAAATGGAACATTACAGAATACGACAAAAACTTGCTAAATGCCAGAGAAATTAAAACAATGAAAGCTCTATTTTCTTAATTAAAAAACAGACTCCCTAATAAAAATAAAACAAATCTCTAATAATTAGTATACTGTCATCCGATTTTGTTATCAACCCCCATGTTTGTAGCCACAATCTTCGAGTGAGTTACAACACACGTAGAAATTGTTAGCACACAATAGGTCCTGAGACATTATCGACGTTAAGGAACAAATAGTTGATTAGTTCCTGAACAAAATCATGCCCTCCATATTGAGAATGATGGTACAAACCTTGAGCAACTTGAGGACCTGGTTCATCTTCTTGTTTCTTCATTGTTGACTAAGAGTTGATCTTAAATTGACAATAAGGATCTGTGAGAAATATGAAACTTATCATGCGTACTTTTTACTATGTAATGTTTGTACCATGACTACTACCCTTTCTTCAATGCTTTTGTCATAGCTTTTTACTCTTGTACTTTGTTCTAGCAACTTTTCGAAAAATGATTTTCTTGAGCCATGGATCCACTGGAAATATCTTCTCTACCTCACAATAAGGTCAACATACACCCCGCCCTCCCTAGACAGACTGTACTGGGTGTGTTGTTGTTAGTAGCATAAGGAGTCCAAATTATAACGGGAAACAACTAGTAGAAGAATTACGTGCTTCATCCCATATATGTGGCACCCTTTAACAAGTCGCGGTATTTAAGAAAAAAATAAACACTTTTGAAATTTGTAATCTTGAACAATCCTTAAATGTTTATATGGTTGTAAATCATTTCATTAAGATTAAAGGAGGACCTTTATAGTTAAATTGTTTCTAATTATAATAAGGTGACATTCTTTTTGGGACGGACTGAAAAGGAAGGATGCTATATAAAATGTGACAGAGGGAGTACTTCATATAGATCTTACCATATATGACCATACAATTTCCCTTATTTGTTTCCTCCGATTCTAATCCTTTTCCAGCGAGGAATCTATTTAATTTCCATCAATTTTGTGCTAAATATATCCCTTAAAAAATCTTTCCATAAAATCAATCTTCTACACATTATGGTCTTTTTCAAATCTTACCAAAGTTTTTTCCTATGGTAATTCTAGTTACTTTTTGATTGAAAACTTGATAAATAGAACTTGTAGCATAAACATTAGGATTTCAAGGAAAACTTTCCCTAAAACAACTCATATATGGACAAATTCTTTTTCCCAAAATTTATGCGGATTACTAAATAACATTTCTATCCAAGGGGATCTGGTACACAGACATAGAAAATGGTTCTTCACACATTTTCAGCCCAAGGTCACATAAGCCCAGAGACAATTTAACATATCAAAGCAGTACTTATTTCCACATAAAAGTTTCATGAGCTATCCTTTTGGTCACCCCCATTTAAACTTTTTACACTTTTTTCCAGGAACATTTAACTAGTACCTAGTATTAGGTGACTTCAAAAAATTTTATCTACTTGCTGCTGCTGCTCCTCTTAACTAGGATTTGAGATAACCGTATATTTCTATACATTTATCCTGTGTTTTGAATTGGTTTTGTTACACTTTAAATGAAACAATGAGTTCCCCATTGTTTAAAAAGTTGAAAATAAATGGGTGGTGTGGGAAAAACTTCAAACAGAGGCAAACCACCATTGTTGCAAAATAGGTTTGTTATATTTGTTGTTGTTTTGGCAAAGTGATGACTGAGGTTTGTTCTTTATGATATACAACATTCAAATTTCAACTTTGAGCTTTTTTGAGGTAGATCTTGGTGTTGAATCGTGTGTTTATTGATATTCGAAGAACAAGTTGTCGGTTCCGGACAAAAATACAGTCACCTGAACTTTATGCTAAAATACTTGAAGTTTAACCAAATAAATGACTTGACCTCATGCAAAAAGGTTTAAAGTTGGGTTATGCTAACGCCACAACTTTAGTACAAATTGTTTGAAGTTGGGGCTTACCAAAATGTATCCTTAGAACAGCTTGCGAAGTGTTTGTTTCAATATGAACTGTGACATGACTGAAGCTGTTTCTATTCTGGATAACCACAAGAGAGAACTAAGAGAACGTACTCATGGCTCCTCATGCTGTTACAAAAAAAATCAAGCTTATCAATGAGATTCATGCATGAAACAATTAAAAAATACTGTTTACCGCAACTTCAGGTAAAATAGTCTGAAGTTTGGTTTTTGTGAAGACCATAACAGAAGCTACCCTTGGCAAGCCATGCTAAACTTCAGTAAAAAATGTCAGAAGTTCGGCGTTGTCAAGTCCAAAACTCCAGTCAAAAATGTCTAAAAATTGGCCTTGGCAAGGCATCCCAAACTTCATGCAAAAGTGTCCAATGTTTGGCCTTCCCAAGCCACGCTTCAGACCAAAATAAGTCGGACGCGAATTTTCAACTTCAGTCGTGTACTCTGAAGTTCTCCTGAAGCAGGTAAAATTGCAACTTGCAATTTTTTGCAACTTCGGGTATAAATTAAATGGTGACTCCAACAGCGGATATTTGTGCACTTAGTCCCATTTTTACAAACTAATTACAAGCTCATTTGGTTTGTCAGTCATCAAAACTCACAAATCTCAGTATGGATAAAAGCTAAAAGTTTCTTATGTGGCAAAGATGATAAATTCCACACGTTTTTTTGCTGAATGTTGCTTTATTTTAATGTTCTAGAATAATTAAATATTATTTGAATGACCAACCATTGTAGATAAGTGGTTCGTATAATTTATCTTTGGCAAACTAAATGGTATTAAACAGAATTCATATGTACAAGAGTTCTATCTAGCTTTGGACCTTCACATGGGATCTCAATTCAGTTTGATTCATCTTTTAATTTCAAGTCCTTTGGCAAAAGTAATATTGAGCCCCCCCCCCCTCCCCCTCCCTCAGTTGCATATGTCTGACATTGAACTATGAAACTGGAACACAGTAAAATTTCTGCTTGGATGATCAAGAGTAGAAATGGGAAGGAGACTTGGATGTTTTGGAAGAAAGATTCTAAATAATGGAACTTCTTTGCCAATGCTCTTGAGTTAGTTATTGCTAATTCATGTTTCCCGAAAAGGGAAAACCACTTGATACCTTTCGTAGTACGGTAGCTAAGACTCAGATTAATTACTTACTTCTCCGGAAGGGCGATATTGTAAGAAGTGCAAGGTTATTCCGAGTGAAAATATTTCCACTCAACATAGGCTTCTAGTGACGGATTTAGAGATTAAGAGAAAGAAGAATGAGGTTTTTTATGCCCAACCTAGGATTAGATGAGGAGGCCTGATATGTGCCCTTTCTCGAGAGATGGGAGAAATATTGAATAGGAAACAACCTCTCTACCTCGTGAGGTAGTGGTAAAGTCTGCATACATTCTACCCTCCCCAGACCCTACTTGTGGGATTCCACTGGGTATGTTGTTGTTGTTAGGGGCTTGGAGTAGCAGTGGAGATGTGAATACTATGTGGGACACTACTGCTGGCTACATTAGAGAAGTAGCTACCGAGGTTCTAGGGTTTTGAAAGGGACCTTTGGTGGACGTTGAGGTGATTGGTGGTGGAATGGAGAAGTTCAAGGCAAAGTGAAAGCTGAGAAGATTGCTTATACGAAGTGGTTGGAGTGTAGGGGCGAGGATGAAAAGCGGAGGCTTAAGAATATCTATAAGACAGTGAACACAGAAGCGAAGCCGGCAGTGACTAGTGCTAAGACAGTATCGTTAGAGCACCTGTATGTGGAGCTGAGTGTTAGGGGACAAGAAATTGTATAGGCTCGCAAGAGGAGGGGGGGGGGAGCTCGCGACTTGGACCAAGTGAAGTGCATCAAGGATGAAGAGGGTGACGTGTTGATGGATGAGACTTCCATTAAGCTAAAGTGGCAAGTTTACTTTCATAAACTCTTAAACGAGAAAGGGGATAGAGATATTGAGTTGGCACACTCTGATAGTTATTGAGATTTTGGTTATTGCAGGTGTTTCAGAGCTGAGAAGGTTAGATGTGCTATTAGTAGGATGAAGAGAGGGAGGGAACGGACCTGATGAGATTTCGGTGGATTTATCATTAATGTGTCTTCCCTTTGTCTGTATTTTGCAATGTTTTTTCTATTTGTTTTGATTAATGGCTTCTATTGAAGTTGTTTTTATTATATATTCCGGGTTTATGATTTGTAATTTACATGCCACTTTATTTGTCTCCCAATGCTTTAGTGGTTTTCTCTTATTATTTCCATTTTTATCTAATATTATTACAATCTTTTCCAAATCTTTTGGACTTTTTATAGCTCCTATCTTTGCTATTCCTGTCCTGAAGTTATAAAATTTCGTTTCTATGTCGGTCAAAGTATCTCTCCTTGTCTTTTACAACATTTCCTACCATCTTTACATTCATTACAACATGACTGCCGATGTTCTGGGCCTACACACACACACCAGAACAAATAACACTACACCCCAATGCGAATGTGGAGATGGGGCTCGCGAACGCGGAGGTCAATGACCTAAAGTCTCCGCAAATGCGTAGACCCCTTCTGCGAACGAGGGAAAAAAAAAGAGGCTTGCACTAGATTTCTGAATCAGCTATAAATTCCAACTCAGAACTTACCCACTGGGTCCATTCGGAACCCAATACGCACAAATCAGACATGTACCCCTACCTGAAACGGCGATTCGAACTCAACAGAATTATCATAACTCGATTCCGAGGTCTTCTTGACCCGGATCTCGATAAAGCTCGTTAAAACTAGTTAGAACTTAAAATACCAAAACTGTCATCTAAAACTCCAAAAATTACAACGAGACAATTTCTAGCGTTAGTTTCACCATTCGAAAGTACTGGGACTGTCGAATTTCGATTAAAGCTTCCGAACTCCGAATGTTGACTAAAGTCAAACTTAGGCTTCGTAATCAACTGAAAATGCAACTTTGGGTCCAAAATTCTCGTTTTAACTCCGATTTAGTTCCGGCAGTTCTCTTAGACCAAATTCGACATTTCGAAGCTAATGGAATTGCTGGATTTCCGTTTCTACACCAGAAACTCGGAATGGTACAAAAACTCGCATATCAACAACTTACGCTTCCAAAAATGCCAAAACTCATATTTTTCACTTTTAAAACACGAGATCTCAGTCCCAGCAAATAGTTTAAAATAGGTCCAAAGCAACTTACAAAAGGGCAAAATAGTAATTTTCACAGACATGCTAAAAAATGACCAGCAAGGTCATTACAACGTTCCACAACAATGTTAGGAATTCTTGGTTCTCCCTACCGTGTTGCTGCTGCTGCCGTATGTACAAAAGGAGTCCCTAAACCCCTTGCATCTTTGTTCTAATCTCCTCACTGAACAGCATGTGGGCTTGGCTCATTATGTCCTTCTCTCTTTTATTTCTTTTTTCTTTTCCTGTTTCAAAAATCAAATCTCTTCAACTTCTACATGTGCGCATTAGTGTATTCCCAAACACTTTGTTTACCATGTAGATCCTTATACCTCTCGGACACCTTAATTATGCTATTAAGCCCATTATTTACTGAAATTGTAAGCCTAGAAACTTATGGGACTTCACATTGAGATCCCACTACGGTTTGATTTATGGTTGCATTTGGTGGACATGAACAGGGCTGATGTACGGAGTAATAACGTAACGAGAAAACCTACTTTGATTCACAAGAAAGGAACTAAAGTAGTTGGTCTAAACTGCAATCCTCTTCAACCAGATCTGCTTTTGAGCTGTGGGAATGATCACTTTGTAAGTTCCATTTACTTGATTAGTCCATTTGATCTGTCACTTGATTCCCTCTTTGATTCATATAAATAGCGTAAGAGCTCGTTGCTTGAAAGTACTTCTATTTCTTCTTTACATGCATCAAATTAGCGGTGGTGATTTGACTCAAGTGAAATATTTTGGTGCCAACAGGCTCGAATATGGGATATGCGCCGGTTGGAAGCTGAATCTTCTCTTTATAATCTTGAACATAAACGTGTTGTTAGTTCTGCATATTTTTCTCCACTAAGTGGAAGCAAAATAGTTACTACTTCACTGGATAATCGGATTCGTGTGTGGGATTCGATCTTTGGCAACCTTGATTATCCAAGCCGAGAAATTGTTCATAGTCACGACTTTAACCGATATCTTACAGCATTCCGAGCAGAATGGGATGAAAAGGCAAGCATTCACACAGGAAAGCTAATTTGTTAATCGCAGAATTCTTCATTTAACTCAATTGATTTTTCAAAATAGAAAAAATGGAATTGGTTTATAATAATGAATGTTACTTTGGACAGGACTCATCAGAGTCTCTTGTTGTCATTGGGCGTTACATTAGTGAAAATTATGACGGAGCTGCTTTGCATCCCATTGACTTTATCAACATCAGTACTGGGCAGTTGGTTGCAGAAGTCATAGACCCAAACATAACAACTATTAGTCCGGTGAACAAGCTACATCCACGTGAAGATATTCTGGCATCTGGTAGTTCAAGGTATGGATCAGTGATCTTTATTTATGGGTCTTCTTTCTATATGATATTTAGGCATTTAGCCAGCATGATTTGTAGGTTGGACTTGTGGCATATGGATGCCACTTTGCTTATATAGGATCATATGGCGACTATTCTCTGTCAAACAACAATAAATTGATCCTTTCTCCAATCAAATTGCTCTATTGTTTGAACATGTATATATTAGTGCAGGACATTCAAGGTTTCATTTGTTACCGAAATTCTTTTTAAATTGTCATGTCTTGTTATAAATTACTTTGCATCCAACATAATAGTTTTAAAGTTTCTAAATATTAGTTTCCCCTTCAATCATAGTGATCCTGGTGTCGCACGCTCTATGGTGAGTCAGTCTTCATTCTTTGGTTGAATTTAAAAGAGGAAGGAAGCAGTGTTCCTCGAACAATCTTACTGTGGTTTTTGTTGTTAAGTGGGACCTGAATTACACTTGACCAGCTAACTTGTAAGGGAATATGAGGTATTATATTAGGGGGAAGAACAATCGAACTGTGATTTTTTGTAGCTAATGGGGATCTGAATTACAGTTGACCAACTAATATGCAAGGTTTGGCCTTCTCCCTTATACTTAACTCGGCCAAGAGATCATATGAGAGAGATCTTGTGATGTATACCTTTCTCTTGGTTTCTCATACTAGAAAAACATTTAGTATCCCTTTAACTGGGGAAAAGAGGATTTGCAGTTGTCTGCCTTACCACTTGGCCATGTGGTCAGAATGCTACAAATACAAGATAGGAACTGTTTTCGTTAATTTTGCCAAGAAGTGAAAGAAATCCTAACACTTGTTATTTCAGGTCTCTTTTCATTTGGAGGCCTAAGAAGGTGGAGGTTGCACAACCTAGAGAAGAAAAGAGGATGGTATTATGTGGGGAGATGAGTAAAAAAGGTAGGAAGAAGCATGGTGATGAGAGCGAGGATGATTCTGATAATGATATATTCAGAAGCAAGGACAATGGCCTTAAGAAGAAGAAACTTGCATCAAAATCTTCATATAGTTCCAGGAAGAGTTGATAACTTAGGCTGTGTTCGGTTGTTCCCCATGAAGATTTTTTAACTATGGTTTTTTGTTTTGTGTATATGTAAAATATATTAGCATAAAATCGTCCAAGTCTAAACCAACACTATGAAAGATGGGGGTGATGATGGAGGGTTGGGGGGTGGGGTGGGTAAGATGTGTGCTGGTGAATGAGAATGATAATTAACGTGGCATATAAATTGTAGTATTTGCTTTCCTTTCATTAGGAGTTGCCATTTTTTTAACCAACTAATTTACTTTTTTTTTTTTTCATTTTTCAGGAAATAATTTTTTTTTCTTTTAGAGAATATTTTTAAAAAAATTGGATCAACCAAAATGAAAAAAATCAGAAATATATTCACTCCGGACATGCCCAAAGAGCCGAATTATAATTAGGAAAAACTACACAAAATAGATTTAATTTGAAATTATTTACTCTTAATAGATGCAATCTAAACTATGTACTATTAATGAACTTACTACTCAAATTATTTATCTTTCTACCCACTTATCCTTTTTTATTCGTGTATTGATGTCATACTGAGATCAGTGTAAATGTTATGAAATATATTATGGCGGTATATATATACCATAGCGGTATCATATAGAATGAATCTAGTTCTTTGTGATACTCTGACAGTATATTGATATTCGTTAGTATCTAGGATTTTTTTTTAAAGAAACAAATAAAAAAACTATTAAACTCTAAATAGGTAGAAAATATATTTGTTGTATACTCTGTCAATATATTCATATCAGATCGGTATCATATAGAATGAATCTAGTTCTTTGTGATACTCTAACAGTATATTGATATTCGTTAGTATCTAGGATTTTTTTTAAAGAAACAAATAAAAAAACTATTAAACTCTAAATAGGTAGAAAATATATTTGTTATATACTCTGTCAATAGATTCATATC
>JAOTQR010000109.1:11242840-11265239 GCA_025774065.1 Solanum ossicruentum | reverse complement strand
TAGATTGGGAAATTCGGATTAGTATGTGTCTAGGTGCCCCTATCGGGCACTGGTCATGACCCTAGGATGGGGTGTGATGGTAGGATTCATGTGTTTATTTATTAAGTTTTATACGAGTTTAAGTATCAAAGTTGGACAACATAAATACAAGCTATGACTAAGTTATATAACACATTTATTGTAATGACCTTGCAGGTCATTTTATTTTACTCTTTTAGTAAAATTATCATTTTACCCCTCTAGATAATTGTCCTGAGTCTTATATAATCAGTCGTGAAAGTTGGTTTTTTAAAACTTTGTTAAAAGTTAATGTTCTGGGAAGTTTTGCATTCTAACAGCTTAAGTTGCTTAATTTTGATTTTTAAGGTCTATTGGAGTTTCGAGTCTTGAAATGGAACTCTATCAATTACATTAGTTCCAGACTGTGGGAATGGATCTAGAGAATTGTCGAAATTAAAGCTTGAATTATATTTTTAGAAAATAGAGTTAAATTTGATAAGGATTTGTCATGGGTCAACATTTGAAGTTCAGAAATTTGAATTGAATTTTTTAAGGTTTTGTGTGATTTCCGAGATGATTTTAGCGATTGAGCTTTGGTATAATTTTTTTAGAGGTCCAAAGCTTCATTTGGTATTTTGATTTCCTTAAGTTATCTAGTTGCAGCTTATCATCAGATTACGGGTCAAGAAACCCTCTTATCCAATTTACGATGGTTCAACTGAGTTTGGAACATCGAATTTAATAGGATAGCATATGTATTTTGTGTATAGGAGTTCCAAAAGAATTTCGAGGATCAATTCTGTGCTTTTTGTGCCTTGTGTGAATTGTTGATATTTGGTGAATTATTCTTCTTTGCATTCACGACATGACCATCTATGATTTTGAAGGCCTTGAGTACAGAGCTCCGCATTTGCGGAGAGTTGTCACGACCCAAGCCTAAGGCTAGGACCTAGACGTGACAAGGTGAATGAGAAACCCAAAGGGACCCCAAACAAGTCTCTTAGCATATCAATCACACATCCTTGGTCACAAAAGCAAAATAACAACAACAAGAGATATAAATAAGGAAAAAGGTACTAAGGGAAGTCTTGATATTTATAAAGTATAAAAGAGTCAAAGGTCAAAGCATAAGTACATCAATTATTACAGCAATACCTCTAAACATAGATTGGAGCGAGGGCCAAAACACTTTCTGGGCTCACCATCATAGTATCAAATGTTCTACATAAAGAGACATCAATAGAAAGGGTAGCATTGCTAATGTCCCCAGACTTGAGGACTCACCAAAGCTTATCTTCCAAAGCACTGAACTGGCCACGTGAAGGATGATTAAGAGATGCTCTGGTTCCTACATGGTAACATCATGTAGACAGAGAGTATGCGTAAGTACGTTTGAATGTACTAAGTATGTAGGATACAATGCAACAAGCAATAAGCCAAAATAATTAAAATGGATAGTCATAAGAAACGGATAGGTATAATATCAATATGGCATGCATGATCAATGCTTGAGGTAAAAACATGTTTTTAAATCATATAACATTTTAATATAGATTACAAGTATGGGAAGAGACCATAATCATAGACCAGGCAACTATTATTTGGAATCTGTGGCATGACACCTCATTGGTGAGGTGGTCAAGGCATCTACCCCTCAAGATAGTAGTACAGGCATGGCACCCCCAGACAAGGTATCTACCCCTCAACATGATAGTACGGGCATTGTACCCCCGATAATGTATGGTCAACTTACGACACTATAGATACTTTCCATGTATTCAATACATACATACAATCCCTCAATCATCATAAAGTCACTTGACTTATAAACCATGTAATAAACCATCAACAACTTGAGAATCCTTGTCAAGATATTTTATCAAACACTTGGCAGGTGTGTAATTCTAGTTCAAAATCATGCAATTCAAGAGTAAAATGATATGAGAAAACATAATGTAAATCAACCTACCAACATAAAGTAAAACCCTTATGCAAGATACTTTGAAATCAATCATCAAATCTCATAATAGATCATCATTTCATAGCTCAAAACATGCATAGTCTCAATAGACAAAACTCATTCCTAGTACAAGCTTGAAATAGATAAACATGCCTATTAAATCATCATTTGATAAGACCCCAACATTATTTGAAATCAAAATTCGTAATAGAATATACAACTTGAAAACACGTAATTTTCATAAAAAGGAAGATTGGGCACCATGGATGAAAGGACTAAATGGTTGAAACCTACATACCTTAAACTTGGATTTTCTTGATGTAGACTTGAAGGAGACTTGAATCTTGAATGGAGTTTTTGAGATCCGGAATTAAGCTTGGGACACTTGAATTTGGATAAAATATTTAGTTAAGTGTTAAAGAGGGTTTTGAGAATATTTTGAGTTATATAAAGTTCAAAAATGGCTAAGTAAAGGTGTTTTTAAGCATGAGTGGGCATGGGGCTATGACCCGAAGACCCTTGGGCCGAAACAAAATTGCAGGGAAAAATTAACACGGATTCACGCCCCTAGCGCGTCACGGCTAGGGCATGGATCACCACCCAAATTCGATTTTTCTGAAAATTATTTTTTTGCTACAGGTCCTCTAAAATTGGGGTTAGACCTATTTCTAACTCAATATTTTTCCTTGATCACGAATATGAAGTCGGATATTTGATATCATGCACGAATTCTGAGATTATATGAAAATTAGGATTATGGACATTTTCAAAGATTCACTATTTTTTGGCTTTGGGGTATGATGGAATAAAGCAAAATGGCTTTTTAAACTTTCTGTGCTTCTTTCAATTGTGAAGTAGCAGTTAGTCAATGCAACTTTTGACGCTCATCATGGGTCATCAAGAAACAGTCGCGCTATGTTTTTAAACACAGGGGTCAGGTAGCGTACATCCGACCCCCCTTACCCCGCAATGGGCTGGAGCCATTGAGGCACTAGGGTAATGTTGTTATTGTTTGGGCATTTCCAAAGAACATTTTTTGGGCATTTTTGGGGCGTTTCAATATCTCCCTCTTGGGAACATTCGTCCCCAAATGTCAAAGAAACGTACATAAGAGAAGTAATTAAGAATATTTCAGTCCAACATGAATGCAACAACGCATTTAAACATCATTTCAAAATTTTCAACATGAATGCCAAAATCACCAAAAACTTGTCAACATAAATATGAATGCATGCAAAATGACATAAGGGATGAAACTTAAGACTTGAAATCGTGTAGGGGACTTAAATTAGTACCTTAGGCTTAAGTAGAGTGGAAGAGATGTGGATATCATTTTCTCATGTCCGTTTCGGCTTCCCATGTGGAACTTTCAATTTGTTGATTTCTCCAAAGAACCTTGACGGAAGCTACATCCTTATTTCTCAATCTCTTCACTTGTCTATGCCAAAATTTCTACCATAACCTCCTCATAAGTCAAATTATCTTCTACCACACCCATAACATCTAAGGGTACAATAGCACTTGGGTTATCTACACACTTTCTCAACATAGATACATGGAAGATCGGATGAACCATATTCATATCAATGGGGAAACTCCAGTTCATAGGGCACCTTACTAATACTCCTCAGTACTCTATAAGGACCCATAGATCTTGGGCTCAATTTATCCTTCTTGCCTATTTGGACTACACCCTTCATAGGTGAGACTTTCAACTAAACCCAATCATCAACCTTAAACTTAAGATATCTCCTCCTCACATTGGGATAGGACTTTTGTATACTTTAGGCTGTTTCCAATCTCTCCCTTATCAAACTCTCCTTCTCCAAGGCTTTCATGACTAAATCTGGACCTAACAAAGCCATCTCACCCACCTCAAACCATCCAATCGGTGATCTACAACACCTACCATAAAGAGCTTCAAAAAGAATCATATCAATACTTGAGTGGTAACTATTGTTGTAAACAAATTCAATGAGAGGAAGATATTCATCCCAACTACCCTTAAAATCAAAAACACATACTTTAAGAATATCTTTAAGGGTTTGGATAGTCCTCTCGGCTTGGCCATCTGTTTGAGGGTGAAAGTTCGTGATAAGCTTAACCTCGGTCCCAAGACCTCTTTGAAATGACCTCCAAAAGTGAGAAATGAATTGAGCACCACGATCCGAAATAATAGACAAAGGCACCCCATGCAATCTAACCAACTCATGAATATACAATTTGACATAACTTTCAGCTCCATAAGTAGTTTTGACCGGTAGGAAGTGAGCCGACTTTATCATTCTATCCAAAACAACCCAAATAGAATCAAAATGTTTCCTTATCTTAGGAACCTAACCACAAAATCCTTGTTGAGTTCTTCCCACTTCCAAGTAGGAATCTCTATATCTTGGTCTAGGCCACATGACCTATGATGATCGGCTTTCACTAGTTGGCAATTGTGAAATTCGAATATGAACTTAGCAATATCCTTCTTCATACCACCCCACTAATACACCTCCCTTAAATCTCTATACATCTTTGTAGAACCGGGGTGAATAGAAAAGGAAGAATTATGATCCTCATCTAAAATCTTCTTTCCCAAGCCATCAATACTAGGCACACACAATCTACCTTGGTACCTAAGGGCACCATCTCCTCCTTGGGAGAAAACCTCCACTTTACCATCTCTTACCAAGGCCTTCAACTCTAGCAAGGTAGGGTCAAGATATTGTTTTTCCTTTACCTCTTCAAGCAAGAACGATTTAAAACCATCAACAACCACTACACCACTATTGTCAACCTTATTACAACCTAACCCCCAATCTAGCCAACCGGTGAACCTCTCTAGCCATTTCTTTGCCACTATCATCAACATGAGCTTGACTACCCATAGACACCCTACTCAAAGCATCGGCCACAATATTATCTTTGCCAAGGTGATATTGCACACTCATATCATAATTTTTAAGAAGCTCTAACCACCTTCTTTATCTCAAGTTAAGATCTTTTTGGGTGAACACGTATTGGAGATTCTTGTGGTCGGTGAACATATTAACATGAACCCCATGCAAGTAGTCACACCAAATTTTCAAAGCAAATACCATAGCTGCTAATTCAAGATCATGGGTGGTATAACTCTTCTCATGCACCTTAAGTTGTCTAGAGGCATATGCTACCACCTTACTACTTTGTATCAAAACACACCCCAAACCAATTCTTGAGGCATCACAATATATCACAAAGCCTTCTAACCCTTCCAATAGAAACAAGATAGGAGCAGAGACAAGCTTATCTTTCAAAGTTTGGAAACTCTTTTCACACTCATCGGTCCACACAATTTTCTCCTTCTTTTGTGTCAATTTAGTCATGGAGAAGAAATAGAAGAGAAATCATTTACTAACCTCCAGTAGTAACCCGCCAAACCCAAGAAAATTCTAATGTCCGATGGAGTCAAAGGTCTAGGCCAATTTCTAATCACCTCTATCTTTTTAAGATCCGTTTTAATTACATTACCTGACATTACATACCCTAGAAAAGCGATCTCTTTCAACCAAAACTCACATTCTCATATTTTGCATACAACCTTACCTCCTGCAAGATTTACAACACCACCCTTAAGTGATCCACATGTTCCTCCTCACTATGGGAATAGATTAAGATATCATCAACAAAACTACAACAAACAAGTCAAAGTAGGGCTTGAATACCCTATTTATGAGGTCCATAAATATAATCAGTACATTAGTCAACCGAAGGATATAACCACAAACTCAAAGTGCCCATACTTAGTACGGAAGGCCATCTTGGGAATGTCACACTCCCTCACTTTCACTTGGTGATAACCCAACTGAACATCAACCTTTGAGAAGTGACTTGCCCCTTGAAGTTGATCAACAAGGTCATCAATGAATTCTTTGGGGGTCCTCATCCACCTTGGACCCATGGAACTCCGGTGGATTCATCCTGGTAAAATCCCACACTTGTGAGGCTAGAGTAGGAGCATGAGCGGCTTGGGCCCCTTGGTTGGTCTGGTTGGTAATAGCATGGGCCAACATAGTAATAGCATCTCGAAACTCTTAATAGGCTACTCCCCCATCTTGAGGAGCTTGAGGAGCGGGAGAGGTCGATTGCTCCTCAGTTAAATGGGCTCTCCTTAGTCTTCCTCTGGGAAGGCATGATCTAGAATAGCAAAGAACATTTGTTAGAGGAAAATCCTTACTTAACTTCTATAGTACGACATAAATCATGAAGAAGTGAAATGTTTCTAAAACGCCTCATAGCCTCTTACTCATAATTATGGTGCACTTCACAACCATTTATAATACTCTAATTGACGTGGTGTGTTAGATTTCGAGGACCATTAACAACCTAGTGCTCTGATACCAAGCTTGTCACAACCCAAGCCTAGGGCCCAGAGATGACACGGCTAATGAGGAACCTGAAGGGACCCCAAACAAGCCTCTTAGCATATCAATCACACATCCTTGATCGGGGAAGCATAATGACAACAACAAGAGATATAAATATGGAAAAAGGGATCAAGGGACGTCTTGATATTTATAAAGCATAAAAGAGTCAAAGCATAAGTACATCAATTGTTCCAACAATACCTCTAAACATAGATTGGAGTGGGGGCCAAGACACTTTTCGAGCTCATCATCATAGTATCAAATGTTCAACATAAAGAGACATCAATAGAAAGGGTAGCATAGCTAATGTCCTCGGACTTGAGGATTCACCAAAGATTATCTTCCAAAGCACCGAACTAGCCAAGTGGAGGATGATCAAGAGGTGCTCTAGTTTCTACATGGTAACATCATGTAGGCATAGAGTATGCATTAGTATGTTTGAATGTACTAAGTATGTAGGATGCAATGCAACCCAACATAATCAAAAGGCATAGTCATAAGCAACGGATATGTACAATATCAATATGGCATGCATGATTAATGCTTGAGGTAAAACATACTTTAAAATCATATAACTTGTTAATATAGATTACATGTATGGAAGGAGACCATAATCATAGACCAGGCAACTATTGCTTGGAATTCGTGGAATGACACCCCCTCGGTGAGGTGGTCGAGGTATCTAATCCTCAATATGGTAGTACGGGCATGGAACCCCCCAACAAGGTTGCTAAGGTATCTACCCCTAAACATGGTAGCAAGGGCATGGCACCCACCCACCCCCAACAATGTGGTTAAGGTATCTACCCCTCAACATAATAGTACGGGCATAGCACTTCCAGACAAGGTGGTCAAGGTATCTATCCCTCAACAAGTTAGTACGGCCATGAAACCCTTCGACAAGGTATGATTAACTAATGACACTATAGATACTTTCCATTAATTCAATACATACATACAATCCCTCAATCATCATACAGTCACTTGACTTATAAACTATGTAATCAACAACTTGAGAATCTTTGTCAATACATTTTAACAAACACTTGGCGAGTATGTAATGCTAGTTCAAAATCATGCAATTCAAGAGTGAAATAATATGAGAAAACTTAATGTAACTCAACCCACCAACACATAGTAAAACCCTCATGCAAGATACTTTGAAACCCATCATCAAATCTCATAATAGATCCTCGTTTTATACCTCAAAACATACATAGTCTCAATAAACAAAACTCATTCCTAGTACAAGATTGAAATAGATAAACATTCCTATTCAATTATCATTTCATCAGACCCCAACATAATTTTTAATCAAAATCCATAATAGAAGATACCATAGAAGATACTACTTGAAAACATGCAATTTTCATGCAAAGGAAGATTGGGAATCATGGGTGAAAGGACCCAATGGTTGAAACCAACATACCTTAAACTTGGGTTTTCTTGATGTAGACTTGAAGGAGACTTGACGCTTGAATAGAGTTCTTGAGATCCGGAATTAAGCTTGGGACACTTGAATTTGGTTTAAATATTTAACTAAGTGTTAGAGAGGGTTTTGAGAGTGTTTTGAGTGACTTGAAAAATGGCTAAGTATAGGTGTTTTTATGCATTAGTAGGTATGGGGCTATGAAAGCAAGGCCTTTGGACTGAAACAAAACTGTAAGCAAAAACTAACATTGATTCGCACCCTTGGCGCGTCGTCGCCACATTGATTCAGATTCGCACCCTTGGCGCGTCGTGGCTAGAGTGATTGCATGATTTTGTTGAGGCAAGTAGATTTTAACCTTTGTAGGGATAATTCAATCTTATATTTCTTTCTTGTGTGTTGGGGAGTAATGAGGAATTAGTATGGGATGAAATATTGATGAAACGTCCTATTACTTCATGAAAAGGGTTAATAAAATGACTATCTGAATGTATATGGCAATGTAAAAGTCCACAATGTACCCCAATGAGGTAGTGTCTCCACAACATCAACACAAATACTACGCCACCAACTCTAATTCGTGGGTAGGATAATTCTTCTCATGATCCTTTAATAGGCAAGAAGTATAAGCTAGAACACTCTCTTTCTTCATCAAAACATGACCCGAACACAAACTTGAGGCATCACAATAGACCACAAAGGGAACTCCCTCCTCAAGCAAAGCCCGAATAAGTGTCGAAGTCAACAACTTCTTGAGATTTTGGAAGGTCGCCTCACTCTTTGGTCCCCTAAAAAGGTATGTGCTTCTGGGTGAGTCAGGTCAATGGAGCGATAATAATGGAGAAATCCTAAATGAATCGCCGATAGTACCCTGCCAAACCAATAAGACTCCAGATCTTAGTAACTGAGATAGCTCTCATATAATCCCGAACAACTGCCACCTTCGTTGAATACACCATAATTCCATATTTTTAAACCACATGCCCCAAGAAGAATATGGACTCAAGCCAGAATTCACATTTGGATAATTTGGTATATAGCTTCTCTTCTCTTAACCTCTAGTGTACAGTCCTTAAGTGTTGAACATGATCCGCCTTATTCCTAGAATAAACAAGGATGTCTTTGATAAACACTTTCATAAAAGAGTCCAAATAAGGTCTGAATACCCATAGCATCACCTTGACATGACAAAATCATGTATGGCATTACTCAGCCCGAATGACATAATCACGAACTCATAGTGTCCATAAAGAGTCCTAAAAATGGTCTTTAAGATGTCAGACTCCCAAACTCTCAACTGGTGATACCCTGACCATGTAGCAATCTTAGAGAACACTAAAGCACCTTGTAATCGAACAAATAAATTATCTATCTTAGGGAGAGGATATTTGTTCTTGATGGTGACTTTGATTAATAGACGATAATCACTACATATCTCCATAGAACCATCCTAGTTCTTCACAAATAGAACTAAGGTACCCCAACCTGAGACACTAGGTTTAATAAAGCCCTTCTTCAATAAATCCTCCTACTATTCCTTAAGCTTTTTGAATTTAGCCAGATCCATCTGATAAGGGGATACGGAGATGGGCTTAGTGCCCAACTCAAAATATATTTCAAAACTGTTAAGACCCAGACCTAGGGTCTAGGAGTGACATAGCGAATTGGAACCTGAAAGTCACTAAACAAGCCTTAAAGTACCGAAAGTCACTTCATTAGTTTGGAAGCATATTCATAAGTAAACATATTGTTCTAAGGGACGGGAAAGTAAGACACATGCTATGGGGACATCTTAGGGAAAGGGGTTAGCATGAATTCACATAACACATAGCACATAATGACTAAGGGGCAAGTAAGTATGACTTACACTATGAGGTTTATTCGGGAGTTAGGATCTTTTCATAATATGTAATCATACCACAAGTCTCATAACCAAATCATATTATGATAGCCAATAGGTAACCAAGCCATAACATGATTTTCAAACATAACACTTGACATATAATGTAAAGGAGTTTTACAAAGTATCCAACAATGCCTCTAACATAAGATTGGTTGGGGGCCAAGACATACCACATGCTCACCCTCAAAGTAGATATAAGAGATAAAAGACAACATAGGCAGAAGGATGGTGGATCTTCTTTGGAAGATAGGACTCACCATTACAAGCTAACTTGAGATTCAAGCTAAGCATCGTACAGTGGATGAACAAAGTCCTCGGCCCCTACATGGTGAGATCATATAGGCAAGAGTATGCATTAGTACGTTTGAATGTACTAAGTATGCGGGATGCAATGCATGTAACTTACAAAACTTACACTTTAACATCAGATGACAAGGGCACATAATATAGAAAGAGACATATAGCAAGTAATGTAACATAACAAGATGCCATGAAAATTCATGATGCATGAAGTGCAAATGATATTCATATATATAGTGGGGATGTGACCTCAACCAATATAAGTAAGACCAAGCAAGCTGTTACTTGGAATCCCAATGAAATCCCATTATCGGTAAAGAGTTGATCTACTTGCCAAAGGTAAACCATACTTCACCTTAAGAGCAATCTCATTTCACATGAAGTAACCTTCCTTACGGACAACCCCATTTCGGATAGGATTTTCACATATAGCATATCATAGCATAACATATCATTTCTTCTCGTTACCAGAAACCCTATTTCGGAGGCATCTTTCCTTATGGGTAATCCCATTTCAGAAAGGACCCTATGCTAGGCATATAGTTCAAGAAAAGGGAGAGGACCCTTGGGGATAGCCCTTACTCCCCCAATCCATCGATACTAAATCGTTATCACATAAGCATACATATATGTATACATATACATGTTTGCAAAAGAGACTATAGTCATTTCCAAAACCATTTCAATGCATTCTTAGGTTTAAAAGCCAAACATCATTCATAATAATTCATACTTAGGCTCAAATACCAAAATCATAGCTCATAGTCATAATACTCATGAACAAGAATAGCTCATTCGTATACAAAATGATGTAAGCACCCAAAATGCTAAAAATCCAAAATAATAGATATTTATGTCTCACATTCTTGTCATAACCAATATCTTATCAAAATCATATCATCGAACATAATTTGGGTTTAATCTACTTCATAATTCCCATAGTAATCCAATATCATAAATGCAAATGCCATGAATGTGTGAGGAAAGGATGGGTAATTAAGATTAAATCTAAAATCAATAATATAATATGAAATTCAAATGAGAATATAATTAAATCCACATTTTAAATCATAATATTATCACTCACGCATAAACAAGCCTTGAAAAGGGACATGCATATGCATAATTTTATACACCCAATGTAATTTCATCATATTATAGTTTAAATCAACTTAAAATCATCATATAAGTATAACCCATACATTAATTGAATTTAATAAGAATAACAATTGAAAACCCAACTTTAAAGTGAGTAAAATTCATGAAAAGCGCTAGAAAAAGTTTTGGGTCTCTTTGGTTGAAAGGAACTAAAAATCAAACCCACCCAAATGAAGAAATCCCAAGAGAAATTTGAAGACGAGTTGTGTTAGCCTTGAACCCCAAGCTTGAATTTTCCCACATGTTCTTGAGAAGAGTTTCTGAGTGAGTTTAGAATGAGAGAACGGATTTGAATAGTTTGAATAGGGTTTTAAGTCATTAGAAAGTCCTAAGATAGCATAGGAAGTCCCAAAAAGTCATTAGAATAATTAAAATTTATGAAAACGCCATTAATGAAATGGATGGAAAATTTTTCCTGTAGCCACTACACTTGAGGGTACACGACCTATGTTGGCACTTCAAGGTTCGTGTGAAGTGCTCATACCCCCTCACTTAGCCAAAATTGAGAGTTTAAAACCATGGCTTGATGCTTAGAATTTTTTAGCACAAAAGTGAGTCGCACGGTTGTCCATATGGCTTGTGTGCCTTCACACGTTTTGTGTGAAGGGCCATGGCACCAACTTTATCCAAAAAAAACTTCCCACACAACACCTTGAAGACACACAACTGACCATGTGGCCAATACCATGTCACATGGATCATTTGACAAGTCGTACCCCAATACTTAGGCAAAAATTTGTTGGTTCAAGTCCTAGCCATTCACACAGCCCTCCACACAATTTATAAGGTGTCACACGGCCCGTACAGGCCTAAGTATGATGTGCCTTAGCTTGAAATCCCATATCAAGGCAACACACTCAAAAGTAAGGCCAGATGTTGCATCACTGGAGGCCACATGAGTCGTGTGACCTCACACTGGTTGTGTGGTCTCCCTTGAGATGACACTTGGTCCAAATTTGTCCAAAATGAAATTTTCAACTTCCGACGATGCCGCATAATATCCGGGTCATTACAAAAATGAATGTCACAGTCCGGATGATACTAGGTAAATCTCTTAGAAACATGTCCAAGAACCCTTAAACTACCCTTATGGCCTCTAAAGAAGGCAACTATTAGAAACAGACCCGCATATGAGCCAAATATGACAAGTAACCTGAAATACCCCTCATGTGCTTTGGAATGACCCATAATCATAATTTTTATATATCTCAAAATCTATATATGATTTCAGAAATCTGACTTCAGATTCTTGATCGATGGGAAAAATTGAGTGGAAAATGGGTATAGCCTGAATTTCAGAGAGCACTCGCGCCCCAAGTACGACGTGACCTAGGTGTGGATTAGTGTTGTTTTTTCTCCGCGTTTGGTCTACTTCATGGATTGGTCGCGGACCAGTGTAGGATTTTCCTTAGTTTTCTTATTTCATCTGAGGGAATTGGGCTCATAAACCAATGCCCATTTAAACATGAAATCCTCCATAGTTAGCAATTTTTCAACTCTATAACTCACAAAATCCTCTCTAAAACCTCTCCAAGACTTTATCAAATCTCTCAAACAAACTCAAGGATTTCAAGCTCAATTTTGGGACTCAATAACCCATCTCAAGCTTTAAGTCTTCTTCAAGTTCATTTCAAGAAATTCAAGGTTTAAGGTATGTGGGTCTTCATCCATGGGTCCTTTCACCCATGGAGCCCAACCTTTCCTTTTTATGAAAATCACATGATTTAAAATTGTATTACTTATGGGTATCTTTTATTATGAAATATCAACATAAATTATGTTAGGGTTTTATCAAGTATTAATTGATTATGCATGAATGTCTGATTCAATTCTATGAATTAATTTTTGTCTATTGAGACTATGCATGACTTGAGTTATGAAACTATGAACTATTATGAGCTTTTGTAATGGATTTCAAGATACCCTAAATGATGGTTTTACTACATTATTGGTGGGTTGATTTAAATTGAGTTTACTCTTCTTGTTTTACTCTTGACTTGCATGATCTTAAACAAGTGTCATAAACCTACCATGTGTTTGATGAAATTACATGACAAGAATTATCAAGTTATTGATGAACTATTACATGATTTACAAGTCAAGTGATTTCATGATGATTAAGGGCTTTCAATCATGTTTTAAATTCATGAAAAGTATCTATGATTTTACAAGTATCAAGTTGAGCCCTATTTCAAGATTTTAACCTCTTGTGAGTCATTCATGTCACGGCAAGGGATCATGTATGATTATTATTTACCCTCATATTCAAGTTAGGCTTAGTAGTAGAGGTTAATTATGTTGATGAGCTACTCATGTCAAGCTATCATGTCTCTTACAAGTTATTCATGTTATGATTAAAGTATGATTATTTCAAGTATTTCGTGGGATTAGACTTTGCACCAATAGAGACTTAAGATGGGGGTTCAACACAAGAGGTCCTTCTATAAAGTCTTTAGTCTCTAAACTATGTGTCACCATAGGATTATATGTTTTACTCTTGCTATACTAGTGGATCCATCTATTTTTATGTTATCATGTTTGGTTCGCCTTGGCAAGTAGACCATACTTCGCCGAGGGGTGTCATGCCTTTGATTCCAAGTCGTAGTTGCTTGGTCTATGTAGGTTGAGTTTAATTCCCACATATGTATGTTATATTATGAAAGTTAAATATTTTACAAGTATATTTCATTACAAGCATTGATAGTGCATGACACATTGAGATTATATGTCCATTGATTATGATTATGAATTTTGAATATTATGGCTTATGTATTTGATGCATTGCACCCCGCATGCGTAGTACATTCCATATACTAATGCATACTCTATGCCTACATGATATTACCATGTAGGGATCAAAGCTCTTTTTGATCATTTTCTTCCACATGGCTAGTTTGATACTTTGAAGAAAGCTTTGATGAGTCCTCAATTCCGAGAATAATAGCTATATTACTCATGCTATGATGAGACTTCTCTTTTATGTTGAACACTTATTACCATAAGGGTAATCCCGAGAGTGTCTTGGACCCCACTCCATTTTAAGGTAGAGGTGTTGGTTGATACTAAGTTCGTATATGCTTTTGAGCTTGACTTTTCTTATGTAAACTATGTTTATGAAAGACTTTCCTTAGTACCGCTTCCCTTTTTAGTTATATCATTTGTTGGTGTCTATTTTGCTTCCACGATCAAGGATGTGTGAATAATATACTAAGAGGCTTGTTTGGTGTTCCTTCGAGTTCCCCATTCATTATGTCACGTCTAGGCCCTATGCTAGAGTTGTGAAAAGCTTGGTATCAGAGAAGTAGGTTGTTAATGGTCCTCAGAATTCAATACACCACGCCGATTAGAGTTTTATTCATAGTTGTGAAATGTGCCACAACTATTAAAGGGAGGTTATGAGACATTTTAGGAAATGTTTCACTTCTTCATGATATCTATCATGCTATACCAAGGAGAAGACCAAGGAGAGCTCATACAACCGAGGAGCAACTGGCTCCTCCTGCTCCTCAAGCTCCTTAGGATGGAAGGGTGTCCCAAGATGAGTTCCAGAATGTCATCACTATGTTAGCCTATGCTATGACCGACCAAATAAACCTAGGGGCCCAAGCTCCTCATGCTCTTACTCCGGCCTCAATGGTTATGGATTTCACAAGGATGACCCCTCCGGAGTTTCATGGGTCCAAGGTGAAGGAAGATCCCAAATAGTTTAGCGATGATGTGTATAAGGTATTATGTATTATGGGGATAATTTGGAGGAGAAGGCGGAATTAGAGGCTTACCAACTCAAAGGTGTGGCCCAAATTTGGTTTGCTCAATGGAAATTGGAGGGGAGAAATGATGATGTCAATACTTAGGAGGAGTACAAAGTCGCCTTCCTTAACCGGTTCATCCCTATTGAGTTAAGAGAGGCTAAGATGATGGAGTTTATGAACCTAAAGCAAGGTTCCATGAATGTGAGGGAGTATACCCTCAAATTCCACAAGTTCTCCAAGTATGCTCCTCATTTGGTTGTCGACCCTAGAGCTAGAATGAACAAGTTTGTGTCAGGGGTGTCCGACTTGGTAAATGAAGAGTGTTGTACTGCAATTCTTGTAATTGATATGGACTTTCTCGGCTCATGACATATGTTGAACAACATGAGGGGGAAAAGCTAAAAAAAAGGAGAAGTGGGGAGTCCAAAAAGGCTCAGTTTGAGGGTGGTTTCCTAGGTTCTTTGTGTGGCTAGTTTCAACAAGGTCACAAGTTCTAAGGCCAAAGGTCTTCTAATGCTCCTAACAAGAGGTTTGCTAATGATGGGGTGTCTAACTCAAGATTCCAAGGTGGCAATGGTGGGATGACCCATCCTAAGTGCCAAAAGTGCGGGAGAAACCATGTTGGTCCATGTTTGAAAAACTCTAATGCTTGTTTTGGTTGTGGTGAGATGGGTCAGAAGGTTATTGATTGTTTTCATGCTCAAAACAAGGGTAAAGACAGTCGTCCTCAAGGCCAAGGTGCTAATGCGTGTCAAAGGGCAAAGGGAGGTCAATAAGGGGTGCTCTAAGACAAAATAGGTTTTATTCTCTCCAAAGAAGGCAAGGAGTGGATGTGGTGCCCGATGTTGTTATAGTATGCTAAAGGTTTTTTATAAAGATATTTATGCTTTGATAGATCTGAGTGTCACTCTTTCTTTCATTACTTATTTTGTTGCCAATAAGCTTCCTATGTATCCCAAATTGTTGTATGGACCTTATGAAGTGTCTATCCCTGTTGGTGAGTCCATTATTGCTAAAAGTGTATATAGAGATTTTCCCATGTTCATATTGCTTAAAGTTTTTCTTTGTGATTTTGTTGAACTTGACATGGTGGATTTTGATATTATTCTTGGGATAGATTGGTTACATGCATATCATGCTTCCATTGATAGTAGAACACGCAACATTAGGTTCCAATTCCCTAATGAGCCCATCCTTGAGGTGGAAATTCATAATGTGGTGGTCAAGGGTAGATTCATTTCTTGTCTTAAAGCCCTAAAGTTGATTTCTAAGGGTTATATTTACCATCTTGTAAGGGTTAGGGATGTTGAGTCTAAAGTCCATCTTATTAAGTCAGTTCTAGTGGTCAATGAGTTTCTTGATGTCATTCCAAATGAGCTTCCTAGTGTTCCTCCTGAAAGGGAAATATACTTTGGTAAAAACCTCCTTCCCAATACACAACCCATTTCCATTCGCCCATACTATATGGCCTCATCAGAGTTGAAGGAGTTGTAGGATCAATTGAGGGATTTGTTAGAGAAGTATTTTATAAGGCCTAGTAAGTAACTTTTAGGGTGCACCAAGGTAGTTTGTAAAGAAAAAAGACGGTTCTCTTAGAATGTGCATTGATTATCCGCAACTTAATAGAGTCACTATAAATAACAAGTACCTCTACCAAGGATTGATGACCTTTTTTATCAACCACAAGTGGCTAGTGACTTTTCTAAGATTGATTTTCTGCCCGAATACCACCAAGTGAAGGTGAGGAAGTGTGATATTCCAAAGAGGCTTTTAGGACTAGTTACGAGTATTTTGAATTTGTGGTAATGACTTTTGGCATGACTAATACACCAGCTATATTTATGGATCTCATGTAGGGTCTTTGAAACCTACCTTGATAGGTTCGTGGAGGTCTTTATTGATGATGTATTGATTTACTCCCGGAGTGAGGAAGAACATGTGAATGACTTAAGGGTGGTGTTGCAAATCTTGAGGGATGAGAGGTTGTTTTCTAAAAAAGAAAAGTGTGAATTTTGGTTGAAAGAGGTTGTTTTCTAGGGCATGTGGTGTCAGGTGATGTCATTAAGGTGTATCCTAAGAAGACGGAGGTGATAAGAAATTGGCCTAAGTCGTTGACTTCGATGGAAATTAGGAGTTTCTTGGGTTTGGTGGGTTACTACAGGAGGTTTGTGAATGGTTTCTCTTTTATTGCTTTCCCTATGACAAAGTTGACCCAAAAGAAGGCAAAATTTGTTTAGATCGGTGAATGTGAAAAGAGTTTTCAGACTTTGAAGGACAAGCTTATCTCCGTTCCTATGTTGGCTTTACCAAAAGGGTAGAAGGTTTCGTGGTTTATTGTGATTCCTCAAGGATTGGTTTAGGGTGTGTTTTGACGCAAAATGGCAAGGTTATAACATATGTCTCAGGGCAACTTAAAGTGCATGAGCGAAATTACCCCACCCATGATATTGAATTGGCGGCCATGGTGTTTGCTTTGAAAATTTGGCATCTATTTGTAAGGGTTTCATGTTGATGTGTTTACCGACCACAAGTCTCTAATATTTTTTCACACAAAAAGATCTTAACTTGAGACAAAAAAGGTGGTTAGAACTCTTTAAGGATTATGACATGAATGTGCACTATCATCTCAAAAAAGTTAATCGTGTGGCCAATACTCTAAGTAAGGTGTCCATGGGTAGTTTAGCTCATATTGAGATTGGTAACATGGAGGTGCCTAGAGAAGTTCACCGGTTGGTATTGAAAATAGGGGTATAGTAGTGGTTAATGGTTCCAAATCTTCTTTGATTGAGGAAGTCAAGTAAAAACAAGACCTTGACCTTGTCTTACTAGAGTTGAAGGCTTTGGGGAAGGATGGTAAAATGGAGGTTTTATCCCAAGGGTGAGATAGTGCCCTTAGGTACCAAGATAGGTTGTTTGTGCCTAATGTTGATGACTTGAGAAAGTTGATTTTGAAGGAGGCCCATAATTCATCCTATTCTATTCACCCCGGTTCCACAAAGATGTATAGATACATGAAGGAGGTGTATTAGTGGGGTGGTATGGAGAGGGGTATTGCCAAGTTTGTAGCCGATTGTCACAATTGCCAACAAGTGAAAGTCGAACATCAAAGACCAGATCGCCTAGCATAAGACATAGAAATTCCTACCTGGAAGTGGGAGGAGATCAACATGGATTTTGTGGTTGGGTTGCCTAAGACTAGGAAACACTTTGATTCCATTTAGGCTATTGTGGATGAAATGACAAAGTCGGCTCACTTCCTATCGGTTAGAACGACTTATGGTGCTGAAGATTACGCCAAGTTATATATTCATGAATTGGTTAGATTTCATGGGATACTTTTGTCTATCATTTCAGATCATGGTGCTCAATTCACTTCTCTTTTTTAGAAGTCCTTCCAAAGGGGTCTTTGTACCAAGATCAAGCTTAACATAGCTTTTCATCCTCAAACAGATAGCCAAGTCAAAAGAACTATCCAAACTCTTGAAGATATGTTTATGGCTTGTGTTTTGGAGCTTAAGGGAAGTTGGGATGAACATCTTCCGGTTATTGAGTTTTCTTATAATAATAGCTACCACTCTAGTATTGGCGTGGATCCCTTTGAAGCTTTATGTGGTAGGCATTATAGATCCCCGATTAGGTGGTTTGATGTGGGAGAGATGTCTTTGTTAGTCCCGAATTTGGTTATGGAATTTGGAAAAGGTGAGGTTGATAAGGGAGAGACTGAAGACATCTCAAAGTAGACAAAAGTCATACTCTGACGTGAGAAGAAGAGATCTTGCGTATAATGTGTATGATTTGGTTTACTTGAAGGTCTCGCCTGTTAAAGGCATGGTGTGGATTGGCAAGAAAGGGAAATTGAGCCCAAGGTTTGTGGGTCCTTATAGAATTTTGAGGAGAGTTGGTAAGGTTGCATATTAATTGGAGTTGCCTATGGAGCTGAATATGGTTCATCCGGTCTTCCATGTATCTATGTTGAGGAGATGTATTGGTGACCCAAGTATTATAGTTCCTTTAGAGGTTGTGGATGTTGTGGAGGATAATTTGACCTATGAGGAGGTCTTGGTGGAAATATTGGATAGGAAAGTGAAAAGGTTGAGGAACAAATATGTAGCATCCGTCAAGGTCCTTTGGAGGAATCAACAAGTTGAAATTGCCATATGAAAGCCGAAGCCGACATGAAAAAGAGATATTCATACCTCTTCCACTCTACTCAAGCTTAAGGTAATAACTTAAGTCTCATCTATGGTTTCAAGTCTTAAGTTTTAGCCCTCATGTTATTTTGTATGCATTCATGTTCATGGTAACAAGTTATGGCGATTTTTGACGTTCATGTCTGGACTTTTTAAAAATGATGTTTGAGTGCATTTGTTGAACTCATGTCAGGCTAAAATCTTCATAATTACTTCTTTTACGCATGTTTCTTTAACATTTGTGGATGAATGTTCCCAATGGGGAGATATTGAAACACCCTTCATGTGCTTCGGAATGCCCCATAATCGTAATTTTCATATATCCCAAAATTCATGCATGATTTTGGAAATCTGACTTCATATTCTTGATTGGGGGTAAAATTGAATAAAAAGTGAGTATAACAGGATTTTAGAAGACATATAGCGAAAAACAATTTTCGCAATCTTACAATTTCCAAAGAGCATCCACGTCCCAGGCACGACGCGACCTGTGTGCGGATTAGGTGTTATTTTTACTCCGTATTTAGTTTGTATCGCATACTGGATGAGGACTAGTGATGGATTTTTCTCAATTTTCTTATTTCATCAAAGGCATTGGGGTCATAACTCAATGCCCATTTAAACGTGAAATCCTCCATACTTAGCCATTTTCAATTCTATAACTCACACAACCCTCTCCAAAACCTCTCCAAGACTTTATCAAATCTCTCATTCAAACTCAAGGATTTCAATCTCAATTTTGAAACTCAAGAACCCATCTCAAGCATCAAGTTTCCTTCAAGTTCATTTCAAGAAATTCAAGGTTTAAGATATGTGGTTCTTAATCCATGGGTCTTTTCACCCATGGATCCTTTTTATGAAAACCGCATGATTTCAAGTTGTATTACTTATGGGTATCTTTTATTATGAAAAGTGAACATAAATTATGTTGGGGTTTTATCAAGTATTAATTGATTATGCATGAATATCTATTTCAAGCTTATTCCATAAATTGATTTTTGTCTATTGAGACTATGCATGATTTGAGCTATGAACTATTATGGGCTTTTATGATGGATTTCAAGATACCCTAAATGAGCTTTTACTACACTATTGGTAGGTTGATTTAAATTGAGTTTGCTCTTCTTGTTTTACTCTTGAGTTGCATGATCTTGAACAAGTGTCATGAACCCACCATGTGTTTGATGAAATTACATGACAAGAATTCTCAAGTTATTGATGAACTACATGATTTATAGGTTAAGTGATTTCATGATGATTAAGGGTTTTCAAGCATGTATTGAACTCATGAAAAGTATCTATGATTTTACAAGTAACAAGTTGAGCCCTAATTCAAGATTTTAACCGCTTATGAGCCATTCATGTCAAGGTAAGGGATCATGTATACGTATTATTTACTCTTCTGTTCAAGTTAGGCTCACTAGTAGAGGTCAAGCATGTTAATGAGCTACTCATTTCAAGCTATCATTTATCTTACAAGTTATTCATTTTATGATTAAAGTATGATTATTTCAAGTATTCCGTGGGATTAGACTATATGATTATTTCAAGTATTCCGTGGGATTAGACTTAGCACCGATTGAGGCTTAAGATGGGGGATCGATATAAGGGGTCCTTATATAAAGTCTTTAGTCTCTAAACTATGTGCCAACATAGGATTATATATTTTACCCTTTCTATACTAGTGGATCCATCTAGTTTATGTTATCATGTTGGTTTGCCTTGCAAGAGGACCACACTTCGCCCGGGGGGAGGGGGGAAGGGGGTCATGCCCGGTCACCTGTATTGAGGGGGTGTCATGCCTTGGATTTCATGTTGTAGATGTTTGGTCTATGTCAGTTGAGGTCTTTTCCCACATATGTATGGTATATTACGCAAGTTAAATATTTTACAAGCATGTTTCATTATAAACATTAATTATGCATGACATATTATGATTATGTATCCATTGATTATGATTATGCATTTTGAATATTATGGCTTATGTTTTTAATGTATTGCACCCGTATACTTAGTACATTGTAAGTACTAATGCATACTCTATGCCTACATGATATTACCATGTAGAGACTGGAGCTCCTTTTGATCGTCCTCCTCCACGTGGCTACTTCGGTACTTTGAAGAAAGCTTAGGTGAGTCCTCAATTTTGAGGAAAGGACAATAGCTATGTTACTCATGCTATGTTGTCTCTTTTCATGTTGAACACTTATTTCCATAAGGGTGAGCCCGGGAAGTGTCTTGGCCCTCGCTCCATTCTAAAGTAGAGGTTTTATTGGATACTAAGTTTGTATATGCTTTTGAGTTTGACTCTTCTTATGTTTCTATGTTTACGAAAGACTTCCCTTAGTCACACTTCCCTTTTTAATTATATCACTTGTTGATGTCTATTCGATTTTGCGACCAATGATATGTGAATGATATGCTAAGAGGCGTGTTTGGGGTTTCTTTAGGTTCCCCATTCGTCGCGTCACGTCTAGGCTCTAGGCTTGGGTTGTGACACAACCCCTATCCAGCAGACGCCGAGCATGAACATAAAATATCACCCCTTTGGGTATGAATCTGGAACACCTATCCATACTAAATATGAAACACCCAGAAATGTCAAAGTCACAGTCTTGGTATAATAATCATGTATTACATGATGAGGTAATAACCAATTCATGCTCAATATAACATCAAATCAACCATATCTAATAATATCAAATCACCTTAGGTCTGTCTACCTAATAATAGCACTATATACCCCAGATAAATGTGATCCACCTCGAAGGACTGACCTACTAGAGTAGAAACACAAATAGGCACATCAAGAGGCTCAAACATACCCATCAATATCTTAGCCAAAATAGGTTGATACATATGAATAAGTGGATCTTGGATCAAATAACACTGAAGTCGAACGCTAACAAACCTAAACAATACCTATTATCACAGCATCCAAGGCCTTTGCCTTGGCCATGCTTGGAACAGCATAGAAACTCTATGTGCTCCACTAGCCTGGGGTCCACCATGAGCGCTCCACCTCTGGCACCCCTAGTACCACCCTTCGCACTTTGTGAGAGACCTCTGACTGCAGGATCTTGTGTCGACTATGTTTTCTGTGCACTCTGTAGAAAAAAATCTAGGGCAGGCTATCATGACCCAATCCGGGGGCCGTGACTAGTGCCGATTAGGCACCCCGACAAACACTAACCCAAAGGACCAACTATTACAGCCAAGGATTCTACCAAAATTTTGGCAGAGTTTCCTCTATTTTATGGACTAACCGCACCTGCAGACAGAATCCCAACACATAACAAACATATACACATAT
>JAOTQR010000109.1:11222967-11242740 GCA_025774065.1 Solanum ossicruentum | reverse complement strand
CAATATATATATATATATATATATATATATATATATATATATATATATATATATATATATATACATACATACACACACACACACACACACAAAACACACCAATCACATCCAGCCATTTACAACATATACTCCAAAACTAAATTCATAAATAGTCATTTCTACACATTCCAACTTAAAGATGCAAATATTTTAGCTCAATCTAAGGTTTAGAGAAAGCCTAGCCTACTTGGCATCCGACGTCTCTTGCTCCGAGTCAATCCAACTTGCTTTTCTCCTATGAATCACTTCTCAATGCGGCTCGGCTCAAAATATATGTCAAATCCCCAATCTGACTTCACCATGATGTTCCTTGCTAATAATCGAGTCATATAGCCTTTTGAATCACTTAAATCGAATGAAAAATGAACTCGGAATCACGGTATAAACTTGATAGAGGTATGTGTTTAATTGCCTGAAAACATCTATGTGTGCATATATATAGCTGCAGTGTTGCCAGGTCAGTGCCACATGGCAATGCCAAATCATACCACATGGCAGTATAGGTGCAGGCCACGCCATCCCCCTTGTCATTACCCTTTAAACCCTTTTCCATTGTTTCGTGCTCATTCGAACTCCGATTTCCGCAAACGAACTATGTAACCATATGGATTACAACGTTATGAATCCAACGGTGCAGTCAAAAGTTTCAACGGAGCTCCCTACGAGGAAGTGATGGTCCCACTTCTTAATACACAACTTTTAACGGAAAGCTCTAGGGGATCAAATCACATCTGGACATCGCCGGTATTAAATGAAGGGTTGCCCTAGACCAAGATTGATGTTCCAAAGCTAACCGCGCTATCAAAATTCTAATTCAGGGCATGGTTCCCGAGAGCATTGGCTAGGTCAATTATTAATCGGTTCCAGTGACCAAATTTTCAATCTGTGATATAATTACACTGGATATGCTCTTAGCCTAATTTGACCATTCTGGAGCTAATAATATCGTCAGAATTCCATTCCAAAGACGTTTACTAGGATTTTACTCAAAAACTCATTTTACGAGTATAACTTCCCGGTTCACTCAAAAATCCACATAACTCCCAAATAACTCAACCAATGATCACCCCGATAGTCCAAAGGTCACTATACACATACTCCACTCAACATAATAACAACAAACCATAGAAATGACCCGGAGTGTCATTACAACATCCCCCACTAATAAGAATTTCGTCCGTTCAAGTATGAATACAGACATACCTGTAGGCTCCAATCCACAACACGAGTATATAAGTCATAAGCATGTTCCATATTCTACAATAATTCTGTACCACCCTCACTATCCAAAAATCCCACCACCCGTATGTATATAACAGCGAGTCAGTGCGACAATTCCAAAATAAAGTCTCAAGAATTCACTATTTGTCCCCTCCACTTAATCAGCAGACAAGTCACAAGGTCAATCGACTAGACATACCTATCCTTGCTACATCACCAGATGTTCGGATAATCATGGTTGTTCATAACTGTAATCGTGTTTTTCATATACGACTTTTACTCTATTCCTGGCTTCCTTATACAAGCTATTCCCACAATCAACAATAAATATTCGACAGGCTAACCAAATAACTGCGGACAATAGCTAATATGTTCTCATTTACACACAGAGCCAAAACCCTCTTTCCTTGCTATCCAATCCACCCGACATCGCCACCAAACACTCACCAATGCAGCAAATACCCAATAGGATACCTACTCAAAAGGCTTTCTGTACTTCCCTTAATATGTAGACGTCTGTATCCCTTCTTAAACATGGTCCTTAGTAGTTATTAGCATTCAGGCCCTCAATCTGGAGCATCTAACAAGTAACCCATGGCAAAAACACAACAAAATCCACCAGTGCTTACAAGTCACAAAATCCATGTTATACAGTATAGTAGTCAGCCAACAACCACAATCAGGCACTCACAATGGCCACACTATATCCGGGGAAAAGCCCCAGAATTTCCACCAACGTAACTTCCGTTAACAACGTCCAGCCATCATCTAACTCAACGAAAACATATTGGAGTACATGTAACTCATTTGGAATACACTGGCATACCATCGATACGCAGAAAATAGGATGTATAACAGAACAAGCTAGAGGTAGGACTAACTCAGATGCAACCGGTCCAACCCATTTCAAAACCTCAATAAGGCTAATATTTCGGGCCCAAACTCACCTCACCTTCCGACCTGTATGACTTCTCTCGGGTTGACACCCTCAGAACCGCTCTTTCCCAAATCTCAAACTGTACAATTTGGCATTCATGGTCGGCATAACCCCAAGTGCTAACTCAAAGTTGCCCTCAATCTATCTCGCATACTCCGGACCTTGGCTAAGGCGTCTTGTAAGAAGTCTATACCATATAGGCCCTGCACTGTAGGTTTAAACCAGCAAACTGGAGTATGACATCAGCAACTATGAAATAGAAACAAGTCAGTCCACCCCTAGGGCAATATCAAAATTGAGGCCATCCAACAATATCATTCAACCCACGTATCACAATCCTAAAGAATCATCATACCTAATCCCCTACTAGTAGAAAGGACCTTTCATTATCTCAATATTTGACCCAGGATAAAAGAAGCTCGAAACTCATATCAAACAAGCAATAGGCGGACCAATGCACCTAACACTATATAACCATAACCCAAGTATCAGGCAATCTGGCAAATGATGAACATTCCCATTGATGGCTAATAATCATAACAAGTCCCCAAGGCGAAGTGGCTGATAGTTCAGTTGATAATGCAACAATATCACTCCTAACAGTAGACAATCCAACTAAGCCTTCAGACATAACATTTACTCTAAAATCCAATAACCCAAAAATCAGGAGAACCACATACTAACAACCTCATCACCATAGAATCATAGCCATGTAGACACATGGTGTGGCCAGGGGTATAACTGATAGTCAACTCTCAAACACAGCGTACACCAGTATCAGACTACCCACTCCAGTAGGTAGGCATCAAAACAGTCATATGTATAAATCACATGGTTTGGCTTACATTCAGCCATCAATGCGTATAGTCACAACATAAGCGACAACTACTTAGAATCTCAGTAGGTACATATACTCATCAACACCTGAAAACCCAACAGGGAAAATCAGTAGGTAAATAATTGAATAAGGATATCCGGAAGGCACCAATGCTCAGTCTTACAACAGTGGCAACTTATCTCACCTTCAAGATCCCTATCAAGATTGGTCGCAGCCTATATAACCTTTAACCAACCGTTCACGTACAAATATATGTATCACGAAACTCCATCCCCAACAACATCTCTCATAGCGCATTACATAGCCATCACCAATCAAGTACTGATCATGAAGTCTGCCTCTAAGGCCCTTCTATATTCTCATTGCTTGTAAACTTCCTTATTCGACTTTTACAACTCGAGGGTATCTCTCCTCTACTCAACGAGCTCTAGGGGTTGCATCCTATCTAGGACTGACGATGCAGCACTTTCCCCACCCAGAGTCTGGCCCCTATATGCTATCAACACGGAGGGACGAATGAAGCAAAATTCTCAGAAATCAAAGAACCATTGACAAGATGCACAACCAAAATCAACAACACAGGAAAGTTCCTAAACATCTTGTAGTCTCTTGGAGATAAGTAACGGACGTCTCTGCACCCATCCACAGGACTCTACTAGACGGTAGCTTTGTATAGCTGAGACCAATGAACCTTAAGCTCTGATACTACCTTGTCACGATCCGTTCCTGGTCATGATGACGCCTACTAGGTCCCACCTATAGGCAAGTCAATTCCCAACCCAAGGGCACCTTTCCTAGCTCTCTAGTCCAAATCAAATCGGCACAAAAATAATATTTACGTCGAAACCTACCCAATATCTGAAAGTCAATTGTATAAAGCTATAATAGACACGAGTACATATCATATACATATATCAATAATCATAATAACATACAAAATTAGAGTGTCTCTACAATACATAACAGTACTCTACAAGGCCAATGTCTGGATGCAAAAGATGGCCATCAATAAGGAAGAGACCACAAAGAAACCAGATATGCTGGTGCTCACCAAAAGTCTCTAGAGCCCTTTTGAAGTTCCCCAACACAACTATCATGGCCCATACCTGGATCTGCACCATAAGAAGATGCAAGTAAGGTGAGTACCAGAAAAGGCATCCAGTAGGCAACATCGGCCGACCGAGTGAAATCGTAAACATAAATAAGCCAAAATATATAGCAAGTTGCACCCATGAGAGAGTCATGAGGCTCGGAAGGTGAGGTGAGCTTGGGCCTGAATGTCAGCCCTATTGAGGTTTCAGAACGAGTTGGATTGATTGCATTTGAGTTGGCCCTACCTCTTGCTTGTTCTGACATCCTGTTCTCTGTATATCGATAGTGTGTCGATGTATTGCAGATGAATTACATATACTCCAGAATATTTTTGTTAAGTAAAATGATGGCCGAATATTGTTAATGGAGGTTTTGGTGGAACACATTCTAAGGAATGTCAGACTATTTAGTACACTATTCAAAAATAATGTCAATATTATTAAATCAAAAATTCAAGCAAATGATTATCAATAAAATAATAAAGTATAAATTTTTATGAATAATGGATGCAAACTTTCTTATAATTAATTATTAAGTGTGTACCTATTAAAAGTTGTGAAATTAATATTCAAAAATATCAAAATCTATTTATTTATAAATAGGAAGAAATGCCTCTGTTTATAGCCAAAAAGGATACTATGAACAAATATTTATTGTGCCTTATCAGAATAGTTACAACCTTTTGAAAAGATCACAACTCATTGAAAAAATCACGACTCTTAAAAAAAGTCATAATTTTTCAATATGAAAAGATATCGTTGTTCGTATAATATAAATAAATATAAACGTTAGAAGAATACTAAAAATTTGATGTTTTAAGAATAATGAGAATAGAAAACTTAAAAAATTTTATAGTTTAAAAATGCAAGAGAACCCTTTCTTATGTAGTATGAACAATTCACAAACCCTTTAATATAAAAAGATGCCTACTTTAAAAACAACATAATATAAATAGATATAGTAGAAGATATACTAATTGAGTGTTTTAAGAAGAAGAAAAGAAATTTAGAAAATTCATAGTTTAAAATAGTGAGAAAAGCCCTATATTTATAGCCTACAAAGAGTAGTGTAAATAATTATTTATTGTTTATTATCAAAAAAGTCACAAACTTTCCAAAAAAAAAAATCATACTTCTTCAAAAAGATCATGACTCATAAAAAAAATTCAATTCTTTAAAAAAGTTACAATCCCTCAAAAGATTCAAAATACTTTTGATATGATATAATACAAATAACTAAATATAATATAAAATATACAAAGTATACTAAATTTGTGTTTAGAGAAGAGAGAAAAATAGAAGAATTGTTTTAAAATGTGAAAATATTCCACTATTTATAATCAATAAAAGATAGTATGAACAAGGTGTTTATTATGTCCTACCTATCAGTCACGACCCTTTAGATAAGTCTCAATTCTTCAAAAGAATCCTAACTCGTTGAAAAAATCACCACCTTCTAAAAAAAATCACAAATCTTTAATGTGAAAAAGAATTTCTTTTAATATAATATAAAATAAAATATCGAAGATATATTACATGTTTGTTTTGAAAAGAAGAATAATAAAATATTATGAATTCACGATTTAAAAATATAAGAAAGCCCTTTTATTTATAGCCAACTAAATTATTATGAAAAGGCATTTGTTGTACCTTACATGAAAAGTTAACAACTTTTTAGAAAAAATTACAACTCTTTAAAAAAAATCACATCCTTCTGAAAAATTCACAACCCCTCGATGCAAAAAAATGGATGCCTATAATATCATATAGCATAAACAATTCAATAATTGAGCTTTGCCATCCTGGAACAAACTAAGACCCTATCTCTTTATAACATAATCCGTGATTCTAAATAAAATAAAATCTCATAAAACATAATCTTCTCTTCCATTATTCCATTTTCTTTAAATAAAATTATCTACAACGTTTAAACCGTGTGCATAAGAATAAGTAACTGAACCTATCATCTAAAACGCTCCACAACAATGGTGAAGTGGAGGCGGCAGTAACAACTGGCTGTACATAGTGGGATTAAACTTATGGAGTAGCTAGTAGCTAATGGCTAATTGACAAGCTTCATACGTAAGCAGTACCAGAGATGTTGGAATCAAATACATTATACCAAACCTGCAGCCTCTAGAAAGTAACACCCTACTCGCCGTAGCAAAAGCTCATAAATTCCTCATGCCGCACAAGTGGATTTTTCATCAATCATTTTGCTTCAGTTTATCCCATTATAAATATGCCTGTAAACAGCCCACTTAGCTGGTGAATTTCCACCTTAAACTACCAATCTATGTTATCATGTTGATCAATAAGAATAAGCTACACTAGATGTGAGCAACCTATCAAAAATTCTCTTCCAACTATTCATCGTTATACAAAAAGACAAATGCTGCACACAAAGGGGCACTTGTTGAATTCATAATGGAATTATGCCAACCTCCGAAAAGCATCTACTCACACTTACCTAAGCAACGACCAACAATTCTCAAAAAAATCTACATAACAATAATAGGGTAAATCACTGAATCATGGTTCAATTTTATACAATGACAAAAATCCTGATCTCGAAACGTCTCACCCTATGCGTGGACACAACGAAATGTCAGCTTCGACATAGAAACTCTAAGTCACTCTGGAATTTAGCAAGCTAATTACTCAAGTAGAATAAAAACCCCGAAAATAGAGCACAACAAAAAAACATCCATGTAATTCCGCAACTTCGAGCACAATGTCCTAACCAGATGAGTAAGCATGATACAGAGGCTACAGAAAAGAATATAATCTAGCAGATTACCACTTCAACCCACAGAAAAACCATATTATGTTAATAAACATGCTTTGTACATCAAACACATCCTTACCACTCAGAATATTGCAAGTAAACCATTCTGCTGAAGAGTCAGCCTTTTATCTCTTCTGCCTCGCCAGAAAAGAGACAGGTTGAATTGAAACGATCTATTGTACAAATTTCAACCAGAAGAAAATTAACTTCAAAATGTAGCCCCAGACAGCAAGATAAGCTTATGTAACAATAAGAAAATATCTCGTATGGAAACAACTAAATAAACTAATGAAACAGAGCAGAAAGCAGTGCCTTAACTTTCAAAAAAGTAAACAGAACCTTGTAGAAGAGAGAACCAAAAAAGAAAACAAACTAGGGAGACTCCAATAGTCACACTAACTAATTTCATACAGTTGCTAAAATTTGTTGTTTCTGATCACTAAGTTAAACATCACATTTTTGTACGACATGGTGTTATTATTCCCTAACAACTAAACTACATCTGTCAGGTAACCAGTCCCAAGAATGAAGAGATCTAAACATTAGCAACCTAGGTTAGTGGATAGCCTTGTGCAGTAGACAAATTAGCTTAAACGACCTAGGCCAGAGGGAGCCCGGAATTCCTATATTAACGGGTAAAGAACCATAGAAATTATGATGGATCCTCGGGGCATCAGAGAACATCACAAAATAAGAACTGCAGGGAAGTACTAAAAGAGATACACAACAAAAGGGCCCTAAAAATAAACTGCTGAGTAGCAGAAGACAATCACCAAGAGAAGCTTCTCCCAACCCCAACTCAGATGTTATGCAATAAGCATTTTATTTTCGAACTTTAGAGGATTATGTATTATAAAGAACAAGTTTTAATTATCTTGACTACCTAATCACCTTCGACCAAACCCCCATTTACATGTCATCTGAACTTTGGGGATTTTAGTCGTAAGAGTATAAACGTGTCTTTTCAATTTTCATAGTCCTTTTTTTGGTTGGCCATTAAATCTTCATTAGAACATTGCAAATTATATGAAAAAACTTAAGACACCAGGTTATCCTGATCTCCTGAGAAACATAGAAATCCATGACAACATTTACCCTCTTGAGTCTGAACCTCAACTGCCCCTTGGCCAAGCCCAAGGTGACCAGACAGCTCAAGAGCTGTCAATGGTGCAGTCTACTATTTAAGTTAACATAACCTTTTATCTAAATAGGTAAAACTAGATAACTCAAATTCTAGGAAAAAATTAATTCAGAAGAACTTCAAAGTCTACATCCATAATATAAGGGAATATGAAGAAACTGCATGAAGATCTTGCATACAAGCCCCTTTCCTTCAATCAAGAAAAGAAAGCAATCTAATATCGACAGCATGTTAACCGAGAACCACCAATTTTAAATTTTCATAATAATTCTTGTACAGTGGTATCGATATACCAATCTAATGGTTGCTATACTGTACATAACTCCGCAGCTCATATGCAAGCCAATTTTAGTAAACATGAAACAGACATCATAGAAAAACAAAAACAGACGCCCTAACTGAACTCCAATCTTAAGACCAGAAAAGCATCTCCAAGCAATGAAAAGAATGTCTCACCAAGTGCTACACCTCAATCCATAGCCAGCTGAGGTCAGCTAAATGGACCATCACTATGATTTAGCTCCATTTGAACCAGTTCCATTTTAGTTTTTGATGTAATTTAGACTAGTAAATTTAAGTTCTCTACATTTTACTAAAAACTAAGATAGTAAATTGTAAAACTGAGGTTATATTTTAACTCCAGTTGCTAAACTGTATTTCATGAATCACATGTTCTTTGGGTCGCTGCATTTTTTTTTCTTTCTGGACTAGCTGTGCATCTCTGCTTTATGCATCACTGCAGCCCAAAAGTGGCCATAAGAATCCCTCTTAAGCAAAGTGGATATTCATTTTTAAAAAAGTGAAGCTGACATTCCATTGTATGCCCCTTTTTTACTTTAGATGCTGCACAGCAAACTGTGAACTGTCAAAGGCCAAAACTGATCTTCACACACAGCTTTGCTCTTTTTTTTTCTTTTTTCAAAATAGAGAATATAACGTTTTGGTTAGGAAGCAGATAGTAGAACTTCTATACCAATTCTTTGTGGAAAAATATTCTGCTGACCAACAAAAATAAAGGCATGACGAAAAAAGGGTATAATTCGATATGATTTCCATGGTTATTATTTAAGGATAAGGTCTTCACCATCCCCTATCCAAAGAAGCACCACAATTAGTTACTAGTTCTTTCCCGGAACATGAACAAGCACTAGAAGATAGAGGTAATTGCAGAGCATACAATTTATAGGAACTCTCGCATAAGAACCGAAACTAGTGCATAGCAACATTTAGTTAGCAGGAAACATTCCCTAAACTAGGTTGCATAAGCAGGAAAATAGAGAATATAGCTACAGATCCACTACGAAGAACTAAGTGGACAGAATTGTCCTAATACAGGAAAAAGAAATTTTCAAAACCATGGGCAAAACAACTTAACTGCCACAGAAACTTCCAATCCAAACCATCTTCAACAACAGGGCAGCAACCTGAAATGACAAAGCGAGGATAAAAACCCCCAGAAAACGAAGGAAGATTGTAAAGCTAATCACGTACATTGCGGTGCAAATGCTTGACTGAAGGCTTAGTTACAACCATCAAACACCGCCTTTCACTTCCTATCTACTCTCCCAGTCAAGTCTTTCTACCACGGTTCTCGAACACTGCCTTTCTGGTCCTACCTTTCTCTTCAACTGAAGCACGATCACTAAAAGTCCTACAAAATGGTAGCAAAGGAATTACAATCTATGCTGTCAAATTTGTTGGTGTTACAAAATCTATCAAACACTCACTTCTGTTTCTTTTGGTTTTGCTCCTTGATAAACCTGACCATATCCATAGCCATATCCTGGTGCTCTCTTGTCTGTGAATGCATATCTAGGCCCTCAACTGTTTCACAATCAACCTTGCAAATGCGGCACCATCCCATGCTCATGGGCTTCCTCTTTCTTGGTCTATCAAAGGAATCCACATCACCCTGAGAAGTTGGAGTTCACAAAAAATTTAATGAGAGGACATTCTAATTTCATGCACCTAATGGCCATCACATGATAACAATGCTATAAAGCTCAATTTCCAAGAAATAACATACTAAAGAAGGAAAATGAAAGAGACAGTTACAGGGATCATAACGCAATACTTACTGCATAAAGCCCGTGATTTGGGACAGGATACCTGCTCCTGAAGCCAGGCTCCCCAAACCGTGGCATACCAGGTTTGCTGTGCCCAATTGATTCACCAAAACCAGGAATATCTCCAAAGCCAGACAACTCCTCCATATAAACACGGCCAGCGTACGGACCAAAGCCAGCAGGTTCACCAAAACGTAAATGACCTGAAAATTTCTGAGGATCCAAAGGCTCAACACGATGCAAATGATTTGGCACGTCTTTTCCAAACAGATCACTACTTTGGACATGTTTGTAAGGACGCCCAAAGGTAGTATGCTCACCACCTCTCAAATCCCCAGGACCATCAATCTCGACTCCATGTGAATGGCCAGGCAAATTTTGGGACCTACCATTAGAGTATAAACCGCCAGCCAGATTGGAAGGTAAATTGAAAGGTCCAGGACCTTCAATAAATTGACAGGGCTCTCTGCCACCAATATCATCAAAACCCGAGTAACTTACAAATCCACGTGGTGGAAAGTTAAATAACTCCCCATCAGTGTTTCTGGCAGACAAATAATCCATATGATGCACAGAAAATCCAGATCCGCCCCTTTTCCTGTCATCATCATGAGGACCAAGTGGTGCTTCTCTTTCTCCACTATCCTTGAAATGCATCGAACCAGGAGGATGATATGGAGGCAATAATCTGTTAGGTGGACCCCCAGAACTGGCCTCAAATTTTGATCCAGAATCATATCCTAATCCGTGAGGAGGTTTGTCAAGTGGCCATGATCCTACAACAACGAAGTTCATAATTTAGTGTAATTAATTAAGAAATTGATGTTAATTCTTCTTGATAAATTATTTAGAAAAGTGATTGAATATCAAATTCCAACTCACCTTGATCATGAGGCACTGGTAAAGGACTTATATGCTCCCCCATGGGCGCCTTCAACCTTTTATCCCTAGCTGATTCCATACTTCTAGGTTGGCCAAATGGAACCTTCTCAAAAGACCCTGAGGGAAATGGGTTTGGTTGATTTCCATCAAACTGATTCACCCTTTGGTTCTGGAACATTTCAGCCTCTGCTGGATTAACTGGATGTTGTGTTCCACTAGGAATTTCAGCACCACTTAACTGTGCTCTTCCCATTCCCGTTATCTCCTCTCGGAATTCACCTGGTGGAGGCAAATGACCATGCCCCCTAGCAAATGGTGCTGTAGACCCTGGATCGGGGATACCACCAAGGGGAGCACTACTAGGCTGCTTCAGAAGTTGTGAATGATGATCACGAGAATTCAATGTCTGACCAGCCTTAGGCACATCCCCGGAAGGCATCATTGCAGTGGGGGGATGTCCAGGAACTTGGGCATGAGAAGCACGGCCTACAGGTTGCATTGGTGATATCATAGGACCAACAGGCCTTTGTTGAGCAGACGGTCCATATTTTGGTGGTGGCATCTCATGCCCATGCTGCTGAAAAACCCCTCTGTCAACGGTAGTGTCATGAGAATTTCTTCCAGGGTTCAGATTCTTAATTGAACCATCGGCAGCATCAGAAGATGCATGGTTTGCCAAAGTCTGATCCAGTTCTTTTGGAGCATCATCACAGGCATCTTTGTCTGGCTTAACTGTTGTAAGAGCTGATTTGGCAGCAGATTTGGGCTTCAAAAAATTCTCATTTTCCTCTTCCTTAACAGTTCTTTTGTCCACAAGCTCATCTGAATCACCCTTATGAACATCTATATCACTACTGGACCTCTTTCTGTACTCATCAATAGTTTTCCTACGCTTCTGTTGTTCATCTAGGTCAGCTTCAAATCTTGGGGCCGTTCCATCAATTGATTTGGCTGCAAGGGAACTTACATCTTTTTGAGCATTATCCTGGGAAGGAACTCCCACATCTGGCCTTCCTGCAGTTTTGTCAGGTAGCGGATCACCTTTACCTTCTAGGGCTGACCATTTCTTCAGATCCATTGACTCGTGCTCATTGCTTGTGTGGTTCCCATAACTTGGATTCAATTGTGGCTGGCTTAAAGCAGGCTGGACAGGTCTAACCTGGGCTGTAGTATTATATCCACCATGAGCCTGAGAAACCAACTGGGTGTAATTTTGCATCCCAGGCCTTCCTATATATGTTTGAGATTGTTGAGGTTGTGGGGGAGGTGGTAAGGTGGCAGTTTGCTGTGGTTGAATATACGCATTCAAGCTTTGAGGCACCACATTAGGAAGACCTTGAGGGCGAAATTGCAAATGTGATTGCTGCTGGTGAGTAAAATGCCCTGGTTGGTGTGATTGGCTCGGAAATGGACCAGGAAATGTATGATGTTGACTGTACTGTTGAGACATTGGTTGTTGATTAGGCTGAGCAGGATATTGCTGAATTGAGTGTCCTGCTTGTCGAGCAGTAGGATAAAGTTGAGACTGCACAGGAACTTGACCTTGAGAAGGTATTAGCCCTGGTTGCTGATTGCCGATTAGACCTGCAGGCGGGCGCATTACAGGGGGTTGAGGAACCTGACCACGAGTTTGACCTGAAGGCATAGACACACTAGTAGGATGTGGATGCATTGGAGGTTGTTGTGACATCCCCATAGCTGATTGCTGCATGGGCTGGGGTTGTGGATAGGAATGGAAACCTGAAACTGCATTGGCTGTTGAATGGAGGGTCTGACCCAGTGCATGAGCAGGCTGGCCAGCCTGAGGAGGGCGCAATTGGCCGTGAGATTGTGGGTGATGTTGCACATTTATTTGCGGTTGAAGTTGTGAATGAGGTTGTGGTTGCACAGGAAGATGTGGTTGAGCTTGAGAAGAAGAGGGGGGATTAACCTGGGCAGGAGGCTGCTGATACTGTGCCACTTGCACATGTTGTTGTGAATGAGGCTGCATTGGATAGGTCTGTGAATATGGTGGAAGCTGAGTAGGTGGATGAGCACGAGAAGCTGGATATACTTGTGACGGAATTTGGGTATGAGGTTGCATAGTAGGTGGGACCTGCTCCAGTGGGTTGACTTGAACCTGGTTTTGATGCTGTTGCGCCAGAGCTTGAACCTGTGGCTGAGTTTGCCCTTTAGGTAGAGCTTGCATTTGAGGTTGCTGTTGAGGATTAAGTGGCTGGGGCTGGGGCTGAGGTTGTGCTGGGACAGCAGTCTGGGGTTGTGCTGGTGGCTGCATGTAAATCTGAGGTTGTTGCTGATATTGTTGGATGGGTTGTTGCTGATATTGTTGGATGGGTTGTTGCTGATAAGGATAGTATTGTTGATAAGGTTGCTGTTGATAAGGATCATATCCACCATATTGCTGATAATACTGCTGATAATTTTGCTGATACCACTGCTCTGAAGTAGAAACACCAGCTGAAGCCGTAGCAAGAGCCTGAGCGCTGGCATTTGTTTGCTGATTGGGATCTTGTCCAGGAAGCAAAGAAGGAGTTGTGGTTTGAGGGATTGGCGTCTGTGATGCTGAAGTTCCTGAATGAGCCGTAATTTGATTCGAGTCAGTACCAGCAGCAATGGTGGCTGCACCAGAGCTAGGATTATCTTGGGCACCATTAGCTGTCAGTTGTGCAGGATATACGCCCTGGATAGAACATATACTAAGATACCATCCACTATAAGAAAGATGAGTATTACATATGTAAGAAAAACACTCACAGGACAACTCAAGGCATGCTCATGCACTTGTCGATGCACAATCTGGACTCCACATCTATTGCATACAACTGGGGAATCGCCAAAGGAACAGCCAGAACAATGGGAAGTGCAATCAGACAAAGAACCTTCCCATGTGCATCCGCTTCTGTGATAGAGACAACGCACTTTAACTCTGCCTATGTTTTCAGCAAGTGTCTTGTCTGACTCAATAAGGGCCTGTGAGGAAAAGTGTGAGCAACACATTCAAAATAACAAGAGTAGCAAAAGCATCAGCAATTATCTAAAGGACAATGTACTATACAGGGAGCTCACTTTAGAGTCTGCTTCAGTCACCAAGTACCCATCATAAGGACAGGCTCGGCTCCCATTTGCAACATGTGCGAGACAAGGTTTGCAGTAGAGATGAGTGCACTGTGATTGGATGGCTTCATTAGGAAATACAAGTGTGCGACAAACAGGACAAAAATACTCTCCAGGATAGGTATGGATGTCGATTATGCATTCAATATCAAAACCCATATCAACTCAGGAGTAACAAGTCAGTTTCCACAACACATCAATGCAATTATGCTGCTGGTAGATATAAGTCGCTCTTGAAGTGCAACCTGCAAAGCGATAATGAACGAAATACACATTCAGGTAATAACAAAGACAACTAAAAAGCCACGAAATATGAAAAGGCAAATTTCAAACTCTTGACGTGCAAACTGCAAAGCGATAACGAACAAAATACACATTCAGGTAATAATAACAAAGACAACCATTAAGAAGGAAAAGGCCAAAACTTAAAAAGCCACGAAAATGAACATGCAAATTTCAAACTCTTGACGTGCAAACTGCAAACGAACGAAATACACATTCAGGAAATAACAACAAAGACAACGATTAAGAAGGAAAAGGTCAAAACTTAAAAAGCCACGAAATATGAAAATGCAAATTTCAAACTAAATTGTCAATCATCAACCTTTATTCTCAATCTATCCTATAAGAAATTACAATCCCCAACATCAGTTTTGAATCGGGAAAAAGATGTGCACAGTGACAGAAACACAAAAGCTAACAAATAAACATTGAACCATTCACCGGAAGTGGGGGAGGAATTCGAGCACATTAAGATTAGTTGAATTCAGATAGAAGTTTCCATAAACCAAGGGCGGCTCAACCCTAAACCCTAAAGCCACTAACGCAGTGGCTTAGGCCCCAGAAAAACCCCCAAATTCAGTTCGCTCAAATACGAAAACACACCGAAGATGTAAAAAAAGGAAATAAATTCGACCAAGAGTCAAGACTAAACGAAGAACAAAAGAAGAGAAAGGAGCTACATACATAAAAAGAAACAACCAGATCTGATGAAGGCGATGTAAAATGTTATTTTTATTTAATGGCGAGAAACGCCGTATTAACCAATAGCACAAACAATATAGCCAAGTAATGTATTTAGGGTTGGTAAGATTTATTTGGGTAAAATTACTGATGTGTGGTATTATTTAGAGATTATTCTTACTTCATCTCAATTTAGTTATCAAGATAAAAATTAGCATATTAATAAAGAGTTGGCTATTAATTTTATACATTAAATATTTTGATTGGTGTGTTTTAATAATGAAAGAACACCAAAAATTTAACAAAGTAAAGCTAAAAAATTTTGCATTGTACTTAAAAAATATAAATACCAAACAAAGTTATTAAATTTCTTATTTCAAATAATTCTAAATAAGTCTGTTGAATTTGATAATGATAATAGTATTAGACAATAGTTATCTAATCTTAATATTGTTATAGATTTTGTTCATGATCCGAATGATATTTCAATGAATGTAATTTCTGAAGCATTTTTAGTGAATCATTTTCGATTGGATTTAAACAACGAGTCAAATATCGAAGATGATATAGTGGCACCAGAAGAAGAAATACATACAAATGATATAGTGGCACCAGAAGAAGAAATACATACACCCCATGAAGAATCAAATATCAGTACTGTCAATGAGATTATTCAAAGCATTACATTAAATTTTTACTTTTAATCTTTACTTATTATGTATCTATTTTTTTCTTTTTAAATGGACAGATAATAATATTGATGATGAAAATGAGGATGAAGCAATATCACAAGCATAAAGGCAATCAAAAATTTTGAGTAATCTTGAACGCAGAACTGTATATGAAATGCTGCTAAAAAAAGTGATAATGAAAAATTAAAAAAAGGAACACTAAAAATAGTTGCATTTACAATTTTCAGTTTCATGGCAAATAGTACAACGCACTTGAAAACACTCAAAATGTGAATTATGTGATGATATATCTCATAGAAGGAGTAAAATTGTGGTCGTAAGAGAATTGAGTTGGACCATATTCGATTTGAGGTTCCTTTTCAAAAATGAACGACTAGTCGATCTTTAGCTTGTGCGTTGAATATGAAGAAGTCCACTTTGTATAAGAGTTTAAAATTTGAAAATATACAAAGACATTCGAATGTAATCGAATCATATTTATTATAAGAAAATAAAAATATCTTAATTGCGATTTTGCCTACCAATGATTGATGTTGCTAGAATACCACATGATCGATTTTTTTTATAGATATGCACAATATTGTTCATATTAATGAGAAGTGATTTTATATAACTAAAAAGTCCAATTCTTATTATTTGCTTCAGCATGAAGACGAGTCATTACGTAGTTGCAAGAGTAAAAATTATATGAAAAAGATCATGTTTTTAGTTGTCATAACTCGCTTGAAATTCAATGTAGAAGGAAATGAATTATTCTCCAAAAAATTGGTATATTTCCTTTGGCTAGACAAGAGCCAGCTAAGAGATCGAACGACAATAGAGTTATAGGCACGCTAGAGATGAAACATATAACTTCGATAAATAGAGATATTATAAGGTCATATTTGATTGAAAAAGTTGTTCCTTCCATTAAGGAAAAATGGCCAAGAGATGGCTCAAGTCAATTAATTTTTATTCAGCAAAATAATGCAAGAACATACATCAATTGTGATGATGAAGAATTTCATCGAGTGGCTACAGAAGATGGATTTGATATTCGATTGATGTACCAACCTCTAAATTCTCTAGATCTAAATATTCTAGATCTTGGATTCTTTATTTCTATTCAATCATTACAACATACAGAAGTATCAAAATCTATTAATGAGCTTATCAATGTCGTTGTGAAGGCGTATGAAATTTTTTGACAATAATGTCAAATTGTATTTTTCTAACATTGCAATCATGTACAATAGAAATTATGCGAACAAGAGGTTCTCATAACTACAAAACTTCGCATAGCAAGATATCTATCTTAGAAAAAGAAAGCCAACTTCCTACTCAACTGAAATGTAGTTTTGGATTGGTACATGAAGTCCTCAATCAGTTAGGAGGAAATTAGTTCTTAATTTTTTGTTATTGTCGATCAGATCTTTAGAATTGAATAGTGAATTTATGTGTTAGTGATTGAAAAAAAAATTATAGTTTGTGAATTGAATTGTAGGACAAGGATAATGACAATATTATGATTTTTGTTGCATTAATTTTAAGCATCATGAATATCTGATGAAAATATCTAATCAAATGTAAAGTGAAAAATACCTTAGTATACACTAAAAAAAGCAATTTAATAAAATTTTAAAGCGAACACACATGAAGGCTCTCTTTCTTGAATCAATCAATACTAATGAAGAATAATTAATCTTAATAAAATTTAGGTAATAACATTTTTAACATTGTCCAGAATGTTGGAATTCTTCATTCTCAAATACTTCTTATCCTTAATATAAAAACTAGTTCATGTTGAATCCATCATCCATAACATTGAAGTTAAGGTCATCACCAACTTCTTTTTTTGAGTGTTCAACTTTCTTCGCTTGATTTATCTTCATGGGATCTTCAATTTTAATGGAACCCTTAATTTTAACATATGTTAAAACTTTTACCTGAGCTTTGGTGTCCATGTTTATAAAAATATATTCATAATACTCTAAGGGAGTAAGTGCATGCATTGCCTAAAATGGGTAATTTTTGAAAAATTGAAGTAATCTTGCAAATTTAAAATGGATGTACTTTATGAAAATTGTACCATAAAAAATAAAATTTCACATTTTAAGAGCAGTAATTACTAAGGATAGAATTAAAAAAAAATTAATTAATTATTTCTTGATTCTTTAAATTGACAACTAATTTAGGACAATTATTTTTAATAATACTGACAACTAAATTGAGACAAAAAGGGTAACATATTGTATTTTAAAGTAGTATTATTTTGCATCTCCCCTGACTTTTTTCTGCAAATGAATCATTAACTTTTGTCTTTCTTCGTCAATTTGGTTGATTTATTACAATAAAACTTTTGTTGTCGATACTAATAATTTCTTTAAAGTGCAACATATATTTAAAACAATGAAATACTACTCTTATATAATTTATCAATTAAATAAGCAAAAATGATATGGTATAAATTCTGCAAATAATCTACCTAACTATCTTTTTTTTTCCAAGTTAAATATTGCCTTGAAGGCCTTTTATTCAAAAACTAAAGTAAATTACATAATGTGCCACGACCCAATATAGTTGGGTCTTTATCCATCTGTATACTAATTAAAAAATGTAAATGCCACCCTACATTAAAATATAACTTTCCTAATTGAAGCGTATCTGTTACTCCTTTCCTCAAGATGAGCCTAGAAGTTCCTCCGAGTTTGACCTTTCAATTGCTCCACATCTAGGTGCTAAAATGCCTTCTTCCTTCTACTTCCTCATTGAACTTTTGCTTGCATGCTGATTCCATGTAATGCTCTTATTACTTAATAATGTAGTCACTTTTAAAAAAGATATTCCCTCAACATGAATCAACTCCTACTTCATAACTCTTTGACTTGAAATTTGTGTCGCAAGAGGAATTGAGTTTCGTGAATCATAAAAAGAGGAATTTAGGGAGGGGTTTGTCTTAGTAAATTTTATTGTTTGTATGCAATTATACATGTTAACAAGCCTTAATAATAAGTATCATGTGGAAACAAATCAAATAACGAATGAAAAAGGAGTCCTGGGCAGCCACTTTTGGATAGCCTCTTTAAGTTGCTTTTACATAATATATTAATATATATGTGTGTGTTGCCCAAAGTTAGGTCGATTTCAAGACTTATACTCACCTTATAAACACCCTCACATTTGTATATTTAGTCAAAAATCATGAAAAAAAGTCACTTCCCTTGGGCAAAACTCAAGAAGCCCTATCCTCTGGTAAGTAGATAAAATTTTGTTTTGAAATTGTGCAATGTTTAGTAATTGAGGTATATCTCTTCGTATACAGCTTTGTTTTTAGTGTGTCAATATATTTTGGAAAGCTGATTCATATACCTACAACCTTTGTGTTTATGGAAAAATCTGAATCTGCTTATTGTGTCAAAAAAGGCGCGAAACACAGTGAAAGTTCTAGCCAGTTTTCTGTCTGAGAAGCCTTTTGTGTACTATTAGTATTTTAATCATATTTGGGTGTGTGAGTTGTGATTGTGATGCTTCTTAGTTCTTTGCAACCCCAAGACATGTATCTACAACTCTTATGCTTATGTTGGGACCTAATTTTGTAGTTATGAATTCATAACAGTGGATGTAAGTTAGGACAAGTTTTGTCCAGAGTTTTGACATAAAAGTCCATGGGGTGTGTTGTTAGTGTTTTGATCATAAATACTTGTACAAAGAGTATTCTGAAGTGATTATTGATTGTTTGCAACCTATATATGTACCTACAGTTTTCATGTAGACTGGAAAGTCTAGTTTGTCCATTTACCAATCCAAAATCTAGTTGCCTTGCAATGCAGAAAAACTACCGAGAAGAGCGTGATCTGCAAAAATAGGACTCAGTTTGTCACGACCCAATCCAAGGACCGTGATTAGTGCCGATTGGGCACCAAGACAAACACTAAACCAGATTTCCAACTATAATAGCTAAGGAATCTACCAAAATTTTGGCAGAGTTTCCTCTGTTTTACTGACAAACCAAACCTGCAAAC
>JAOTQR010000109.1:11200757-11222867 GCA_025774065.1 Solanum ossicruentum | reverse complement strand
GCAAAGGATGTGGTGTTTTGACTTTGTCCCCCGGGATCCCCCACAGGTTGGGTTTGAGAGCCATGTGATGGGTGACTATCCAGCACAGTTCGGATAGCAAGCCTTTTCCCTGCTTTTTTTTTAATTGCACGAGAGTGATAAATATAATAGTTGAATTGCTTTCAAGTGGAATTCTTTACTTTTATTGCTATTGCGCGTGAAGGATGTTCAACTTTTAGCCCGGGTAAGGAATGATAACTCCGTTGTCTCAACCAAGCAATTCGACATAGGAAACAAAACATTCATTCCATACCTGTCAAAGCTATTAATTAAAGTATTCAACTTCACAACTAGTTGTCAAACTCAATCACGGAAAAATAGAACCGGTTTGAAGCATGTTGAAAAGCAAAAACTTGCCCAAGGAGATACTTTAATAAAGAAATGATAAATCTCAGTGTGTAAAATAATAAACTTTACTTCTTGGGGAGTTTCTCTAACCGACAACCATCATTATGAGCTTCATGATGATACAACGTCTTGCCCACACTGCCAGAGTCATCCCATACTTTGTCGGGGTAAGGAACAAAAACTAGGGGAGTGGATCCGTCCCAAAATTGGGTCATCTTAGTAGCAAGTGAGGAGTTGTACCTTGGTACAATTCTATCTTACGTTGGCTACGTAGTTTATGGATTCAAGTTATTATATTACTCTCACTCATATCGGTGCTCAATACTACTCCCAAAATTATTAACTATATGCTAATACTTAAAAGAATATTCTTGCTGAAAGTATTACTTTCTTCTCTTAGGACTTAGCCCAACTTAACATTCTCTTAACTTTTCTCAAAACTATCTAAAAATCATAGGCTTCAAGCTTCACTATTCATAAAATACTTATACTAATACTTTACTCGTGTTTAAAGCAAGATTCCTAACTTAATAGATTTTCGTAGTAACTTCAGGACTTAACTAATTTAACAATTAAAAGTAGTATCTCAACTTAAGACCCCAATTTAGTAGAGAATTTTAGTAAATCTCATATTTTTCTTCAAAACTCATTAAATCACGCATTATCTCATTAAAATATGTTCCTTAAAATATAACTCTTTGGACTCAATAAAATACATATATAATATTAGTTTAAATTACTCTTTCATCAATGATAGAAAAGTCATCATCTTCACTAGAACATGCAAAACCTTTATTCAAAATACTTGTTTAATGCATGGAAAATCATAAATCTCAATATCAAAGAATATATAGGAAAGCCTTGATCATCAACTTTATTATGATTCATGGGAAAGTATCCATGAACGAAAATTTCAAGAATATAAAATATAAAAATAATAACAATCTCAGTACATGAATATATCTAACTCAATGGAAGATGAATTAACTCATTTGGAATTCTACACTTAGGGTAAGACTCTACTTGAACTCAATATGGAGAATTAACATGTGGTGCATATGGATGAACTCAATCCAACGCTATGAGTAGCCTTACATACCTGAAAAGTTGGTATTACTATCAAAGTTTGATGAATACTCACTTTCTTGGAGAAAATTCTCAATCTTGGTAGTTTTTTTAAAGTGAAAGAACTTGGAAGGACATTGGTCGAAGGAATTCTCTTTGATTCTTGAGTTCTTGACTTAGAATCCTTAAAGTTCTTGATGAAGAACTTACATTCTTGAAAAAGAAGAATCAAAAAATCCTTTCTTGGGATTCTTGAATTCATCTTCTTGAAACCGTAGGTTATGAGTTAAAATTCTATCAGAGATCCATGAATAGATAAAGAAATCTAGGTTAGGTGGCTTGAAATTCATGAAGAATAACTTACTTTGAGGAGGAATCTTGGAAGCTAATCCTAACTTGATGACTTTCTTGATGATTCTTGAGCGTTTATGTTTAGGAATGAAGGAGAAAGTTTTTAATTATGAAAACTGACGTTTTATGCATTTTGGGACCTTAGATAGACCCCCAAAGGTTTTAGGATAAAAATACCCTCAAAATAAAAAGAAAACAAACGTTATAACTAATCCAGTAAGGGTTCGCGACGCGCTCCGGGCGTGGACCTTCAGACAGTTATGCACTCCCTCACTAAAATGGTCATAACTTTCTACTCTGAACTCTGATTCAGGCGAAATTGGATGTGTTGGAAAGCTAATTTAATTATCTTCGATTCAATATATTATGGGTTACCTAATTCATTATACTTTAGGAGATATAGTCATTTAAAGTTGATTCTTCTATCGACTCATACAAAAACTTAGTTGCTAGAAATTCTTTGGACTTGGCTTGATATAAACGATCTCTTATGACTCTAAATCACATCTAATATACTTTAAATACTTAGGAATTGATCCTAGCATGTATATACAACCTAAAAGTCACTGATCATCTAAATTTTATAAAATCTTACGTTAGAACTCAAACGCTAAGAAAGTTTTTTAGCTTAACTTCGTAAAAGAGGGTTCATGTGACCTTAGATCATCCCCAATTTTATTCCAACATTAGTAAATTGACTTGAATACTAATACTCATTTAAGAATCATTAACTAAATCCTATATCATATGAAGGGTGGCTCCGTCTCAGTTTTAAAAAAAAATTGGGGTGTTACACATATTTCATTAAAGTCCAATATGTCATGTCACTTAAATCTGATTGGCTGAAGGAAAGTCTTTCCTATTGTAACTCCTCTATCCTACAACTATAAATAGGGGTTTTGTAATTCAAAAAGGACATCAAGAATTCTAACAAAAATCTAAAGACAGCTCGTGGATCAAACACTACAAATTTCTCTACAAGTTTAAAAGTTCAAACATTCAAGCATTCAAGTTCAAGAACAAGTGTAAAAGCCCTTAAATTCAAAATCAAACTCAAGAACAAATTCAAAATTCAAAATCAAGATCTAGAACAAATTTAGAGGTTGAAAACAAATTTCAAATTCAAAATCAAGCTCAAGAACCTTTAAATTTACACTTGAAAAGATGAATAAGAGGATTCATAGAGATTATAAAACTCACATATTAAGATCAAATACTATGAATTGTTGCGATTTTTTCGTTCTTGATTATTATTTTTCTCGACGAAAATTTTATTCTCTACAATATTATTTGAATAAATATATCATCTATTTTAACAACAATTGCTATTCTTAATTTTTCTTTTTGGTCATTTATTATTTTTCTCAAATTATTATTTAATTTTATTAGGTAAACAAAATTAATTTTCCTTCAGATATCTTGTCGTATTTAGGTTATTTAGGTTTAATTTCTTTGTTTATAATTTTCTTTTATCGACTGAGTTATATTGTGACTCCTCAGTACGCTTTGGTTAATTGATCATTTGAAGGCAAATATTTGAAAGATTCATACAAAGAAAATTCACAAAAGCTTGAGCAGTTCTTTAGTTATGTATTGTTGTAGGTATTTATTGGATAAACTAACTTGCATTTAGTTTTATGGCCATAAATTACTCTCTTTGACCATTTTTCTTATCTACTTTAAATTTTATATGCCTCTTAAAAGCTCCTTTTCACTTTTTTTCTTAATTTATTGTTTTATCTTTTATTTATTTAGTTTCAAGATTCACTTTTGTTTGTTTTTTTTTATATATATATATATATTTAGAATTCACTCTTGACTTAATACTATTTAATATAAATAATTTCTAGGCTATGAAGGAAAAAAGAAAAATATTATTATTTTTTCTTATATTTAAGAATTTGAGATTAACTAAAATTTTGATAATCAAATATTTTGTTAATAAAAGTATGTAATATAGCAAATTTAATAAGAAAAAGAGTAATTAAATTATGTTGAAAATATTAAACTACTCATTTATATTTAAGAGTCTGCTTTAAAATAATTAAATTTATTATTTAACTCCTAATTATATAACTCTAAATTATTACTTTATGTATTCATAAACTATTAACATATTTCTACATTATAAGTAATTGAATTGATTTTCTTGTATTTGCATGTTCCTAATAGATTAAACTATTGCGTCAAATTAATAATATTTATTTAATTTTGTTTATATGAATATTGTATTTATTTAAATGGTAAGTACTATTTATATATAATTTTTAGATTGACACGACACATAAATTCTTAAATTAATTTATATCAATCTATCTATCTATATTATCCTATATTAAAAGTGTAAAGACCCTTAATAATGTTGTTTGAACCTTTTGTCTTTCATTAAAAGACTTTGTTTTAGACAAAATCGATTTTCACCATTTTTTAAATTATTATATCATTATTTTAATAACATTTAATATTAAATATAATAAATATTAAAAAAAATTAAATAGAGAAAATTTTCTTATTATAATTAAATTCATAGATGAAGAATCTTTTTCTAACTAGAATAGACTTGATCTAAAAAAAGAGTAATAAAAAAACTTCCAATATAATAAGCAAAACAAAAGGTTTCCCATAAAATATGCACAAAAAATAAATAAATAAAAAAGAACACGTTAAAAAGAGAGTAAAAAAAAAGGTATGAGAAATTCATGCCAAAGAATTTATTAAATTAAAAGTAATTTAATTTTTCTTAATTGTTCTCTTAACATTTCCATAACTAATTAGTTTGTCAATTTTTTTCCTTTTTCCTTTGTGACTCTACTATTTCAATAAAAGTTCTTCTAATTTTACCATCAATCCTAATTATATAATGAAAGATTTCGTCCTAAGTATGATAAAATATTATTTTCTATCCTTTTTTTTATTTATGACTTCTCTACTTCTATAAAAACACTTCAATTTCAACTTTTGATTCATCAATCATTTTCTTATTTTACAATTGCAATCAATTTTTACCTTGCTTTAATTGATCCATTCATCCCCTTCATCAATTTGTGTTAAGTGGTGCTAGATCTTATTTTGTACTTTTTCCCGAACTTCATTTGATTCTCATATTTACTTATATTACACACTCACGTTCTCTTTTTTCATATTATTTAACCTTTCTTTTTCACTTTTTTGAATTTGAAAAAAATAATATTAATTATTATGCTAGCTTAACTTGCTTGAAATAATATTAATTGTTATGCTACCTTAACTTGCTTCACTCAGATTATATTATGCCCTTAGTTTAGTTTAGTTAGTTAAGTCTAACAAATTTTTGCTATTTAAAAATTTCTCCTATTTTGTAACTAACATATCACTCTATTCACAATTGTATTTATTCAAGTAAAATAATATGTCAAGTAAGGTAATACTTTTTTGCTTTAGACAAAATCTTTTTTTCACTATTTTTCTTAATTTATTATTTAATTTTTTATAATTTAGTTTTCAAATTCACTTTTGGATTAGAAATGCTTTACATTCAAAATTCACTTCTGATTTAGGACTAATCCATGTAAATAATTAATAAAAAATTTGACTATCAAATACTTTGTTAATAAAAGTATGTAATATAACAAATTTAAAAATAAAATTAAGTTGAAAACATTAAACTACTCATTTTATAATTCAGAATCATTTGTTATATTAAATTTTAGTTAATTAATTGTTTAGTTTCTTACTATTCAACTCTAAATTATTACTTTATGTATAAAAAAACTAATAGCATATCTACATTATACGCAATTGGATTGGTTTTTTAATATATTTATTTAATTCTGTTTACATGAATATTATCTATATTTAATGATAACTATCATTTATATATAATTTTTAAATTGACGTGACTCCTACGTGCAAAACATGTACACTAAACTAGTACTATATTAAAATATGAAAACTTTTAAAAATATTATTTGAACTTTTTACCCTTCATTAAAAGACTCTTCTTTAGAAAATTTCATCTTTTTACTATTTTTTTCTCCTATTATTATTTTATTTTCTTTATTATTTAAATTCAAACCTTTTAAGTTTGTATTAATTTGAATTTACAATTTCAATTAGAATATATTATAGAGTCCAACTCAAACTCTAAATCTACAATATTTAAAGCTTTTTCTAATAGAATATATTATAGAGTCCAACTCAAACTCTAAATCTACAATATTTAAAGCTTTTTCTAATGGAAATTCGTGAACTTCTGATCTTTATCAACTTCCAATGTTTTAACTGTTATAGAACTAACATTCTACTAATGTAAAAGTCTTAAAGCGGCTATATTAATTTAGTTACTAAATTATCCTAATAAAAGAGTTCTGTTTTTTTATATTAAATAAATGAAAGACGAAAAGAAAATTTTAATTTTTTATATATTGATAATTATATTGAATAAATGAAAGGCTAAAAAGAAAAACTTAATTTTCTATGTTTTGATAATCTTTTAGCGGTTAGTAACCTAAATTAACTAGAATACGTTGGATTGGGGATCTATGTATGCTCCCTCACAATTTTGTTATCTTTATGCATGATATATATATATATATATGTAATATTGAATTTTTATCTTTTTTTTTGTAATTATTATTTATATTCTCCCAATGTGATTTGACACTAAATTTACGATGAATTCATTGGCTTTAACATTTTTCATGATATAATAAGGTATACAATAATATATTTAGTTCTTTGATGCAAAACATATATATGAGATTTTTTAATTTTTAAATAACAATAGGAACGGAAGCTCTTCTTTAAGGTTTAGGAGTTTTTTTGTTTGTTTTAAATTTTAATTAATCCATTATTCAACTTAAAATTATCATTATATATTAAACTAATGTAGTATTTTCTTTTTGGCTTATGTGTTCAATTTCAATGTTTTTAAAGTTGTGTATTATGTACAAAGATTTAAACTATAACTTTGATAATAGTCGTTAAGTATAACAATATATTAATTGAAGAAAAATAATGAAAAAAATTAATTTTACGTATTTTAGTGAAAAAAATAAAAAAGATTCAATGAATATTTTTAAACATAAATATGGATAGATAAGAAAATAGAAGACCAAAAAATAAATGTAGTGGTTAAAATGTGAAAACAATTTTTGATAAAAAGTGATGTTTAAACAAAGTATTTTGAATAATTATGGCAATCGTTGAAAGTTGTAGAGTCCAAATATTTTTTAATTTTGATAAAAAATTTTGAATAATTGTGGCAATCGTTGAAAGTTGGAGAGTCCAAATATTTTTTAAGTAGTTGAGCAGTGGTGTGGGGAGTTGTTGGTTGAGGTTTAAATTTGTGTAAATGTATTATATCATGCCTTCAATTCTTACTTACTTATATATAGTAATAATAATATCTCCATTTCTTAATTCAACATTCCTTCCATGGCACTGGCATCCGAGATCTCATTTGCCGGAATCTTAGCAATTAGCGCTGCTGCTGCTTGTTTTGCCGAGGTATATTTCTTCCTTGTCATTGAACAGTAGCTCTGTCAACTGATAATTTATTAGATCTATGCAATTGCAGCTCTGTACTTTACCTCTAGACACGGCTAAAGTTAGACTGCAGTTACAAAAGAGAGCAGGATTAGGGGAGGGCTCCAAGTACAGGGGATTATTAGGTACAGTTGCTACAATTGCTAAGGAGGAAGGTTTATTAGCTCTTTGGAAAGGCATAATACCTGGCTTACATCGACAATGTATATATGGAGGCCTAAGGATTGGGTTATATGAACCTGTTAGTATTCTCATTTGAAATTTATACTCCCACTCCTTAAAAATAAAGTCATTTCGGATTGATTGATTGCAATTGGATCAGGTCAAGGCCTTCTTTGCTGGTAGCCATTATGTTGGAGATGCTTCCTTGTTCAGTAAAGTGTTTGCTGCTCTTGTTACTGGTGAGATAAACTTGATATTCCTGCTACATCAGACTTATGCTTTCTATTGACGTCTTCTTTCCCTTCCAAAGGTGCAATTGCAATTGCAGTGGCTAATCCCACTGATCTTGTAAAAGTTCGACTCCAGGCTGAAGGTAAAGCTGGTACACCTAGGCGATATGATGGTGCTTTGCATGCATACTATACCATAATCAAACAGGTGATCCAGGACATAAGATGCTCAAGTGTAATTTATTGATTCACAATCATTTACATATTTTAGTTGATCAAATTATAGGAAGGCCTGGCAGCTTTGTGGACAGGAATTGTCCCAAATATTGCACGGAATGCTATTATTAATGCTGCTGAACTGGCCAGTTATGATCATCTAAAAGTGGTAGATCTAATGATATTTTGATTCACCAACGTTTTGTTGAAGTACCTCGACTACTTTTCTGCAACTATTACGTCTGCTGCTTCTCTAAAATTATATCATATGCAGATAATTTTAAAACTTCCAGGATTTACAGATACTGTTTTAACTCATCTCCTAGCTGGTTTAGGTGCTGGATTCTTTGCAGTTTCTATTGGTTCTCCAGTTGATGTGGTAAAATTCCCTGTTTTCAGTATGTTAGAAGTGTTTTGAAGTGAATTATATACCTATGGAACCTGCTTTTTTTTTTTGGTTTTTTTTGGCTATATCTGTTTTAGATTGTTTTTCAGATAGATTACTCTTTCTTTAATCCTGGAAATAAATATCATTTTGAGACCACAAGTTTTTGAGATAAGATATGTATATATATAGAAATGCACCAAAATGTGGCATAGCTGGTGCTTGCATGCAACTGTTATAAAGGAAAAGAAGGTTTAGAGGATTGATGGTCAGAACTTAATTATCTACACCTTTTCGTTCCAAGCTAGTTAGGGTCAGTGTCTCAATTTGAGTTTGGGGATTGAAGGTTTTGTTATAGTTAGACTATGTGTATGTTGATTGTTAGCCAACTGCAAGCCTCCTCCTTTATCCGAACATTGACCAGCTATGCTTTGTGGAAGCTCATTTAGGCGGAGTTGATTTAAACCTTAGGACACTGTTAGTATAGAAGAACAAATGAAACCGTAGAATCTGGTAGAACTGATACAAGCGTTGTGTTGTATATTGCCTAGCTAGATATCTATGCATTTTGTCTTTCAAGCAATTGGTTTTAGAAGAAAGTGAATGAATAAGTAATTTGTAGTTCAGATCATGTGGCTATTACAATCATACTCTTAGGGATTATCTCTATCTCTCATGTTTGGTTGCATGCTTGAATCCATTAGGATCTCGTAAACCATGCCAAAAGTTTTAGTTTGAACCTGAAGTGGAAATCCCCTTCGCACTGTCTTAAAATCCCATCAAGCTTAGTTCCATCTTATCTTGATATTTATGTTATTCCAACTCTTTGGTTTTCGAAAAATGAAGTACTTGGTGAAATTTTTTAAGATGGAGGTATGGGCAAGCATCATAGAGAAATTTGAGAAGAAGTTGGCTTCATGGAAGATGCAATACCTTTCTTTAGGGGACAGGCTTACAGTCATAAACAATGTCCTAGACAACACTCCCTCATACTACATGTCCCTCGACCCTATGCCAAAAAGATATAGCTATAGCTAGACACAATTAGAAGGAATTTCCTATTTGAAGACAGGAAGGAAACACCAAGTTCCACAAAGTCTATCTGGTCAAGTGGCCAAAAGTCACAATCCTTCCTAAGCACTTGGGTGGTTTAGGCATCAAGAACTTGGCTGTCCAAAATAGATGTCTGATTATGAAATGGTTATGGAGGTTCAGATAGGGAAGACAGCATTATGGAAAAAAATGGTCTCTGAAAAAATGGAATCCAGTCACACTGGTGCACCAAAGTCTCCCGAGCACCATGTTGGGGTTGGCCCTTGAAAGTACATTGCTTAACTCTAGGAAGAATTCAACCAGCATTGTAAATACCAAGCTGGCTGTGGTTTAAATGTTAAGTTCTGGAGAAACATACTCGTTGGTAACACCACTCTCCAGTACGATCGAGCTCTCTACTCAATATCAAGCAGCCCCAATTCCTCCATCTCCCACAACAGAGACAACACTTGAGTTCCAATCTCCAGAAGAAACTTCAGAGACTGGGAACTTGAAGACTTATCTAACATTCTTACTAGATTGGAGAATTGCACATTCTATGAGCAAGATGCTGACAAAATCAGATGGAAGGAAAGTGGATACCAAATACTCAGGGAAGGCAGGATATACAATTTTGTGTGTCCAAAATCAAATGGACACTTGGCCGTGGAAACTGATCTAGGAAATTAAAGCACCCCCAAGGTGTTATGTTTCAGCTGGATAGACTGCATAAGGCCTGGTTGACTCAACAAAATCTTGGTTGAAGGAAGATAATCACTGTTAACAAATGCTATATGTGTAAACAGAACAATAAATCGATAGACATTTCCTCCTATTGTCACGCCCCAGAATGGATTGCGACATGGCCGACACCCAACGTCTATCAGTTTGCACCTTGTGTAACATTATGATGTATTACATGCTCAAGCTGTACCATGTAACTCAAACATCTAACTAATTACCATACTAAGTGAAATAAATGAGAAAAAACTTCATTAACGATACAAGTGCATCAAATCATAAACTAGACGTATGTAGAAATGTCATTCATGATGCCATATGAGTATTCATTACCCCCAAAACAATAAAAAGTCTCTATGACACTATGAATGAAATAATGAAGTTACGGGGCAATCCCGCACTATACAAAAATATATGGTTGAAATAGAGTGATCCACGAGTAAAAAGGTGGCCTCCCAAAAGGAGAAAGTTGCAGGAACTCTTGTTGTACGTTGATCACCCTGCACCTGGCCATCTCAGACCTAAACTTGACATTATTTGCAAAAGTGATGCCAGAGTATTGCAATACTCAAATATGTGCCAAAGTTATACAGATATATATGGAGAAAGTTACAAGATATATTAAATAAACAATTTAATCACCAAAAGCATACAAAGGGAACACAACTAGAACCGTATAATGGAGGAACCCAGAAAACCGTTTAATTCATTAAAGTATGTAATCAAGAACACATTACTTTATAACATGTTTAGGATCTTAAAAACATCTCAAGTGTCATTGTGTTCCACAGTTTGATGTCAATGTCTCAAGTCTTATAATCATATATGATGTATACACTTGGGATGCCATCCATGAGACCTGACTTACTCTCCCTGCTAGATAAGCTATGCTACACTGGGGAACAAAATCCATGGGCCTGATCATCACCTCGAAAGCAATTGTAAGCCAATGCTGCTGTGCTTAGTCATGATAACCTTTGTAAAAAGAAAATAGTTCTGGTCAGTAGATGCCTTTTGTGCATCAGTCATCTGAAAATGTCAACCACCTTCTTTTGCACTGCCTTTTTGTAGCAGACATCTGGAACTGCTTCCTCAATATTTTGGGTCTACATTGGGCCTTTCCTAGGGACATTAAGGAAGCCTACTCTAGTTGGATTTTATGGAAAATTGATAAAACCATCAAGATCTGGAGACTGATTCCAGCAGTAACTTTTTGGTGTGTGCGAGTCTGGAATGAAAGAAATATCACTGGTGCTGTGATGGGATCTCAACTCCAAACCAAACTGTATGTGAGAAGAAATATAGGAGAAAAATATTATTGAATTATGTCTCTGCGTTATTACATTGAGACCCTATTTATAGATACTGTATTAGACTCATTTTCCAACTAGGATACTATAATACAATCATTTTCCAAGTAGGATTCTATATATTATTCCTATTGTAACATGTGAGAAATATTGGGGAAGAATATTATTGAATTGTGTCTCTACATTATTACATTGAGACCCCATTTATAGATACTATATTAGACTTTTTTTCCAACTAGGATACTATAATGCAATTCTTTTCCAAGTAGGATTCTATGTACTATTCTTTTTCTTATTCCTATTCTAAGTAGGATTATAGATACTATTCTTTGATCCGAGCTTAGTACTCTCGTTAAGGAATAACTCTCAGCATCACCTTGATGCTCTTTAATGAAATCTTTTACTTCATCAAAAAATAAATATATAAATAAATAAATTGAAATTTCAGGGACACTACACCTACGTTGCACAATGGCTGCTTATATTTGGAACATGTTCATTACAATTTTATGCTTAAGATGGGTCATGCCTGGACAGTATCAAGGATGCCTACATTAGTTGGATTTCATGGCAAGTTGATAAATCCATCAGACCAGTTTGAAAAATGCTTCTGGCTTGCATTTTGTGGTGTGTTTTGAATGAGAGGAACAAGAGATGTTTTGATGGAACATCAATTCCAAACATTCCCGATATCTTTTAGATTTGTGTAGCTGGGATTGTCTATTCCCTATAAGTTCTCATTTGAAATTGTTGGATTTTATTAGCTCTTTATCTTTAGCATAGGTCTTAATTCTTATTGTAACAGAGCTATCAATCTCACTTTTTTGTAACTATTTTGCGATATGCATCTTCTTGATGCCATTTATAATACTATAAACTTCATCAAAAGAAAAAGTAACTTATAAAAATATGTTGCTTTTACATAGTTTTTCATGAATGGTTAAACAAAGGTCGTCTAAGTGATGACCAGGGAACATATTCATGACTTGTTCAATTTTTTATTGAAAGTTTGGTGAATTCTTTCTGTAAAAACACAATTTAAGTTATGCCTGTGAAAAGATCTTTTGCTTGCTGTCTTTTAGGTCAAATCAAGAACGATGGGAGATTCACTATACAGGGACACCTTTGATTGCTTTTTCAGAACATTGAAGTACGAGGTAATTTTGTCAAGTCATTTTCTTGATTCAGAATGCATGGTCATTTGTTAACATATCATATTTATTGTAGGTAGAAAAAATTAGCAAAATGTACTTGAGAATTTGTGACCTAAAATCGTCTACTGCATATGTAGACTCAGAATTGTTGCAAGTCTAGCTAAAGGTGTTTCTATTCACTAAATGTATACGGAAAAGTAATACACGTCCCAAAGTATCATACAGTTGTCATGCTTGAAATAGTTGAACACTTCTAATTTCAGCTTGAACATCACACATAATATTGTTTTATCTGTATTTGGAGAATCCAGAAGTTGAAGTTATAAATCACGCATTTGTGTTTTGCTATACTTTTTCTTGACGCTTTTTAGTGAAAGATCCATAGTTCATCAAATATAATCCAGAAGTTGAAATATGCCTCTGCATGCAAGGAGAAGTGCATTTCTCCCACTGATAGTGGTAGGAGTAGGTAGCAAGATAGAACAAATAGTTGATGACAGGGAGAATTTTTGTCTAATTGCTAAATAATGTACGAGGAAAGATATTGCTAAAGAGGAATTTTTGATAACATAGAAAGCTGTTATACCATTAAGCAAATAGTTTACTCCTGTTTGTATCTTCTTGGTATGAGTTCCTCCTATCTAGACCTATAATTTTTGATCTCTTGGTGTGTTAACTAATGTCAATGGGGAGCTCAGAGTAGTGGACACCCTTCAGTTACTAGTTGACAAACTGCTTGCTGGTGATCCTGTATACTCAACTTACATTGCGTTGCATTACGGATCTCAATTTTACCCTGATAATCTCAAGAAAAGATGGTATTCTAATTTGTACATGCTAATATGAAATGCTTATGTAGCTTAACATGGCTAATGCAGGGACCACTTGCTTTTTATAAGGGTTTCCTCCCCAATTTTTTTCGACTAGGATCGTGGAATGTTATCATGTTTTTGACACTTGAGCAAGTAAGTACAACTTCTACTGGGATTAAAACGGTGACTATAGATGTTATCATAATACTTACATTCCAATGATTTTTAAAAGCATAATTTTTCCATCATTGCTATATATGTTGAGCTGAATCAATTCTCATTTAATCAAATACCTCTTTATTGTTTATATAGTCCCTTCTTGTGGTCGGGCCTTTTCCCGGTTAGTGCACCGGGTGCTTTAGTGCACCTTGCTTGCCCTTTTTTTTTTCCGTTTACAGTCTCTTTTGACCATTGGACGGCAATTGAGACAAGAGTCAGATTGTGCATTGTCCAGCATTTGTGGGGGAACTAATATTTGCATGCTAACTTATGTTTATAGATAATAAAAGTACATAAGTTGTATCAAGATTCAAGAAGAGCGAGAGTGTACCATATAACATTTTTCGCTTGTATAAAATGATCGGGAAAGGATTAAAATTTCTCTCAATGTATTGAAATGGATCAAAAGATATCCTCCTTTGAGCTATTGGACCATAATTTTCCTTAACATTTATCTTTAAGCACAAAATTGCTCCTCATTTTAATACGATATGGAATATGTGGTTTTTTTAATTGAACACATGGCAAAAATTTTTTGGTCCACATGGCAATAGTGTGTCACGACTCCATTTTTCAGGTCAGGATGGCAGCCACTGTAGGTAAAACTGACCTCTAGTCCGGTACTGTAGGCAACGGGCTATTACGCGGAAGACAACAATAAGAGGCTAACAATAATGAGAAGAAAGAGCAGACAACAGAAATAACAAGAAACCAACCCCATGACTTGGCATCACTCAGTAGTCAAGTAGCTAATCAAAATAGGAGTACAAGGCTTTTACAAATGCAATATAAGTACAGACTTCTTTGGATACAACATAAAGACTAGCCTAACCAACATAGATGAAAACCAGTAACTCCGAATGGCAGGAGCTCACCTCAGTCTCCGAAGTCTAAAGCTGCTCTGCATGAAAATCAAATCAACGGCGAGAACTAGTACTATGATCTGTAGGATGTAGAAGTGTAATATGAGTACCAAACAAACAGTACTTAGTAAGCATAGACGATCGAGCTCCATAGATAAAACAAGTATAAGCAATATAAAAATAAATAAGGTACAACACAAGTAACTACACAAGAAGTATAATCAAGATAGAACATGTAATAGGAAGGAAGAAATAAGACACACAAAGTAAAGAAGTCGAGTCAAAGAACGTACCTAGAAGTGCAAGCCCAACAACCTACTTACACCACGGACTTACTATAGGGGTCAACTTAGGAAGGACATAACAGCGACAATAACCGCTAAACAACATAACAACCTAAAACCCAGTCCAACTTAACCTAACAGGTGATACCAACATCAAGTCAAGAATAAGCCACACAAGTGACCAGCTAATAGTACAATACAAGAGAAGCACAATTATAATCAAACAACAACCTATTCAAACTTCCATAAGTCTGGAAGGTACAATCAACAAACATAACCCAACCAGCCTCCTGCAGTGGGATTCCAAGCAACAATCACTTAAATTGGTAACAGGCGATACATGTGAATGCAAGTATGTAGTAGAACCAGCTGAACCATCAGTAACCAAGTGTATAGACCTACCCTAGTCATGCTGCAAGGCATAACCCATGGTGCCCCTATTTGGTACAGTCGGCTAAAGGGACCAATGGGGATGCGGGGGCCCGAACTAGGTCTTATAACATGTCACGACCCGATCACTCAGACCGCGATGACACCTACTATAACCCACATGTAGGTAAGGCTAACTTATAACCCAAAATCATAGCCAACGAGCTATCGCGCGGAAGACAACAATAGGAAGTAAAATCCTGTCGAATAAGGTGAAGAAAGAGAAAATCAAAGAAATCATACCCAAGAACCCACCGTAAGACCTGAAATCAGTTAGTAATCAAGTGTCTAATACACAAAGCAAGAGTACAAAGCTTTTACAATACAAGATTAGTACTACCATCTCTAAATATAAATAAAGACTAGCCTAAACAAAACAAATGGAAATGGGTAACTTCGGACGCCAGGCGCTCACCCTAATCTCTGAAATCCACAAAAGCTCTGCACGAAAGTCAATCAACCACGAGGACGAATACTCTAATCTGTAGAGGGCAGATGTGTAGTATGGGTACCAAACAAATGGTACTCAGTAGGCACAGGTCAACTGAGCTCTATAGATAAAGCAAGTACAAATATCATATAAATATGGTAAGTATGGAACAAGTAACTACACGAGAGACAACTATAATAGGACAGGTAATGAAATGAAGAAAAATAGATATACAGAGTGAAGAAGCCAGATCAAGAACTTTATCACGACCCGAGCCTAGGGTCTTGCCGTAGCATGATGAATGAGGAACCCGATGGAACCTCATACAAGAGAATTTCATAGGTAATGAACATAATTAAAAGCGAAAACTAAGGGGAACGGGACTAAGGGAGAATCAATCATCAAGAAAGGACTAAATCACAAACAACTCATACATATCCAACAATACCTCTATCTTTAGACTTGGGGGGGCTGCTAAGATATGTCCCCAGGTTACCCTCAAATAAAAGTGGCAAGAATTACAATAAAGAAGTCAAATAGTCTTAATGCAACTAGAGGACTCACCAGTGATAGTCTTCAACAATCCCAAAAGCTAACCACGCGTAGAAGGAAGAGAACCGTCCCTACATGGTGAGATCATTTAGGCAAAAGTATGTGTTAGTGCTTTTAAGTATGTGGGGTGCAATGCAATGAAGAACCATAATATCATAATAGTCAATATGCATAGCATAACAAGGAAATAAAGGCACAGGAGATGATGAATGATCACTGCATCTTTAAAACATGATTTGGAGCAATATAAATATCTCAAGTCATCATACTCATATTTATTTGGGAGGAGATCATAATCAACATGTAAGACCATGTGAGCTACTACATGGAATCCAACATAACCCCCTACGTTGACCGCGGAGGCTGCTTGTTAGGTAAAACTCCATCAACTTAGGCATGCACTCTTTCTTTAACATTAGGGCTTTTGGAATGTGTAGCGCCTCAACGATAGGAATAAATGAAGAATAGTGGAGTCACTAATTCAAAACTGGAAAGTAGATTTTGTTTGCTTAAAGAGACAAAAATTGGGGATTGGGATAACTCTTTGTCTAGCAAAATTTGGGGAAGCAGATGGGCTTCATGGGCTGAACTTAAGGCTAATGGGAGCAAGGAGCCAATTGTAGTGTTGTGGGATAAGAGGTTGTGGAATTTTGTAGACACTCAACAAGGAATATATTCAATTACTTGCAGGTTCACACTCTAATCCGAAAAGAGTGGAATTTTGGCATGAACTAGCAGCTGTTAGAGGTCTATGGTCGGATCAATGGGTATTTACGGGAGATTTCGATGTTTGTAGATATGAAAATGAAAGACTTAATTGCTCCAGAAGATCCACAGCAATGAGTGACTTTTCTAACATTATTATGGAGTTGGACTTAATTGACCCTCCTCTAGTTGGAGCTCAATTCACTTGGTCCAGAGGTGAAAACCACACTCAGGCCTCTAGAATTGACAGGTTCTTGTATACAAATGAATGGAGTGACGCCTTCAAAGATGTGAAGTAGTTAGCAATGCCTAGAGCAATCTCAGACCACAAACCTATTGTCCTGGAATGTGGCAATTGGGTACCAAACCCTTCTTACTTCAAATTTGAAAACATGTGGCTCAAGTATGAAGGTTTTATGGATGTGGGTAAGGAACGGTGGCAATCATATTCTATTAAGGGTTCTCCAGATTTTATTTTTATTCAGAAGCTTAGATCACTGAAAAGGGATATTGCAATATGGAATAGAGAAGTGTATGGCATGCTGGCTAATGGAAAACTAAGGGCCCTTGATGATCTGAAGCTACTGGATGAAACAGCTGATCAGAGAGAACAAACATCAGAGGAGAAGTTGGAAGCTTTCAATCTGAAACTAGAATTGCAGCAGATTGCTCTTGCAGAAGAGATATCCTGGAAGCAAAAATCCAGGTGTTCCTGGCTCAAAGAAGGGGGCAAGAATACTAAGTACTTTCAGAGAATTGCGAACTCCCAGAGAAGGTACAACAGCATTGACAAACTCTTGGTGGGGGAAAAGCTAATGGGAGACAAAGATCAAATAAAGGGGGAAATCTTGAGTTATTAACAGGCACTATATACAGAGAAGGCATTGAGACCAACTGCAACCTTCGAGAACCTGACTCCTTTATCAGCAGAAGAGAGCAAGGGTCTGGAGATACATTTTGAAGAAGCAGAAATTTTGGCAGCACTAAAATCTTGTGCTCCTGATAAGGCACCAGGGCTCGACGGATTCACAATGCCCTTTTTCCAAGAGCCCTGGAGCATTATTAAAGCAGATCTAATGAGGGCTATTAATCACTTTCACTTTAATTGCCACATGGAAAAATCCTGTAATGCCTCATTCATTGCTCTCATCCCTAAAAAGAAGGGGGCAATAGAGCTTAGGGATTATAGGTCTATTGGTCTGATAGGACTTGCATACAATATTGCGGCCAAACTACTAGCAGATAGACTGAAGGGAGTCGTCGGCAAACTGATATCAGAACAACAAAGTGCATTCCTTAAAAACAGGCAAATCGCTGATGCATCCTTGATTGCTAATGAGGTTCTTGATTGGAGAATCAAAAGTGGTGAACCAGGTCTACTGTGCAAATTAGACATTGAAAAGGCTTTTGATCAGTTGAGTTGGTCCTTCCTCATTACAAATGGGATTTGGAGCTAGGTGGATAAAATTTGTATTTCAACTGTGAAATACTCTGTACTAGTTAATAGAAATCCTATAGGTTTCTTCTCCCCTGGTAAGGGCTTAAGGCAAGGGGACCCTCTCTACCCTTTCCTTTTCATTTGGCAATGGAAGGTCTCACTCAGATGCTAAGTAAAGCAAAGTGGCTTCAGTGGATAAAAGGTTTTCAGGTGGGCAGTAATCCAATTGACTCAATCAGTATTACACATATGCTATATGCAGACAACACATTGATATTCTGTGATGCTGATAGATCTCAAGTCATAAATCTCAACTTCATCCTACTCCTTTATGAAGCTTTAACAGGCCTTCACATTAACATGCTCAAGAGCACTATCTATCCAGTCAATGACATCCAAAATTTGGAGGTATAGCAGAATCCTAAGTTGCAGAATTGGTGCCTTACCCACTACATACCTTTGGCTGCCTTTGGCGCGAGTTTTTAATCCACTGGAATCTAGAATGGAGTGATAGAAAGAGTGGAAAAAAGGTTGCAACATGGAAAAAGCAGTACCTATCCATGGGGGGCAGGCTAACTTTGATAGTAGTGTGCTCGACAGCATCCCAACCTACATCTTGTCATTATATCCTATGCCAGCCCGGATCTTAAAACAATTGAATTGTTTAATGAGAAGGTTTTTGTGGGAAAGCAGCAATGAGACTCGCAAATTCTCTTTGGTGAAATGGCCCATTGTCACCCAACCAAAAGTTGTTGGAGGACTTGGCATTAGGTATCTTAAGCTACACAACCAAAGTTTGCTAATGAAATGGTTATGGAGGTATGGACAACTAGATGCAGGCTATTGGAAAAAGATCAAAATTGCCAAATTTTTAGCTTGGAATCACTGGAGTCCCAATGATAGCGCAGATCCTCATGGTGTATCAGCAACTTTTGTCAGACCCTATTTCAGAACATATCCTTTAAAGTTGGAAATGGTTTGAATGTGAAACCCTAGTTTCTTGCCTTCAATGAACCTTGAGAGTTTGAGAGCCTGAAGGAAATTTGAGAGAAATTGGAGTTGGAAGAGAATGAGTGTGTAATGGGAGGGAATGGCATTGATATGAATAGAATTAGGCATTAAATGATGTAGATTTTCTTCATTAAAATTGTCGGGGTAAGACTACGACCCTGGTCTACGAGTTAGAGATCATTCTACAGCTCGTGGATTGGGGTCTCTTCCTGGTTACACCCTAAGTTTCCTGAAACTTGTCTCCGAACCTCATTCTACGAGCACCCTTCTATGACCCGTAATTCCATCTACGGGTCGTAAACACCCCTTGTAAGTCCACCCCATACTTAGAAAATTTTACCTTGCAGGACCCCAAATCACGAAACCTTTTCATGGCTTGTAAATTGGACCACAATTCGTATATGCTTCCGTCTAGTTACACTTTTCCCAACTTTAGAAACTTGATTTGATCCTCCAATCTACAAGCCATTGTTTAGGACTCGTAATTTTTTTCAAATCGAGTAGAACCCTTCGTATAACAATCCCCAAAGTTCAAAATTTCACCAACTGTCTGACCCATCTACGAGGTTTATCCACTACCCGTAAACCCAACCACGGGTCGTAGATCGGCTCATACATCCTTGCACCAGAACCCTATTTTGCACTTCCTTTTTCGGTTCCGATCTTTTAGCATGCGAAGCCCTATAAGCTTACTTGGAAGAGTAACCCTAAAAACTTGCTAATATGAAGAACAAGCTGTAGAAGTCCATTCAGCAAGCAATAACCGACATCACTTCCCAAGTACAAGTAACCTAACAGCCTAAGGACTAACCCAACTCGACCTAAAGGTGGGGGGGTGGTTATCACATTAAACCAAAAGTAAGTCTCACAAGTCAATAGCTAGCAGTACAACACAAGTTAGTACAAATATAATCAAACAGTAACCAATCGGACACCGATACCTCCAGATGGTACAATCAGCAAGCATAATCCAACCAACATCCCATCTTACCGGCAGTGCCAAACAACAACCTAATATAAACCATTGGAATACCTTTTGCCTCTATACAACTCCAAAAGACATCCCTCAGAACTTTGTCATAAGCCTTCTTAAAATCAATGAACACCATATGTAGATCCCTTTTTCTTTCCCTATATTTTTCCGCCAGTCTCCACAGAAGATGGATTACTTTAGTAGTCGATCTCCTTAGCATGAATCCAAATTGATTCTCGAAAATGGACATCCTTCTCCCCACGTTCATTTCCACCACTCTCTTTTAGACTTTCATAGTGTGGTTTAGCAATTTGATATCCTTGTAATTGTTACAGTCTTGGATATCATTGTGTTCTTGTACAATGAGACCATTGTATTCCACCTCTATTTTTCAGAAATTTTAGTTATCTTAAAAATAGCATTAAACAACCTACTAAATTATTCCATGCTCTCCTTGTCAGTGCTCTTCCAAAATTTCACCACAATCTCATCAGGTCTGTTTGTTCTTCCCTTGTGTTCATCCTACTAATAGCACGTCTAACCTCAACCCTGAAACACCTACAATACCCAAAATCACAATCTTTCAAATTGCACCAATTCACCTAGCACAATGTCTCTATCCCTTCTATGTTTAAGAGTTTGTGGAAGTATGTTTCCCACCTTATCTTAGTGGAGGTCTCATCTACCAATACCTTCCCTTCTTCATCTTTGATGCACTTCACTTGATCCAAGTCATGAGCTTTTCTCGCTCTCGCTTTTGCGAGTCTATACAATTTCTTATCCCAACCTTTGTCTCCTAGCTCAACATGCAAGCATCAAAAGCTATTGCCTTAAAGTCGTGACCATCGATTATGCTTCTATCTTCGTCGTCTTATAGATTTTCTTAAGCATTCACTTCTCGTCCTCATCCATGCACTCCAACCACTTAGTGCAAGTTTTTTATTCCATCACCAATTTCCTTTACGACCACCTAAGTTCCTCTCAATACCCCTTGTATCTCTGTCGCTGCTTCCCTAATTCAACTAGCTGTCATATCCCAAATGTTGTTGACATCCCCACTAGTACTCCAAGTCCTCATTCCAACCAACTTCTCCCCATATCTGGAGAAAGGACAGGGGTCAATCCATCCTATCTAATCCTCGATTGGTCGTATAGTCTTCTTCCTCCTATCCCTCTTAATCTCCAAGTTCATGACCAAAAGTATATGTTGGGTAGTAAGATTCTCACTAAGAATAACCTTGCAATTCTTACAAAGGCCTTCATTATCATTCCGTAGTAGTAAGTAATCAATCTAAGTCTTAGTGTCTGTCTGGGACTTAGTTTGAAAAAAAAAGAAGGGCATTCGATAAACTTGCAAAAGTGCTTTTAAAAATAAGCAGAAGCATAATTTTTTTAATGACAAAAATATCCCTATCACACACACAAAAAATATATATGTGTATGTATCTTCCTTATTAATTAATTAGCATATCTTGCAAGTTTGATTAACATTTGATTTTTAAAATTTTATATTTCATATTTACAATCCTCAGGGGTTGGCCTGGTGGCAATTGACTTGAGCCTTGGGGTTTATTCCCTTTCAAGGTTTCAAGTTCGAAACCCACTGGGTGCAAACAATTTCTGTAGGCCATCAGACTAGGTAAAACCTGAATTAACCATGGTGCACTTGCAAGAAACTCATTGTCGAGGGCCTGTACACCCCCGGGATTAGTCGGGTCTTCAAGAGACTTGGACACCTGGTGCAAATAAAAAAAAATAGATCATAATTCTTTAAGATACATACATACATATATATATATATATATATATATATATATATATATATATATATGTTT
>JAOTQR010000109.1:11152002-11168337 GCA_025774065.1 Solanum ossicruentum | reverse complement strand
CACCATGGTACCTCCTCCTGAATAGAACGCGTCAGCTCATCCATCACCAAGGCAAACAAGAAAGGGCTCAACACAGAATTAAGCTTACAAAAGATCTAAATAAATTATCTCAACTTGACCCAGTATGGATCTTTAAAGGAGTCCTAATTATTGAAAATTTACTGGAGGGTGGCACAAAATTATGACATTGTTATATACGGAGATTAGGAATGATAAGATTAGGAATGAGACTATTCGAGGGAAGCTAGAGGTGGCCCCTGTGGCTGACAAGATGAGGGAAGAGAGAGTGTTATGGTTTGGATGAGCAAAAGGAGTGCCGACGCTCCTGTTAGGAGGTGCGAGAGGTTGAATTTGGGAGTTACACAGAGTAGAGGTAGACTGATGAAGTATCGGGGGAAGGTGATCAGACAAGATATGGTGAAACTTGATCTCACCGAGGACATGACCTTAGATAGAAAGGAGTGGAGGTCGCGAATTAGAGTAGCAGGCTAATAGGTTGAGCCTTGGAGTATAGTAGGATAGTAGAATTAGTCGTGTTTTATATCTTGTGTTGTCATTATCCGTCATATATAAGTTGATTTTATCATATTTACACACTATCATGTATTTTTTGTTACTAGTCGTTCTTTTTGTTTCCTTTTCATTTCATTCCCTTTTTTAAATATCTAGTTTATTCTGCTTATGGATTTTTGAAACGAGGGTTCCCAGGAAATAGTCTCTCTGCCTTGTGAGGTAGTGATAAGTTCTGCGTACATTCTACCCTCCCTAGGCCTCACTTGTGGGATTCCACTGAGTATGTTGTTGTTGTTGTGTTGTTGTTATATACAGAGATTAGATGAAAGAAATGAAATTCCATATGATAAAATTACAGTGTACCTAATATTTGAAAAAGAATAATTTTGTAGCCGAGTTAAAGATTCGCATACTTTAATATGGAGATGAACTAAATATATGTAACGACCAAAGGTGTACTAAATAGCTAGTGGTTCAACATGCCATATCAATTTATAAAAGAACATGTCTTTTATACATAGAAATTTTGGATTGAAGAGTTTTCAAACTTAAAACATGTTTGTCTTTATAGACCAAAAAGGAAACAATGCCATATAAGATGGTATTGAGGAAGCAATTAGCTGTTGTACAGATAAAGGCCAAGGAAGAACTTAAAACTTTAATATGAATTGAAATAACAAAATCAAATGAGAGTTCCTTATATAATGTATACTTATCTGCTTAAAAGTTGTTCAAAGTTGAGCTCAGTAAAACAATAGAAAAAAAAGAAACCTGGAAAAGAGGTAAAAAGAACCCAGCAGTATTGGCAATGGTGCCATGAACTCTTGAATGGTCGTGTGGCTTACATCCTTTAATGGGCAAGATACTAGTAAACTAAGAAAAAAATTGAGAGCAGACAGAAACTATTACAAGAATGTTGTGGGAGTCTCTTTTGAGAATACTTTGTGCACATTCACCAAGAAAAAGAAGTTTCTGAAAGATATTGGGCCTTGTTCTTTTGCTTATTTTTCTAGTAACCACTTCAAAAATGTTTCCCTTTCTTTCACTATTTATCAAATGAAAAGTGGATGCAGATGAACAGAAAATATGAAACAGCCTCTCAACCAGAATAAGCTAACATTAAACAATAACCACTAACCACAAAATGTTGTTTCATGTGTGCCAGATGAATAGAGAAATGAGAACAAGTAACTAAGATGAGGAACAGGACTAGTGTATTCCAACAAGTGGGAAAGGTTCAAGAAAATGGACAAGAATTACCATGGAGAACACCAGAATACTGCGGGGCAATCTCCTGTCAATAGATATAAATGGAAGATCAGTTCCACAAATGAAAACTTCTGCTTCACTGTTTCATGAAGTTTATATCCTTAAATGCTCACCTGAAGGTTGACAAGGAAGCCACAATGACTAAATGCTTTCAGTCCAACTGCTAAAGTAAGCCAAGCAGATGCTATGGATGGACTTGGTGCCGTGGTTAAACCTATGAGAGAAAAACCAGGACCCAAAAAACCAACTGACTGCAAAAAGAACAAATAAGTTGTGCTTGATACAAGTCTTACCAAGTGTGGCAGAAAAAACAAAAAGAAAGACCAAAAAAAGAAGAAACAACAATCAAATATTCCATTGAATCAACAATATTCAACAAGATTTAACTGAGCATTGAGCAAAAAAATAATTTGACAAAAAGTAGATCAACAGTTCCACAACTGAATAATGCTGCTTTCAGCTTGTACTTTGACTAGACTTATCTCGTAGAACCAGTAGCTTCTGATAACCAGCCTTATCTGCCACATGCTATTAGAAACATCCAACTAACATGTAAAGAGATGTGCCTTGAAACAACTATGGGCTGCTTTTATTAGTAGTCAGTGTTTATAAGGTGGAGATACAAGGGGAAGACCATTTTTCCACTCATTTGGGCTGGATGTTCCCAAGAGATGAAACATAGGCTTCATTTAATGTAATTTTAGATTTTTTAAAAGAATAAAATTTAAAAATGTAAAAACTATGCAAAATATGGAATACATTAAAAATTGGATAAAATTCGAGGGCAGAAAATGTATAAAGTTAACATATAAGTATAGGTAGCATAACATATAGATACACTTCCTAAGCTACAAATCCTACGTTAAGAGCGAAATAACATATTATACAAAAGTCCAGTCAATACATTGAAAAAACTAAAAAGCAATTAGTTTGTAGTGTACGGGACACTCGTCATAAGGCGTAAAGCATGCATGAACCTTTTTGGTACATAGGGCATAATATCCTAGGTAAAGCATGTACAGAAAACAGGAGGTGATGCACATGTGATAACACCCATAGGAGCTCTACTCCATTGAAAGTCAAGTATGAAGCTTTGGAGGTTCCAATGAGGAACTTGACAAGATCTCAAGCCAAGGAGTTGAATGACAAGATTATTAGTGATATTGATGTCACAACACATGTTTAATTCAATAGCATACAGGTAGGAGGAGCAATCCTAGTTCCCGTCTCTTCTTATTATTACATTCTCTAGTTGATTGCACACTAAATGTTTGTTTAAATTTCCTAGGCAAGTTTCTAGTTTTCTTGAGCTATAATGACTAGAAGTAATTTCAAAGATTACTTTAAGAAAAGTGAATTCTCACCCACACTTCTCTCCCATGGGATGACCCCAACCTCATTGGGTTTATTATTACATATGACCTTAACAACTCTTCAAGTTAAGAGGTCGGATTAAACATGATCAATTGTCAAAAAAACGATCCAGAGAAAAACAAAGAAACAAGGGATATGGAGAAAATTTACCTGCATAACTTTCCGGGTAAGTGTCACAGTTATGCCTCTTTGGATCATCATGTCTGACAGGACCCCAGCAAAATAGCCCGTCAACGCCATCATACTCCACGGAACAGCACTAAACCATGCTGCTTGTCTAAGATCAACATGATATATCTAAAAGGAAGATACAGCTATATCACTACAATCACCACAAAAGATATACTTTAGTCAATTAAAGAATGTAGTAACGACAACCATTTGCAATGGTTACTCACAGTTTTGAAGTAAATGGGCATCCATGATAATATAACAAAGAATCCCTGCATCAAGAACAAAAAATTACCAACTAAGACTAAATAATTTAGAAACTACGTATAAGATGGGCCAAATTCATAGACAGCTCTGTAAAATTGTCATAAATTTTCAGTTAGATACTTTTAAAAAGCCTGTAACCTATACGATCCATAACACACACAAAAAATATATTATTAAACACCTCATGCAAATGTAGCACAATCACCGACTCTTACTACGAGCTAGAGAGTGAACCACTGAATTTCTTCTCTCTTTTCTCCTATTTCTTCTTCCATAGAGAACCCAGCCATCATCTTTTTCCCGGTCATGACAGCTCACTATGCATCTACTGCTATGAATAGAGGAATAGTATATTAGAAAGGTGAACTGTAATTTAGTATTCTCTTTCTTGAAAGAAGGAACGGAAAGAAACGTGCTCCTTGAGTTCTCATTGGGCAGAAAATGGAGAAGAGCTAATTGATCCTTCAGCTCTTTCAAGGAATAAAATCAAATTTGAATACCTGTATCTCCATTGAAAGTAACAAAATAAATTTGTGCAAGGTTTTCGCTAAGCAGCTTTTGAAGGTGAGCACTGTCTGGAACAATCACATCCCCTCTTAGTCTTAACTTTGCTCAGCCAATTCGTCATATTGTCAGTCAAAAACATTCAAGTTAAAGTATACACTTTCTTAAAAGAACTGGCAAAACATAAACACACAACCCCAATTTACAAACCTCAATAGCCCATAAGAGGGTGTGCTGGGGAAAGGAGTTGTGCTGCTCAGTGAAAGCTGGTGTGACGGTATTGGTGCCGGAGTTGTTCGGTCGAGGCAAAATTGTCCTCTGGAAAGGAAGATGACACAAGGGTTATGGATGTTTTATCTTTTCCCCTTTTTGTACTGACATGTCTCTTTTTATTTTGTGTTTTGCATTGAAAATTTGGGCATCATTACCTCGATGGGGTGCATGTAGATGTGTCCACCGACACACTTAGGGTGTCTATGGGTAGTGTGTCTCACATTGAAGAGGGGAAAAGGGAGTTGGTGAAATATGTGTACCGCTTAGCCCCGTTTGGGGTAAGATTGAGTGATTCTAATGAAGATGGAGTTCTTGTGCAAAATGACTCCGAATCATCTTTGATAGAGGATATTAAGGCCAAGCAAGACTTAGCTTCGACGATAGTGGAGTTGAAGAAGTTGGTAGTAGAGAAGAAAATAGAGGTCTTTTCGAAAGGGGGAGATGGTGTCCTCCGTTCCGAAGGGTGACTGTGTTCCCAATGTTGATGGCACAAGGGAGATGATTTTGGGTGAGGCTCATAATTCACAATATTTAATTCACCTAGATCCATCAAGATATATAGAGACCTAAGGAAGGTGTATTGGAGGAATGGAATGAAGGACATAGCAAGGTATGTGGCGGAGTACCCTAATTCCCAAGAAGTAAAGCCGAGCATCACAGGCCTGCTGGCCTAGCCCAAGATATTGAAATCTCCACTTTTCTTTTCTTTTCCCTTTTTTCCATATCTAGTATCTTTTGTTTATTGGGCTTAATTTTTTTTAGACGAGGGTTTTCCAGAAATAGCCTCTCTATCTCTATAAGGTCTACGTACACTTTACCCTCCTAAGACCCCACTTATGGGATTCCACTGGGTATGTCGTCGTTGTAGTTTTTGAAGTGGGAAGATGTGAACATGGACTTCGTAGTAGGGTTGCCCTGTACTCGAAAGCAATATGACTCCATTTGGGTGATTGTTGATAGAATGACAAAGTCGGCTCACTTTTTACCGGTCAAGACTTCATATAGTACTTAAGAATATGCCATGTTGTATATCCGAGACTTGGTAAGGTTGCATGGTGTGCCATTGTCCATTATATCGAATTATGGTGCCCAATTCACTTCTTACTTTTGGAAGTTATTTAAAAAAGGTCTTGGTACCAAGGGCAAATTGAGTACCATTTTTCCATTCTCAAACTGATGGCAAGCTGAGAGGACAATTCAAACACTTGAAGACATGTTAAGAGCTTATGTGCTGGAATTCAAGGGAAGTTGTGATGACCATCTACCACTTATTGAGTTCACTTACAACAATAACTATCACTCTAACATAGAGATGGCACCGTGTGAAACCTTGTATGGGAGACGATGTAGATCTCCGGTAGGGTGGTTCAAAGTTGGGGAATAGCACTAATTGGACCTGACTTGGTTATGGGTGCTATGGAGAAGGTGAGACCTAAAAGGGAAGACGACTCAAAGTCGCCAAAAGTCATACTTCGATGTTAAAAAGAGGGACCTTGAATTTAATGTAGGTGATTCGGTCTACTCGAGGTTTCGCCCATGAAGGGTGTGGTCCAGTTTGATAAGAAAGGAAAATTGAGCCCTAGGTATGTAGGGTCCTATAAAATTGTTACGCGGGTTGGTAAGGTGGCTTATGAATTAGAGTTGCCATTCGAGATGAGTATGGTTCATCCAGTGTTGCATGTGTCAATGTTAAAGGAAGTTTGTGGGTGATCTAAATTCCATAGTGCCATTGGGAGATGTGATTGTAGAAGAAAATTTGACCTATGTAGAGGTTCCAATTGAGATTCTAGACCGGCAAGTGAAGTTGAGAAACAAAGAAGTTGCATCCGTCAAAGTCTTTTGGAGGAATCAACAAGTCGAAAGTGCAACATGGGAAACGGAAGTCGATATAATAAAAGCAATACCCTCATTGATTTCACTTCACTCAAGCCTAAGGAATTAAGTTATTCTTGCCCAAAGAACTCAAATTCCTTGCATTTCAGTTTTCATGTCATTTATGCGTGTTTACATGCTTATGAGACTGCATTTGAATGATATTTAAAGTATGAGTTCGAAATTTTCATGAAAAAGATATTTAAGTTGCATTTTCCTTTACTTCTTGCAAGATTGCATTTATCACATTCGAGATGAGTGCACTCAAGTAGGAGATATTGTAAGGTCTTGTAGGTTAAGAGGTCGAAATCAAGATGAGAAGTGAAGAAATAAGTTTGGTGCAAGATAGTATGAGCCCATCTATAGCTCGTGGTTAGAATCACGGGCCATAGACAAGCCTCATGGATGGAAAAGGACTTGGTGAAAGTATTGACACGAAGGGGGTGTTTACGACCTGTCAAAGGAATTATGGACTTAGGCTTGTAGAGTAAAAGGTCAAAGTTAGGTTTCTAAAGTTGGGAAGAGTGTCACTAGGCGAAAGCCCTTTACAGGCCATGGTTGATTTTACGAGCCATAAATGGGGCTTGTGGTTTGGGTCTGAGAGGGTGAAATTTTTCTAAGTATGGAACGGGACTACGAGTTGGTTTAGGACCCATCATTTGTTTTACGGGTCGTAGAAGGTGCCCATACATTGAGGTTCAAAGACATGTTTCAGGGGTCAAATGTAACCAGGATGAAACCTCCCAAACTACAACCCATAGATCGATCTACAACTTGTAAATATGCTCCAATATTTTTTAATGAAGGGTAATTTCGACATTTTCTCGCATCCTAAGCCCAATACTAAGTCATTTTATACCTATTTTCCCTCGTATCATCCCTAACTCACTCATTCTCTCTTATTACCAAATTCTCCTAAGGCAATTCCTCCCAAGGCAAGCTAGGGTTTTCAAGTCTTCTTCCCCAAATCTCAAGCTTCTTTTTTAGTCTTCTAATCAAGGTATGTGGATTTCATTGGTGGATACCTTTCATCCACAAAGCTCAAGTATCTTTCCTTTTTAATTTACTTTCAAGTTATGATAACTTTATGAGTTGCATGAAGTCCTTTTAAATGCTGATAGTAAGATGTATTTTCAATTTTATGAACTATATAAAAAGCAATGATATGACATGCTATGAGATTGATGATTTACAAGATGAATTTCATGTTTCCCTATCTAGGGCTTTGGATGATTATGGTGGGCTGCTTTGAGAATGGTTAAATTGATGAGTTTTATTATATTTATGCATAACTCTCTTGAATTGCATGTGTTAAATTAGACCATATCAAGTTTTAAGTGAAGTTCTCTAATGAAGCTTGTTATGAATGTGAAGGGCCTTCAATAAGATGATTATGAAAGTTTATGAAGGTTTGTGAAAGTCACAAAGTATTTTATGAAACCCTTTTTATGATGTTATTAAAGATTGTGAAAGGGCAATTCTCACTAAAGATGGACCCTCTTGTGAAAGGTCAATTCTCACATGAAGGGATTCCCAAGTTAAATGAGCTACTCCTATTTAAGATGAAGTTATGTTTTGCATGCTTATGAATGCATGATTATAACTATGTTTTGATAGTATTCCATGGGACTTGACTTAGCACTGACTGGGGCTTGAGGTGCGGTTCAATAAAGGAACCCTAGTAGCAACCTCTTGTCTAATTAACGATGTGCCACCATAGGAGCTCTTGTAGACTGAGGCTAGTCGATCCACAACAGCAAAAGTTAAAGTGAAAGATGTGCATGCATAAGTTGATGGAATTCTACCTGGCAAGTAGTCTCCCCGTGCCAACATAAGAGGTTATGTTGGATTCCACGTAGTAGCTTGCATGGTCTTAAATGTCGATTATGGCTTCCTCCCACATAGATATATATCTCATGAGTTATGATGATTACGTTACATCAAATCATGTCTTAAATAATGCATTGATCATTCATCACATCTTGAGCTTTATTTCCCTATTATGATTATGCACATCGCCTATTATGATGTTATAACTCTCTTGTTGCATTGCATCCCACATACTTAGTACATTCAATGTACTAACGCTTCTCCTCCATCGATGCGTGGCTAGTTGTGGACGTTTGAAGACTAATTGATTGGTGACTTCTCTGGTTCAGGACAACACCTATTTACTTTCTAGCTTGATGTATTAAGACACTTGATTTTCTTAAGTTGTATTTCTTTCTGCTACTTTTACTTGAGGGTGAGCTTGGAACCTGTCTTAGCCCCTGCTAAGTCTTTTATTAGAATGTATTGTTGGACAAATGTATTCGGAGGTTTATGATTTGATCTCCCTTAGTCCCCCCCCCCCTTAAATTCCGCTTTACTTTATGTTCATTACCTATGAATGCTAAGAGGCTTCGGTGAGGTGTCTTAAGGTTCCTCATTTGTCGTGTTATGACTAGGCCCTAGTGTCACGGCCTTAGAACGTGCAGAAAATAGGCGAGACGTGTCACTAGGCTCAGGTCGTGACAAAACCATCCGGGCTTGCTACTTTATCTCCACCACATTGCTCAACAATTTGTGGTACTTTCGCTTCTATAAAAGGCCTCTTCAACCACTCTTGTTCCTCTAGGGAAACTTTTAGACAGTCCAAAAGCTCAAAAGAAGGTCTCCATTCTCTGATTCTGTGTATAGATCTTAGTAAAAGTCTATCAAGGCCACCTTAATCTATGCAGGGTCCTGAACTTCCTCCCCCTTTACCACCAGCCTACCAATAGCATTGTATCTTTTTTTGTAAGCTCGGCTGTTACTAATCTATGCAGGGTCCTGAACTTCCTCCCCCTTTACCACCAGCTCGGCTGTTACTATTCATTGGAAAAGTTAAGTATTGTTATCTCCTTGTTTAAACCATCAAACTCTTTATTTCTGCCTCCGACTAGCCTCCTCATTCTTGGCCAATACCTCCAATTCCACTAGTATTGTTGCACTTACCATCATTTCATAATCAGTGAGGTCCCTGTTATCTTGAGTTCTATCAATATCAGACCGCTCCTCGAACAAGTTTTTCCTCTAACTGGTGATCTCACAAAAAGTTGTTTTACTCCATTCTCTGAGTTTCTGTTTAAACATCTTTAGCTTGATGCTAAATTTGTAATTGGGACAACCTTCCACCACAAACCCATTCCACCATCCTTGCACCATATCATTGAAGCCTTCCACACTGAACCACTAATTTTCAAACTTAAAGTAAGAACTTTTCTGCTCCTTCTAGGTAGTACCTTCTGGCTGATATTTTTAGAAGCTTCCTTCCAACCAATGGAATAGAGAAATACACCTAACCTGGCAGCACTTTGGTGATTGACTACCCTAAATCATGTGAACTCACCCTATTCAAGTGAGGATAATGAAGCTCCATATCTTCTATACACGAAGAGAAATCAGACATAACATTTTGATCCTATTGCATCTTCTTCTTTCCCTCATGTATCTAACAGTGTTAAAGTCCCGACAGGAAATCCGAGGACCCTCTCACAGTTACATCATTGTTAACATCCTAACTTTTCACCTCTGGTATAGGGAGCATAAACATCAGTGAGATACCAGGTAAAAGAGTTCTGCACCAAGATGAACTTGCATGTAATAGAGTATTTCCCTACTTTTATCATGGTACCGACCCAAATTCTGCTAGTTTATTGGAAAAGGTCAACACTGAGAAGGTATGAGTAGAGATAATGAATGCCCGAAATTATGTTTATTGTCATACATTTAGGATCGGTCCGTTGATTTGGGTGAATCCTCATGTTTGCTGGAGTGGCTTATGTATGGATCCCTTGCTAGCAAATCATGTATTTATGTCTCATACACAACAAGGTATGAGGCAACTTAGCTGATCGGGCCGAGATCAGACTCCATGTGTTTTCATGGTGGTTATGCTTAGCCTAAGAAGTATGATACATTATGATATAAAAAGACTAGTTTTATGATTTATGATAGTTTTACACTATGTTTTACTCATGGTCTTCAATCATGCAGTTCACATCATGTTTCATGCAACCATCTTACATACAGTACAATTCCTATTGCAGGGTCGCTGCATTTCAAAAGATGCATCTCAGGTATTCAACATGATCGAGCAGCGAGTTAAGTCTATTTTCAGCTCTTGGTAAGCTCCATTCATTCTGTAGTAAGTCCGTTCGGTTGGTCTGGAATATGGTTAGGTTGGAAGCCTTGTCCCGATAAATAGTCTATTCAGTCATGTTAGAGGCTTCATAGATGGTGGGTAAGTATACTCTTATAACACGTATTCCAGTTCTGATCTTCATGTCACTTCATGGACTTAAACTCTGATTTTATGAAAAGTACTACTCTGATTTTATGAAAAGTACTTTATTTACAAGACTTATTCCCTTGCGTTAAATGAATCCCTCAAGTGCTTTTAAATTGTGCATTCTGTTCATCTCTAGATGTATGCTCTATGTTTATGTCATGTTATGCGTTCGTTCAAGCCAGCGATGACATCGGGTGTCAGCCCCACCTAGTGCCCAGGCGCAAGGCGTGACCCTCACAGTTTTAAAATTTAGCAAACCAGAAGACGCTGACAGATATTTAGAAATAGCAGGGCCAGCCAAATTCACTAAGGCTCCAGCTATGCATGGGTCTGGGGAAGGGCTTTGACCATAAGGGTCTATGGCAAATAAATATTGCACAAAAAGTAGACATATAAGTGACTTCAGCATTTAATGAAACTCAATAATTTGAAACGAAGTGAATTTCCGTCAGAAGACCAATAAGTTGTAATATTTACACCTAATATTTTGGTGCTTTGCAGATTCTTGATCCACTAAGATACGGACTTCTGGATAAGGCATTGTAGTTTTGCAACAATTATGCATAGTTATCGTTATATTATACTATTAGAAATAGATATCCGTACCCAGCTATGCATGGCATTTGCAACAATTATAGACCATGTCGGTAGTTTGGAGAGTAAACACCTGAAAGGGGGGATCCCTTTGCTTGTTTTTGATGTACCATCAACTACTGTGTGCATCTGCCCCTTGTTCTGTATATACCTCAACTCATGAATGGATATTTGACGACTACGTTCAGGAGCACTAGAGGTAGCAGAAAACCACACTAAAACCCATAGGAATCCGGACAAGCCAAATATCACAAATGGTCCAAATAGGCCACCTTGTAACATAAGTATAGGAGAAAAGGTAAGTCCAATAGCACTTCCAAGCTGAAAACCAGCCATGGCAAGTCCGACAGCCCTCGAGCGCTCAGTAGGAGGAAACCACCTACAGGAAAAAGCACCACTTTTAAAATAACATGTTAAACCAGATCTTTCAGTTGTACAGACTACATACAACTGAATAATCATAGAGACCATATCATAAATTCAAAAGTTTCTTATTTTCAATACCTTGCAATCATATTATTCATGCAAGGAAGAGCAACCCCTTCAGCAATCCCTAGCAGCATCCTCATGGCAAGTAATGCCCATAACGATGCTTCTGCTGCCCAAGGAGTTAGAAGTGTGGCCATGGACCATAAAGCCACACCCCATGCCATGACTAACTTACCTCCATAGTAATCCACCAGAGTTCCTCCGGCTATTGGCGAGATCAGGTATCCCCAGAGAAATGATGACTGCCATTAGTAACTATTTATCAATCAGAACATTGAATATCAAATGCAAGGTCATAATAGAAATGGAGACATGATTTGTTAGTAGATTTCTTTCATTATAAGTTACAGATTTTGTTTGTGTCTTCTTAAAGCTAGTATAATACCACATGAATTCAAGAATTGGTCAGTATCGTGAAAATCTACTTCTTTGGCTCAATCCAAGAAATGCATGTTTATCAGGAAAATGCTTTGCCATAAAAGACTTAAGACAATCAAATGCAAACCACATTAAGATGTCCAAAATGAGGTTTTTGGGAGAGATAATTGTTAAGTTTTCAAATTCACATCAGAAAATAAGAATACAGAAAGAAATACTCCCTTCGTCCCATTTTATGTAGCACCCTTTGGCTTGGCATGGTGTTTAAGAAAAAAAAAGGAAGAGTTCTGAAACATGTGGTCTAAAATCATTCTTGGATATTTGTGTGGCTGAGAATCACTTCATTAAGGATAAAAGGGAATTTTAAAGTTAAATTGTTTTTAATTAAAGTAAGGTGACATTTTTTTGGGACTTAAAATTGTTTCTAATTAAAGTAAGGTGACACTCTTTTTGGGACAGACCAAAAGGAAAGGGTGCCACATAAAATGGGACTGAGAGAGTATTAGTTTTGAGAAACTGTTCAATCCAACTGAATTTGATTGGTTGGGATTTATTTCCCTTTTCTATCTAAAAGTGTATGAAAAGTTTTATCGCATTTATAAGCACATAAATTGGAAGTGATCAACATAAGTGAATTCAAAATCGTTTGGGATATCTTCCCACCTCTCTACCTAATGAAGTCTATGAAAAGCTTTTGGCATTTACAACATGTTGGTTGCCCAATGTGAGGTGCCACTGCATGGGAGCCAATGGACCTTCTAAAGGAAATTAAGAAAATTCTACCCCACACCCTCCAGGGATTTTGTTTAGTGTGGTGGGCCATGGGGAGGGTGGTCGTTTGATTTTGATTTATGAAGTAATAGCTTAGATTGTTAAAAAGGACCATGTGACTATCAGATTTGTACCCTTAGATTTTGTCACAATTCCTCCGCCCACTCACACCCCCATCCCACCCAGAAGGAAAGAAAGAAAAGAACGTGAACACAAAATACAAAATGTTACGTGAAAATCTAATACAAAGGCTGTGAAAAGGCTAGACACAGAGAGGGCATTTCCATTTTTCCTTCTAGAAAATTAACTTTAGATCTAAAATTAATGAAACCAGATTATCATATAAGAGACACATTTCCCCACCTTGACAACACTTCCACATGAGATCTGACTTGAATTCTGACTAGGTAGACGCATAGGAACTGAGGTAAAAACTTGACTTTATGAATCAATCCAACTTTTCTCACACCAGACTCACCATATAATATTTTAAACAAACAGTTGGCAACATTAAAGATGAATGACTTGATAGCATTGAAAAGGTCACAGAGTAATTCTTTTTAAGCTTGGATTTTGACTTGCATTATTGATGAAAATGGAAGAATATCAGCTGTGTCAACTTGTGGACTTCATTTTCCAAGCCAAAATTTTGAACTTGCTAGTTTATATACTAACAATCTACGTGTCCATACTAGAGCTGTCAAAATGAGCTCAAATATAGGTAACTCGCCCAATCCAAAAATGTATGAGTTGGGTTCAAGATAATTTAAATTGGGTCAATCTCAACTCATTTCAAGTCTTAATTCATTTTAAAATGATTTACAATAGAACCCAATTTAATCCCCAATTCCGATCCATTTTAATTTACATTAGTGCAATGTATGTTCTCATATTGGATATATGAATTACTATCTATTTATATCCTCAAGGATTTATTCATCTATTCTTTCCATTTATAAATTAAAATTTATTTCCCTAGGATCAAAATAACAGAAAACGCTAGATTGTATTTTTTTATAGAAATACATATTGAGTGAGTCATCTTAAATATATGTTTATTTAGTTAAATAATGTTTGGTAACTTTCAACTTCAAAATCAAGCAGCAATAACATACCTAGTGAAATCTCACAAAAAAGTAAGGTCCGGAGGGAGAAGAATATATCCAAAGCTTATTTACCACTACCTCATGCAGATAAAGAGATTGTTCTCAGTTCAAATGTATCCACCCAAGTAAAACAGAAAAATGGCTAAAATCAAAAACTTGTTATTTTTATTTTCTTGAGTTGAAATTCAAATTATGATTACAAAAGGGTATATAAGATGTTAAAATTTTTTAGATTAAGCGGGAAAAATTAGACGGGTCAGGACCCGATTCGATCGTTAGCCCATTAGAGCCCAACTTATTTGAGTCCAAAGTAAATTTGGGCGCGTCATGACCCAACCCAATTTTTAATATAACCCATTTTAATCTCTTCAATTTCAGCTCGACCACCCATTTGACACTCTTACTAGGAGTGATCATTAATGACAATAGCGAATTTAAGATATGATCTCCTAGTAAGTTTGATGTAAGATATAAGAGAGAAACTTTTTACCTATATTCATCCAAATATGTATATTTTACTCTAATTAACTCACAGCTATCCATGTCACCATTTACCAGGTTTACTTATATATATATATATATATATACCCCACTCCCTCCCTCCCTTTTCAGTTGTCATGTTGTGTTTCCCGTAAGTCAATTTCACTAATTTCCAAAGCTAAATTAGATTAAATTAATTTAATATTTGAAAATAAAAATTTAGATACTCAAAAACTATAAGAAAAGTATTATTGATTGCAACCTTTTTCATATCTTAAAATATTAGTCAAAATTTATATAGTTTGACTCTAAAAAAGAAAGCTATGACAACTAAAAGAGATGGAGGGAGAACAATATTTCAGTATTGATGTGGGGATTACTCCATCGACATCTACTTATATCAGGAGAATAGTGGTTGAGTTCCAAAGGGACGAAGAGGATCGGGCCAGGAAGACCGGTGGTTGATGTTGAGGCCCTCGAGTCCAGAGCTGCAAAGCTGGCTCCCGAGGCAGGTATATCTTCTTCCTCTCCCTCATTACCTTCTTCTTCTACTCCATTCCCTTCTATTGAGATACAAGGTGAGCCTCGGGCTAAGTATGACCAACCCTTGATCACTAAAGCTACTATTTGGGGCATTGTACGGTTAGCCAAAGCGGCTGACACTCGTGCTACTCGGGTTGAGTCTTCACTGACCAGGTTGATTGAGACGGACATAGCTAATGCATGGGCCCCACATATTAAGGTTGCAAACAAGCAAAGGGAGTTGATTGAGGCTCAGAAATCAAGGATGGATAGGCTTGCGGTGGCGCTTGAGGATCATAGGAAAGAGCTGGCTAGTTTGAAGGAGAGGGTGACTGTTGTGGAGAAGAGAAATGGTGGTAGTGATGGCTCGCCAGCATAAAAGCCGACGTTGAACATTTGAAAAAGGAGGTGCCATCCTTGAAGTCCACAGACTTGAGTTCTCTCTGGAATGGATTGGAGGAGCCACCTCCCGAGGATGTGATGGGAGTTGATGTGCCGAGTGAAGGTGATGAAGAAATTAATATAGTAGGTTCCCCGAAAAATGATGAAGAAAACTTGGGAGTTAAGCCCAACCAGGCAGAGATTGAGGAATTGAAGTGGTTAGAAGGAGAGATCGTGAACCCAATGACAAAGGAGTCCCTCAAAGACACATCCATGATTGGCACTTCAAGTATACATGAGCCCGAGCCTGTGAGGCCGTTGATTGATTTGGAGAGTGCACCACAGGAAGTGGACATTTATTCCCCCATGACCACTTCTTCAACTCCACCACCGCCACCACAGCAGGATTGACCATGTTCAGGGGGATTTTACTTCTAATTCCTTCCTATTTATGCATGACATTGTTCTTGCACATTGAGGACAATGTTCTCTTTTAAGGGTGAGCATTTGGAAGTCCCCTGTCTCTCTTGATGATGATTACCTACTATTTTTATGTTTGGATGAGACAATGTTATTTTAGTTTTTGTTGATGGAAGTTTTGAGACAATTTTTAATTTTGGTTTGTAAATTATTTCATTTTGGGTTGTAATCGATTAGTAGTCATTTTAATTTTCTTCTTTTTTTGAGTTGAATGAATGAATGATTGTGAATTATGTCTTTAATTTGTGGCAAACCCTATGCATATGTGAAAAGTCATTAAATGTGTTATCATGTCTCTAGTTCTTAGTAATCTAAGTATCGATAGTCCATATCTTTGATTCGAATGGTTCCATGGACGAGGACCATGTACTAACTCACTGATTAGTCCTCTTGAAAAATCAATCCATGAATGGATTTGGTGCATCTTGAGTGACTATGTGAGTATTGAACTTGGATATGCGATGATCGTAGGTTGTGAGTGTGTGTTGCCATTGTTTGAATGACTTAAATGAGAGTTGGAAACATAATTTATGAATTGTGTGTGTGTTATCTTCCACACAAAGAATACATTGATATATA
>JAOTQR010000109.1:11128146-11138892 GCA_025774065.1 Solanum ossicruentum | reverse complement strand
ATACCACCTAAACTCAAAGGTAAGTTTTACAGAGTGGTGGTTAGACCATCGTTACTGTATGGAGTGGAGTGTTGGCCTATTAAAAAGACGTATGTTCAGAAGATACATGTCGCGGAGATGAGAATGCTGAGATGAATGTGTGGTCACACCAGGAATGACAAGGTTAGGAATAAGACCATTCGGGAGAAGCTAGAGGTGGCCTCGGTGGCCGAAAAGATGAGGGAAGCGAGACTGCGATGGTTTGGACACATGCATAGACGGAATACCGATACTCCTGTTAGGAGATGCCAGAGGTTGGTTTTAGGAGAAACTCGGAGGGGTAGAGGTAGACCGAAGAAGTACTGGGGGAGGTGATTAGACAAGATATGATAGAACTTGATCTTACTAAGGACATGGCCTTAGATAGAAAGAAGTGGAGGTCGCGAATTAGAGTAGCAGGCTAATGGTAGGATTAGGTGTTTGTTTTAATCATGTGTTCGCATTATCTATCGTATTACGTGTTAATTTTATCTTCTATACATACTGCCATGTGCTATTCATTAGTAGTCTCTCTTTCTGCTCCCTTCATCTCCTTTTGTCATATCTAGTTCTTTTTGCTTACGTGTTTTGAGATGAGGGTTCACAGGAAACAACCTCTGTACTTATATGGTAGTGGTAAGATCTGCGTACATTCTACCCTCCCCAGATCCCACTTGTTGGATTTTACTGGGTATGTTGTTGTTGTTGTTGTTTGCTAATATCAATTTTGGGCCTCAAAGGTTTTGATTTTAGCTTTTGCTATTGAGCCACAATGTGTATATGCATAAGATTCTCCATCTTCCTTTATGTTTTTCTTGTAATTATTCTTTAGAATTTATTAGTAGGTTAACTAATTAGAAATAGGCATTTGTCGAGTTAGTTACAATTAGAAATAGCCATACAATTAGAAATAGCCATCTGTCATGTAGTGTACAGATTTATTGATTCAAAAACACAAGAAGGAAAATTTTCTACGCAGAATGACCTATTAGGCCCTTATACTTGTTCCTATTTGTCACAACGACCCTTCTACTCAGAACTTTGTCAACTGAACCCTCGTACCCACTAAAACGCAACAGTTTAAACACTTTCTTTACCTGTGCATGGTGCGTGACTTTCAAACGAATACACATAATTTTCCACGTCAGTTTAAAATTTCACATAGGAAATGACATGTTAAAACATATTTATCACATTGCAACAACCTTTCTCATTCAAAAGTTTCTTTCCTTTGTTTTTTCAGTCAGACAAAAATATTCACCATCTCCATTCTCCAACCTACAATCACAATTTTCAGTCCCCTCATTCTTTTTTTCTTCATTTTGGTGTCGTCTCCTTTTACTTGCTTCTATTTTCTAAACGTACTAAGCATTGTTTAAAACTTTTCTTTGTTGAAGAACATCTTGATGCTTAAAAAAGAAAAATTATTAGATCTATTACTTTATAAAATGAAGCACAATTTTATTTGTAATTTGGGGAGAAAGAGAAAGTAAAAAAAAAGAGAACCAAAAAATGGAGATAGGAAGGAAGAATGAGAAAAATAATCACCATCTCTATTCCACCATTCTTTTCTTCTTCATTTTGGTGCTCTTGGAGATGGGAAGGAAGAAAGAGAAAAAATAATCACCATCTCCATTTCCTTAATTCTTTTCTTCTTCATTTTGGTGTCATCTTAAAAACTTCCCTTTGATGAAGATATTTTGATGCTAAAAAAATAAAAATTGTTAGATCTATCACTTTATAAATTGTAGCACAATTTCATTTATGATTTAGGGAGAAAGAGAAAGTGAAAAAAAGAGAAGGAAAAAATGAAGATGCGAAGGAAGAAAGAGAAAGAAATGAGAGAGGGGTCGGATGGGGATGAAGATAGAGGATGGTCGGATAAAAAGAAATGATTATATTTAATTTTTAATTTTTTTGGTCTTATTTATTTTTTCTTTTTTCTTTTAAGTTTTTGGGTCAAACATGATATTCAAGTTCTTTTGGTGTGTGAAATCACCTAGTTTTGCTAAGTCAATAATTAAGTTATCACATAAGCTTGGTCAATGATTAAAGAAGTTTAATACGTTAAGTTTTATCGAGTTTAATAAGTGTTCAGTTTGTTAAGTCAAACATGACAAACAAGAACAAGTACAAGGACCTCTCAAACCAATTTGTATAATACTCTTCGTTTAAATTGATTATCCTTAAGCATAGGTATGTGATGGTACACACGTGTAAGAAACAGAACCAGTGACCATAAATATCCCGTGCTATGGAGTAGTAGAAAGTGGAAATGGGGAAATCGTAGCAGCACCACATTTCCAACTGAAAAAATCTGCTGCTATGAGTGCGAAAGCATTTCTTCTCTCCCATTATAGTTGTTCTCCTCCCAACATACCTCGAAGAAATTTCGATATTCATTCATTTTACTGTACTAGTGGTCGTGGTCGAGGTCGAGGTTCATTTCGATATGGGGAAGGGGGATTCCTTAAGAGGAATAGTAATGGTTGGAGGTTGTGGGCTGATGTCAAGTCAAAGCCCTTCAAAATTGCTGACGATCCCACTTTATTGAGAAACAAGGAAGATGGAGATAACTCATTGCTTCCTTGGTGGGAAGAGTTCCCAAAACGTTGGGTTATTGTGATCCTTTGTTTCTCCGCTTTCCTTCTTTGCAATATGGATAGAGTAAACATGAGTATCGCCATACTTCCCATGGCATCTGAGTATCACTGGAGTCCCTCAACCGTTGGTTTAATACAATCTTCATTCTTCTGGGGGTATCTTCTCACTCAGGTAACATATATATCACAGACTTTACTCTACTCATTCTTAGTAGAGTGACTAATTTTTATCATGTAGATAGCAGGAGGTATATGGGCAGACACTGTTGGTGGGAAGGCTGTCTTGGGATTTGGAGTAGTGTGGTGGTCTGTTGCTACAGTTCTCACACCCATTGCTGCAAAGCTTGGATTACCCTTCTTATTTGTTGTTCGAGCTTTCATGGGAATTGGCGAGGTTGGTTTTCTTCACCTCTTTATGCTACTCTGCTGCTAATTATGATTACCTGATTTCACTTCGTCATATCCAGGGTGTTGCCATGCCGGCAATGAATAACATTCTCTCTAAATGGGTTCCTGTATCAGAAAGAAGTAGATCTCTCGCACTGGTCTATAGTGGAATGTATCTTGGATCTGTCACTGGCCTAGCATTTTCCCCATTCCTCATACACAAATTTGGCTGGCCTTCTGTCTTCTTTTCTTTTGGTTCTTTAGGCACTGTATGGTTTGCAATATGGCTCAGTAAGGTACCTTATATTTTTGTGCCTACATTCATGTAACTATTACTAATTCAAGCAATATGTTAATAATCAAGATTTTGCTGTATATTTTGTCAAAAGCTCTGTGGTGGGGGAAATGGGATATATTTGTATTTATTACTTTGAACTTCATTTGTAAGACGGCCACTCTGTTTGATCATTGACATACAAACCACATTTATCCCTGCAAATTCTTAAACTCGGAATTTCTTACTAGGCTATTCGTAATGCTGCTTATCAATGTCAGAAACTTTTTATGTAGGCATACAGTTCACCCTTGGATGATCCTACGCTGCGGCTTAAAGAAAAGAACCTTATTCTTAGTAGCAGTGTTTCCAAGGAACCTGTTAAATCAATCCCTTGGAAATTGATTCTATCAAAGCCACCTGTATGGGCCTTGATAGTGTCTCATTTCTGTCACAACTGGGGGACATTTATTCTTCTTACCTGGATGCCAACATATTATCACCAGGTACAGTTTTCCAATGCCATGATGCTTAACTTTTTTTCTACATGATTATGACTTACAATTATTGTTAAAAATATGTCTCATTCTTAAAAGAAGATTCAAACTTATGAACAACTTATTCCAGAAGAAGGTGCCAGATCAAGAGATTTAATAGAAATAAAGATTTGACATCTTATTTACTAATATATGATATTAGGTCTAAGTGCACATATTTGGTCCATGAATGGATGACAATTGCCCAATATTTATGGCATTACCTAGTGAACTCCAGAAGGGCATAAAAATATAGATCAAATCTGCCATGAAATGCTACAGTGAAGTAGCAAGTGATGCACTAATTCCTAGCATCCTTACATGATAAGCATCTGCTGCAAAGAATAAATCCTCTCTTTTGCAGCCTATCCTGTGTTAAGAACGCTTCGAGGGCAACAAGCTACTTTGGTTGGTAATTTAGTCTTCCGTATCAACTTCCAAGGCCTTTCTTTTTCATATTATACTGAAAGTTCTTGCAGCTTGTCATGGCATGTCTTAAGAGTAAATGATCCATATTTACTTGCAAGATATTATTGGCCGAAAACAACTTCATAGGGAGTCATGCCCAATGCAGTATGGTAGGAGGTGTTGCACCACCATTCAGCCAAACTTAACCAGTTTGTCCAATCCATAGGTTTATCACATGTCATACATCTCAATTAGCACTCCAAACACCTGTTTACCACTTCAGTTTGCCCATTTGGCTGTGGGTGGTAAGCACTAGAGGTCAGTAATTAGACCTTTTATAACCTGAATAATTCCTTCCAGAATTTGCTAAGGAACACTGTATTTCTATCTCAATGATAAATTCTTTGGAGGAATCAGGAAGAGATAATACTGGTGCAGAGGTAAGGGCCCTGGTGAGTCCTAAAAGCGGTCTTGCACACATCTTCATCAGCCATCCTAATCTGATGATACCCTGATCTTAGGTCCAACTTAGAGAAAAATCTGGCACCATAGAGTTCATCCAACAAATCTTCAATCACCAGTATTGGAAATTTGTCCTTTACAGCGCTCCGACTAATTCTTCTATAGTCAATACGGATTCTCCAAGTACCATCTTTTTTTCACCATAATAATAGGTGAGGAATATGGACTAGTACTATGCCTTATAACTCCAGAGTTAGGCATGTCGAGTACCATTTTCTCAATATCAGCCTTTTGCACTGCAGGGTACCTGTAGGGCCTTACACTGAGTGGTGAGGTTCCTTCCTTTAATAATATCCTGTGGTCATGATTTCTATGGGGTGGCAATCCTTTAGGATCTTCAAAAAGGTACAGATCGTCAAATTGCTGGAGCACTACCTTTAACCCCTCTTGTTCTTTATCCCTTATTTTCTCTGTTGCTGGTTAGTGTAATGTGTTTCCCCCCACAGACTTTAAAAGAGCAACGGACATCATAGACAAGGATGCTAGTTGGGACAACAACTTGTTCATCTGACCCTGATAAATAAACTTCATAATAGAAGGTTGCGCACCTCTTAATGAAACCTTTTTTTTCCATGTAACACGAACTCCATCTTCAACTCTCTAAAGTTCCATTTAATATCTCCCAATGTAATTAACCACTCAATGCCTAACACTACATTACATCCATCCAGTGGCAAAATCAGTATATCAGCAACAGAATCTACCCCTTGCATCCGCCAAGAAAAACCTTCACACACGTAATTGCAACACACACTATTACCATCAGCTACTGCCACAACAAAGGAAGTAATCTTTTTAGTTTGCAACCTAGTCTCTTAGCTGTGTGGAAGTCCAAGAAATTGTGAGTGCTACCTGTGTCAATGAGGATCTGTACAACCTTTCCTTTTATGGACCTTGTGACTTTCATAGTCTTGTAGTCAACAATTCCGGTCATGGCATTAAGTGATACCCTTGGAGTGGTTGAACGTTCCTCTCCTTCTCTTGAGGCCATTTCATACTTTCCCAATCAAATACATCCTCCTCTCTGTCCATTTCAAGCATTTTAGAACCCTCTCCCAATTCTAGATAAGGCAGTTGCCTCTTCTTCATTCATTGGTGACCATAACTGTACTTCTCATCACACCAAAAACACAAACCCTTGCTCCTTTTCTCTTCCATTTTTGCAGGTGTTAACATTTTTGGATTTCTGTAGGGTGGTTTATATGTGGAGTTTTGGAACTGACTATTGGGAAGTTTAGGATTTGATTTAGGAGGAGGTAATATTGGAGGTAGTGATCTGGGAGTGATGGTGGTGGGTTGTTTATGCGGTGATAGGGTTTGTTCTTGAATCCTAGCCAAACCAATAGCTTTCTCGAAGGTACTTGGTTGAAACATCTTAATAGGGAGTCCAATTCCAAGTTTAAGGCCTCTTACGAAGCAACTTACAATATAGTCGTCGTTCAAATCTACCCGGATTAGCAATTCATCAAACACATCAACATAATTTTGGACAGAAGAAGTTTGTCTAAGATCTTTTTAAGTCTCCCATGGGGTCATCATACAATGCAGTACTGAATTGAGAAAAAAGAGCTCTAACATACTAACCCCAAGATCGCCAATCACGAGTGATTCTTGTCTTCATAAACCCTTGATACCATTGTAGAGTCCTTCCTTTGAAATGCAAAGATGCCAATGTCACCTTGGCATTGTCAGGAGTTTCATCCATCTCAAAAAAAATGCTCTCTTGTAAAACCAATCCTTCAAGTCCCCACCATCAAATTTCGGAAATTCAATCTGTCGACTCGCGTACGCAAGCTGTACCCAGTCTCCCTTGGATCTTCGTTGTTAGATTGTGAATGATCGTATGCACTAATGTTGTAAATAAGTGTAATCATAGATATTTGTGGTAGTAATCATATAGATAGCATAGCAGATTTGGTGGGATATCATAGCAAATTTAGAGGGATTTTAGTGGAAGATTTACAGGGATTGACTAACTGATCTTTAGGGATAGGAAAATGGATCTTTAGGGATATGTATTGTGTATATTCTCTATATAATGGAAAGACTCTCACTTTGAGAGGCATTCAACAAAATTCTTGACATGGTATCAGAGCCTTCTCTTGGCTGTCTTGTCTCATAAAGTTCTTCTGTGGTTTCTTTCAAGTTTTTTGAAATCTTGGTCTTTTTGTTGACTGATTGTCGACAATCAGTCCTAACACCTAGGACTTTTGTTTTTGGTCACTCTAGTTATTTGCTTGAGTCTTTGTTTTTTTCATAGCATTCAAAAGTATGAATTCACATCACTTTGAATCCTTCAGTGTTCGTTTCACTAGAAAAAATTATTCTTCTTGGGAATTTCAATTTCAGTTATTTGTCACTAGAAAAGAATTATGGCGCTATATAGATGGAAGTGATCTTTATCCTACTGATCCTACAAAGTTAAGTGAATGGAAGATTAAAGATGCTCGGGTGATATACATGGATTTTAAGATCAATTGACCCTCTTATTGTTCTTAATCTCAGGCTATACAAGACAACTAAGGCCATGTGGGATTATTTACAAAAGGTTTACAACCAAGATAATAGCACAAGATGCTTTCAGTTAGAGTATGATATTGCTAGTTACACTCAAGGAGATCTTTCTGTGCAGGAGTATTTTTCTGAATTTCAGAACTTATGGGTAGAATTTACAAATATTGTCTATGCCAAAATACCTGCCAAATCTCTCTTTGTGATTCAGGCAGTTCATGAGCATAGCAAGCGAAATCAATTTTTGATGAAATTACGCTCCGACTTTGAGAGTGTTCGCTCTAGCTTGATGAACCGTTAACCATCTCCTTATTTGGACTCTTTTCCGGGGAATTGCTTCATGAAAAGCAACATTTAGTCACACAAAATGCTTTCAAGAAAGAAAATGATGTCACTGTTGCATTTGCTGCTTAAGGTAAAAGAAAGAGAAAGGATATGACTGGAACTCAGTGTTACAGTTGCAAGGAATACAGTCATATTGCTAGTAATTGTGGCAAGAAGTTCTGTAATTTTTGTAAACAACAAGGACACATTATCAAAGAGTGTCCCACGTGCCCTCAAAATCGTAAGGTCAATGCCTTTCAAGCTGGGATAAATGGTTCCACAATTGATAACTCATCTTTAGGACAAGTTCTTACTTTTGAAATGGTACAACAAATGATTGTGACAACACTTTCTGCATTGGGACTCAAGGTAATGAAGTTACATCGAGCTTTTGGTTTGTTGATTTAGGTGCTTCCAAACATATGACCAACTCAACGAGCATACTAAAAAATGTTCGTAAATATCAAGGTCCATCACAAGTACAGGTTGCCAATGGTAGTAATTTACCCATTACCAAGGTTGGGGACATTACTCCAACTTTCAAGGATGTTTTTGTTTCACCAAAGCTCTCAACGAATCTTATTTCAGTTGGACAATTGGTAGATAACAATTATGATGTGAATTTTTCTCGTAATGGTTGTCTTGTGCAGGATCAGGTGTCGGGGACGATAATTGCGAAGGGGCCTGAAGTTGGAAGATTGTTTCCTATACACTTTTCCATTCCTCATGTTCTATCTTTTACTTGTATTTCTACCTCTAGTCAGACTGAGATTTGGCATAAGTGTCTAGGAGATTCAAATTCTATTGTCTTGTCTCATTTATCAAATTTTGGTTTGTTAGGCAATAAAAATCAATTTTCACCTGCTTTCATTGATTGTTCTACTTGTAAATTAGGCAAAAGTGAAACTCTTCCTTTTCCTAATTTTGGTAGTCGTGCTACAAAGCGTTTTGATATCATTCATAGTGATTTTTGGGGTATTTCACCAATTTTTCTCATGCTCATTTCAAATACTTTGTGGCATTTAGTCAGTGTACATGGGTATATTTTCTTCGATCCAAATCTGAGGTATTTTCCATCTTCAAGACTTTTTTGGCTTACATTGAGAGTTAATTTTTTACGTGCATCAAATTATTCAGATTTGATTCTGGTGAAGAATATATGTGTTATGAATTAAAAAATTTCTTGCTTGAGAAAGGAATTGTCTCACAACACTCTAGCCCGTATACGCCACAACAAAATGGAGTAGTTGAGCATAAAAATCACTATCTTCTAGATGTCACTCGTACTTTATTGATTGAGTCCTGTTAGAATCCTTAATTATAGGGACTTAAGAATTATAGGATCAATTACAGGGATATGATGCCAATCAGTTATTCTGTAAATATTCAGCTGCCTTGTATGGAGCCCCAAGCTCCTGTGTATATTGACCTAATGCTATATCTCTCAAAATACAATAAAAAAGAGAGAGTTCAGCCCGAGGACGTAGGCACTACTTGCCGAACCTCGTAAATCATTTGTATTATTTTTTCTTTATTTTTTTCTACATGGTATCAGAGCCGTAAGGTTACTGTTCATCTTCACGTCACTATTCACACCTCCGATCAGAAAAATTCCACCACCGACGAGTGTGGGATTCCCCTTCCGGCCAACCCTTCAAACTCCATCGCCGGATATTTCTCCACGCGCGTCCTTGCTCTCAGTTTGTGGATTTGTGGCTTTGTGGTTGGTCAGATATTTTTTCCTCCTTCAATGGCTGAAGAATCCAGTAAGGTTAGTGTGTCAAATACTTCAATGGTTGGTAGTGGTCTTCGCCTTACCCCAAATCTTCAAGTAACTACTGAAAAGCTGAATGATCATAATTATGATACTTGGAGTGATAGTTTTATGGTCTCTATTCATGCTTATGAACTTGCTTGGTATTTGGATGGTACTACTACATCTGAGCATGAGGTGAGTCCTGCCAAGTGGTTGTCTAAAGATGCAGTGATTAAATCTTGGCTCTATCACTCCATGGAACCGACTATTTATGAAACTCAAAATGTCAAATGAAATTTGGGATGTTTTGGCTGCTCTTTTTTCTCAGACTAACAGTGATGCTCAGGCTTTTGAGATCAGGAAGAAAGGTAGAGATCTTTGTCAGGGTAATCTTTCTGTAACAACTTATTATTCAGAACTTATTCGTCTTTGGCAACAACTGGATTCCTATCGCACCTGTCGAATCTCAAATGTATCTGAGCTTGCCGCTTTTCAATTGGATCTACGGAAGGAGCGAGTATATGATTTCCTATATGGATTAAATCCGGTATATGATCCATTTCGAGATTAGATTCTTGGCCGGGTCCCTTTTCCCTCCCTAGAGAAGGCTTTTTTCATGATTCGATTCGAGGAGAGTCGAGCTACTGTTATGATGCCTCCTGCGACTTCTGAATGTTCAACACTTGTCGCTCATAGCACTTCTGAACGTTCGACTTCTGACACACCTCGACCTTTTTGTGATCATTGTCAAAAACCAGGTCATATGAAGGATATGTGTTTTATTTTGCATCCCACTCTTTGTGAGAAATTCAACAGGGAGCGTGGTGACAGGGGCCGAGGTAGAAAGAATCATTCCTCATCTGGAGGACGACCACAAGCTCATTTGTCCGAAGAATTGTCCACGGATTCAACTTCGCCACCTTCCAACTCTACTGGTGGCTTTACAACTGAGCAACTTCTTCAGATTCAACAATTGATTGCTCATCAACAAATTGCTCCACCTACTACTTCCTCCAACACCTCCTATCACACTCAGTCAGGTATATGTGCTTTTTCTGTGGCACCCCGTAGTTTATCTTGGTTAATTGACTCGGGTGCAAATGAACATATGAATAGTTCATCTGAGGTCTTTGATTCTTACACTCCTGTGTCTGGAAAAATAAAAGTGGTAGATGGATCTTTGTCTTCTATTGCTGGCAAAGGTTCCATCCAGTGTACTCCTAGCATTTCCTTGTCTTCTGTCTTACATGTTCCTAATTTGTGTGCACATCTTATTTCCATCTATCGCACTTGTCTGGAACTTAACTGTTCTGTTACTTTCTTTTCCACTCATTGTATTTTTCAGGAGCTGGGCACAGGGAGGACGATTGCTACTGGTAGAGTACAGGATGGATTGTACTACTTGGA
>JAOTQR010000109.1:11109242-11128046 GCA_025774065.1 Solanum ossicruentum | reverse complement strand
TCACCACATGTCTACCAACCACGAGTTTGATAAACATCATCCTATCATTAACCCTCCTAACCTCAACCACATACTCCTTCAGACCCTCGTCTACTAAGATACCCACACCATTTCTATTCCTAGAACCACCCGAGTACCACAGCTTAAACCCATCCACATCCCGCGCCTTGGTGCCTATCCATCTGGTCTCTGGACACACGCTATATTAATATGTCTCCTCTTAAGACACTTCACTAGCTTTATGGATTTTCCCGTAAGTGATCTTATATTCCACGACCCGACCCTTAACTTGGATAACCCGGTGTCTCCTTTACCACCCCTACCCCTAACCCCTGACCTCGACTGATGACATGACCCTAGTCCATCATGAGGTCCCGACACCAGTAACTAAGGACTAAAAACTCTCTAGGCTACAAAATCCAGAAAAATACAAGTAAAACAGTAAACAATCTGGCAAGTATACAACTAAAACAGTAAACAACCAGAAAACTACCAACAACAGGAAGATACCCAAAAACAATATGCTATGCTATACTATACAACCCACAATAAATATGTAATCAGCAATATCCGGTAATATGTAACAACTACCCAGCACTATACTCACGATATATAACAGCAGCCTACAATCACGATAAAAACAGATAAGATATAAGCAGAAAGTACCAGGCAGCAAGGAAACAGCAGGCAACTAGAAATACAAATATCTAACAATAATCGGAGCCAGAGCTACAAATATAACAGTGATCCAAACAGAAATACAGATAAAGAGAATTGTAACAGTAATCAGCCTAGGAATCAGTAACAAAGAATGTCAACATCAAGAAGTACAGAGAAAAACAAAGAATTTCAAGAACAAGAGGTACAGAAAAATGGGGGAACGAATGAACCTGGACCGTCGAAAATCAAAGCTGGAGATTGTCGTCAGAACTTCGAACTCTTGTCTCACCGGAATTCGCTTCAGAGCTCGCTGGAGTAGATCGACGAGATGTCGACAAGGTAAGCTTTGTAGGAGCCTTGAAAATGAAGCAGATCTGACAAATGAGAAGTTGGAGCAGAGCTGGGACAAAATGTCGTCGAAAATGGTGGCCGAGAAACGTCGCCGGAGAGTAGGGGCCCGTGGAATCATCAAGATGACGACAAAAATGAAGTCGCCGGGATCTCAGAATACGCAAAGACTCGAGAGTCCCAAATAGGTACAACCTCCTAATAGAAAAGTACAACAGTTGAATCCTCCAACTAGAAAAGATCTTCTTCACCTTGAGAGCGGATAAGGCGCGTTCAATTTGATGTCGGAAAAGCCTTCGCAAGAGAGCTTTTCATAGATAGAACGAAGTTTCTTAGCCTTCTGTGCTTTTGAGAGAACGTCCTCTGATGGAGCTGGAGACTGAGTGGAGCGGTCGGAATCAAGCAACAGCCGTCAAAGCCGATTCTCGTTCTCGGCAGAAATTTGCCCTGTGTTCAAAAATACTGCAAACCCCCTGAGTTAAGAATACACAAATCAAATGTCCGCCCAATTGGATGTAATTGGGTCTATTCAATTAAACTTCATTCTGATGGAACTCTTGATAGGTACAAAGCTCGACTGGTTGTTCTTGGTAACAAACAAGAGTATGGTGTGGCTATGCGGAGACTTTTGCACCCGTAGCAAAAATGACTACGGTGCAAACTATTATCGCCATTGGTGCTTCACAAAATTGGCCTCTTTATCAAATGGATGTCAAAAATGCTTTTCTTCATGGTGATCTTAAAGAAGATATTTATATGAAGCCTTCACCTGGTTTATTCTCATCACCTACGTCAGATGTATGCAAGTTGAAGCTGTCTTTGTATGGATTAAAACAAGCTCCTAGAGCTTGGTTTGACAAGTTCCAGTCTACTTTGCTATAGTTTTCTTTTGAACAGCGCAAATATAACTCATCTTTATTTCTTCGACAAACATCTACAGGTTGTGTTATTCTTTTGGTGTATGTAGATGATATCATAATTACAGGAACCGATTCTTCATTGATCACTATCCTCCAACAACTTAAAGATTCTTCTCATATGAAAGATCTTGGTAGTCTTACATATTTTTTAGGTTTGTAAGTTCATAATGATGCATCAGGTGTGTTTCTAAACCAACACATATACTCAGGATTTGATTTCTTTGGCTGGCCTTCAGGATTCCTCCTCTGTAGATACTCCATTAGAATTGAATGTGAAGCATCATTGTGAGGAAGGTGATCTTCGTCCTGATCCTACTATATTTCGACAATTAGTTGGGAGTCTAAATTATCTTACTATTACCCGACCATATATTTCTTTTGTAGTTCAACAAGTTAGTCAATTTATGCAAGCTCCTCGACATCTCCACTTGTGGTTGTTCATCGCATCATTCGGTATCTTCTAGGAACATCTACTTGTGGATTGTTCTTTCCTAGTGTTTCTCCTATTCGTCTTACTGCTTTTAGTGATTCTGATTGGGCGGGATGCCTTGATACTTGTCGTTCAGTCACTGGTTGGTGCATGTTTCTTGGAGATTCATTGATATCTTGGAAGAGTAAGAAGTAAGATCGTGTGTCAAATCTTCAATAGAGGCTGAATATTGATCCATGTCGATTGCTTGCTCGGAGGTTGTATGGCTTCGTGGATTACTTGATGAGATTGGATTTCCTCAAACTCACTCATCCTACTCCACTCCATGCTGACAATACTAGTGCTATCCAGATTGCTACTAATCCAGTTTATCATGAGAGGACCAAACACATCGAAGTAGATTGTCATTATATACGAGAAGCTGTAGATAAAGGGGTCATTACTCTTCGACATGTGCCCAGTGATCTTCAAATTGCTGATGCGCTTACAAAATCCATGGCACGGCAACATCATCAGTTTCTAGTAGGCAAATTGATACTTCTTGATCCACCAGCATCAATTAGAGGGGGGATGTTAGATTGTGAATGATTGCATATATTCATGTTGTAAATAAGTGTAATCATAGAGATTTGTGGTAGTATTCATATGGATAGCATAGCAGATTTTGTGGGATAGCATAGCAGATTTAGAAGGATTTTAGTGGAAGATTTACAGGGATTGAGTAGCTGATCTTTAGGGATAGGAAAATGGATCTTTAGGGATTATGTATTGTGTATATTCTCTATATAATGGAAAGAGTCACTTTGAGAGGCATTCAGCAAAATTCTTGACGTCATTGACATTCGTAATACTCATTGGACCTGTGGATCGATCATCATTCATCCAAGACCTCAAGAAATTCTTCAATTCCTCCATGGATTGTGCTTGTCGAGCTTCCATGGACTTCCGAAATAGTTCAAAACCTTCCTTAATACTATCAACCTCTCTGCGAATTTCAGTGTAACGAGGTTCAGCCGTTGTTGCCGAGGAGTGCTGGCTTTGATACCAATTTGATAAACCTAACGAATTCAAAGCCAAATTGAACAACAAAAGGAACTGAGTTTGAGAACAGTTCCTGAACAGAAATTGAAGAGCTTCTTCAAAGATGAACAGAGAAAGAGATGCACAGAGAAGAATTAGAGAGATATTATTCCATTGACTTACTTGTTCATTACAAGTGAATCTCAGCTAATAAAGGCAGCTACCATAACTGCTCCTAACTAATTCACAACCGACTTGGCTTGCACCCAACAGCATCCTCTCCCTGACACTGTATGAATTATTAAGACTTGCACATTGACCCCTAAACTCTATTGAAACTAATTGGTACACATGAGCGACATTCTGCATCTGCATTTGGTATTGGAAAATAATGTAAACCTTAGAGATGAATGTGTTTCTGAACTTGTAATGTGTGCTGAAGGTATGTTAACCAAAAAAAGATATGGAGATATGTGGTATTCTTCTTCTTTTTATTATTATTATTATTATTATTATTATTATTATTATTATTATTATTTATTTATTTATTTATTATTTTTTTTGTGGGTGGGGTTGATTCAATTGGTTTACTTTGCAGTAAAGAAAGAGGTCTGATGATAAACAGAAGGATAAAAGGCAGAGAAGGATGTTTTTGTAGAGTTTGAGACAGTAGGAAGTTTTGTTTTACAATTTCATTTACGTACCAATGTAAAAAGACACATGAATTGTACATACCAGTCACTGTCATATCTTGAAATCGGAGATGAGTCTTGCCCTTCACTAAATCATCAACCTTGATGCTTAATCTTCATGCCGCATTAAATGATTTGTAGTATTAAATTAGAATGTTCCCTACTTAGTGGTGGTCGTAATTTTAGTGACTTCTACTGATAAATTAAAATTGTTATGCATTTCTGCTGCAGGTATTAAAGTTTAATCTTACAGAATCAGGACTTTTTGCCGTCTTGCCATGGCTCACAATGGCAGTCTCTGCAAATATTGGTGGGTGGATTGCAGATTCTCTGGTGAGGAGAGGCACATCAGTGACTGTTGTCAGAAAGGTACCAGTCAGTTCTATCGATGTCATTGCACTTAATATAAGTCTTGAGATTTTCAATACCCTGTTTCCTTTGTTTTCTAAAGATCCCTATGAGAACGATTTTTTCTAAAGCAGTTGTGATACTTCAATATGTCTGCATGCTCAACTTACATGACTGCTTGCAGACAGAAGATAATTTTGACTTCAATGATTTAATTCACTTGCATGGCTTCCTTAATTCCTAGTCGTAAAATGCCGCCATAGTAGATTCCCATCCTATGCTGAAGTCAATGTATTTTCTCCTTGGAGATTTTTTGAGATAGCACTGGTTGTATTTTTTAAGAAAATGCGCCTACATAAAATGTTAAGAGCATCTTTTATGAATTCATTTTTATCACTGTTGCAGATTATGCAAACAATAGGATTTCTTGGACCTGCTTTCTTTTTAACCCAGTTGAGCCATGTTGACTCTCCTGCATTGGCAGTTCTATGCATGGCATGCAGTCAGGTTAGTCTTATATTGAACAAGAATATTTGAGTCCTGCATAACGTTTCGACAAATATTGTTCAACTGTGCAAACTATCCTGTCCATAATTGTCAAAGGATGAACCATCTCTCATACTTTTCTTATGAGTTAACACTGTGAAGTGTGTAGTTTCATGTGAATGGATAGGGTAGGGCCAGGATCTATTGAAGAAGTTTAATTAATAATATGGCCTTTGTTCAGATAACCATCAAATTAGTTCTTGTTGATGGCCTGTAATCTCTTCTTGCTTTAGCTTATAAGGTGCCGGCTTTGAGATATTCTTCATACTTGAAACAGGGAAGTGATGCTTTTTCACAATCTGGTCTGTATTCAAATCATCAGGATATTGCTCCACGGTATTCAGTGAGTATTACCTTATCGTCTTTCCCCCTCTTCGTGTTGGTATTCTGTGAGTATAACTTTATGTCTTTCCACCTCTTCGTGTTGGTGTTTCTTACTGTATAATGAGCTGCAAATAATATCTATAAGTAGCCTTTGTGAATTTGTTCTCAAGACTAAAATTATTTATGATGTACTATTCCTGCATGTGAGTATAAATAGTTTAATGATATTGTGGGTAACATGAGTTAATGGATGATACTTTTGCAGGGGGTACTCCTTGGACTTTCCAATACTGCTGGGGTGCTAGCTGGTGTTTTTGGCACAGCAGCAACTGGTTACATCTTGCAACATGGTATTTCATCCTTCTCATTTTAATCTAGATACTTGTAGGCTGCCTTTGCTACAAAATTGACAACGTATATTTGTATTTTATGGTGGTAGTGCTTTCCACTTTGGTCGTTTTTCTTTCTTATATGGCATCTTCTGCTTTTGGGGATTGATATTTTTGAGACGACGGTCTTCTGGAAACAGCCTCTCTATTTCTATGAGGTAGTGGTAAAGTTTGCATGCATTTTACCCTTCCTAGACTCCACTTGTGGGATTCCACTGGGTATATTGTTTGCGGTAGTGCTATTGGGATCGACCTAAAAATAACTTGACTTATGTTTCCATTGTACTACTGAGAACTTCAAGACATAGCTAATCATGTAAAGTAAATGTATGAAGGGCTTACCTGGTTTTAATATCACCTGATTTCATATGTTTAATTTTAGTAAATCAGTTCTTAATATGGTTATTGTGGATGGTTTTCACAGGACTCACTTTGCAACTAATGACAGTAACTTAATTCTTTAAGACTGATTATTTTTAAAATATGGTTTCAACCATAAGTTATTTAGGTTAATATGATCAATTTTCTTTTATCCATTCACATAATGTATACTCATTGTCACGTGCATGCTTAGATATGCTTTTTGAAATTAGACCATTTGAATTAAGGTAAAATTTCCATTTATTCATCAAAAGAAACGTCTCTTTTGAAGCCAGAATTGATTTTTCTTCATACCTAACTTGATGCATCAAAGGATCTATGAATAACCATAGGGTAACTCGAAAATCCTTAGCAAAGACTTGTACAAGACGTTCTATTTTTCCATAGAAATATATTCCTTAAAGAGATTTGCATGCATTGTAGAAATTCCATTTTCTCTACGATTAATATCTTCTTTATCTTCTTTCGAAGGCAAAAAGATCTTCAAATATCATAATTTATGATCAATTCATTCAACATTTCCTTATTTAGAGGACAATTTTTCACATCTGAATTATATATTAGATATACTAATACTCTACCCGTTCATATGGAAATCTTGGTTCAAACTCTTTCCAATTGCATAAAAGATGCCTCTTCTTTATATTTATTATGATTCTTTCTTCACAAATTTTGTAATTTGAATAGTCTTATTACTCCAAAGAAGCCCGGTTACTCTATTTTAAGTCAGATTCTTCTTCCTATATAATTCTTATGTATATGAACCAACCACCGTCTTGTAACTATAGTTTGCAAAAGCATTAACTTATCAATTAGGAGCTACAAAATGATCTTAATCGTATTACATTGTCGGTAGCTAACTTCAATTTCACTTTCCACTCATGAGGGGGGAGGAAAGCCTTAGTTGCGGTCAGTATGGCTGCCCATTTCCTCATCATCTGTCATGCTATAACAGTGTGTTGATTCTTGAGACCAAATAAAGACATCGTAGCCTTCAAAAGCACGAGTAGTGTTAATGAATGATATTTTATGTTCTCTGGCTCCTCAGGTTCTTGGGATGATGTCTTTAAGGTTTCAGTTGGGCTTTACTTGGTTGGAACTGTTATTTGGAATGCATTTTCGACTGGTGAGAAGATCATTGATTGAAACTTAGAAGTGATTTCCAAGGAGACAGCAACTTAAGCCCTCCGTGTTATGCTGGACCATGCACTGCAATCAGGAAGGTTTGATTGGTTAAGAATTGGAGATGAATAGAGTTTTAGGCTGTCAGATTCGCCAAAAATAGTTTATGTTTGGAGAATCCGACACGGGTGCGGTATTAAAAGTGAAGAGTCTGCGCAACTTAGGTTTAAGGTCAATTTAGTTGAGAATAAGTGGGAGTATCTTTTGGCAGTTTACCAGATGACATGGGGACAAATGTTTTTGACACTGGGTTGATTTAAACCAGAATACTTAAAGATTTCCACGAAGATAGCAGATTATATTGGATTTTGATTGAACAGCCGAATGAAGGATACATTATTGACATAGTTTGTAAATAAATATGTGTAAAATTACTAACCCAATCCTGCAGTAATATACCTAAAACAGTGTTATATTTTCTCATCTTTTGTAAGAAATAAGGTCTGTATTAGTATTTGATGCCACTGACTAAATGTGAGCTTCTTGTGTGGTGGACAACAATTCCTATCAGGAAGTAAGTGTAAAATTATCGTTTGATTTCATAAATTGAACAAGTATTATTGAACATCTCAAAATAGTATAGGGATCAAGTAAAGATAGTGATATATTATTTCTCTCTCTATTGATCTTTTCCAACTGGTGAATGAACATTTAATTCATCTTATTGAATTTGTTGTTTCGCTGACAATGTTAATAACTAAATTACCAAAGCACATTCCTTTTAGGTTGATGGAATATTAGATGTTCAATGATAATTGACAATACATGATATACGCAGGAGAGTATATTTCAATTAAGTTTAGATGTCTCTAATTTACAAAAGATTGCCGACATGTGTTCATATTCTTAGTCTATTTGATTTAACAGTTTTGACAAGAAATATATATTAAATAACCTTCATTTTTATATTATCTGAGAAGGACAATTAAAATGGAAGTAAAGTAATTCATCTATATGTTTTGTCTCTGCCACTATTTTCTCAGTAAGGGGCATATGAGTATTGGCTGGATACTTTTGCTTCTGGTACAGTACTTGCCTTCATCTACCAAGACAAAATCAGTTCCATTATTAGTAGAAAAATATTCTTGTAAGAGTTCATGTCTGTCAATGTTTATTCCAAAAATTGACAAGTGCCTTTAGGTCGGCCATGAAATAGTATCATATTATATTGAACAGGTATTCAAATAACACATAAAATAAGTAAATGTTCTCTTATTAGATGGATCCCACACTAAGTTCAAAAAACCTAGAAAAACCCTAATCGCTGAACCTGAGCTCCGGCGACTATGACCTCACCTCCCTACTGGACTTGACAATCCACCACTCCATAAACCTTGTTTTGCGGAACTTCTCAAACCCCCACCTTCTATCACTAAATCTGTGCCGATGAAACCCGTTGAATTCCTCCACGGTGAGCCACATATCGTATGAGAAAAAGAGGAAATCAATCAAATGATCATCAACGAGAACCTTCAGTTTGCGGTTATTGGCAAGTTCTCATATGGCAGGCGCGACTTCCAAGACCTTAAAAGACGGATACCCAAACAATGCGACCTCAAGGGAGAGTGCAATATTGGGGTCCTCAATAACAGTCATATACTGATTAGGGCTTCTAATATGGAAGACTATGTCCGCATTCTTTCTAAACCAGTTTCTTACATTACTCATAAACACTAGACCTACACTAGGAGAACCCTAAAATGGGATCTTATGTTTGACCCCGAGTAGGAGACCACGATTGCCATTGCGTGGATCTCTTTTACCTCCTTACCTCCCAATTTTTTTGGGAAAGAGACCATATTCTCACTTGCTTCATGAGTGGGGAAGCCTCTTCAGGTGGATTTGGCTACCAGAAATTAGACTAGACCTAGTTGCGTCCGAGTCAAGGTTGAGGTCAACCTTCTAGTGATTTTCCCAAGAGAATCAATGTGGGTCTTAGGAAAAAATCTAGGAAAGTATTAGATAAATAGATCAATATTAACTATGACCACATCCCCAAATACTATGATAATTGCAAGATTCAGGGTCACAATGAGCAATAATGTTATGTGTTCCACCCTGAGCTGTACCCAAAAGCAGAAGGAAATGATGAGGAGAAGAAGAACCAAGATACCACAACTAATCCCAAGGATGAAAAATAGGTTGCTGACAAGCAATAGGAGCAGGAGCAGTTTAAGGAACCCAAGGCAAAAAAGGGTAAAAATAAGGGGAACAACACTAAGATTTCTCATATTTGGAATGTTAGGGGAAAGATCCAACAACTGGATAAGAAGGTTACAACAAATAACCAGTTTGAAGCAGCAGACAATGGGATAAGGAAGCAGCACCCAAGGAAAATGCCTATCCAGTATCCACCAAAGAGTGGGTAACTGAGATATTCCCACCAGAGGAGAGAGCTTTGAAGGACAGTACCAAGGAACCATCCTCTGAGACTGTTGCCACCAAGAAACAAGATGAAGGAAAGGATTCCACACAGGTTGAAGGACCCAATGACGATGAAAGTGCCAACAAAGTTGGAGAGAGAGTTCCTGAAGAAGGCTTAAGTGACTCCACCAGCTTTGACATGGAAGGAAGCATAGTTATTGCAACATTGTTCTTAAAGAAGCTCACAGTGACAAGACCCATGCAGATATGCAAGCCCATGCGCCCCGTGATGCTGATGAAGGGGATGATTTGGTGGTTAATATTTCCAACCGCTAAGGAAGGGGACTTGTCGCCTAGACAGGTGACTAATCTGAAAAAGGAGAACAAGAAGGCCCATGAATCCCCTCCACTATAGGTATTGATAAGGAGCAGCACAGGAAAGGGGAGCCATGATCAACTACTAGAAATTTGGACTTCAACTTTACGATACCCCGCTACGACTCGTAAAATGGTTTACGACCCATAAAGGGGTTTCATATGATGAAATTTCAGAAAGTCCTAATCTCTAATCCTTAGGGCACAAACCATCTTCTACGACTCGTAAAACCATCTACGGATCGTCTGCATGTTCGTAGAATCAACTTTAGAAATAACCCCTCACTGGAATTGTTCACGAAACCACTTCATGACCCTTAGAAGGATCTATGACCTATAAAGGGTCTCGTATAGCAACAAAACCTGCAACTTTTGAAAATTTTCCCCAAATCAAGTCCAAACCAGTAGTGTTGCAAATATAACACAAAAACACATAAAACAAATTAACATCGCATTGAGAACACACAATATTCCAAGTTTTAAGCATCAAAAGTGTTGTATTTTGGCAGCACATCAACACCTTCAATTTAAAATTGTTGCTTGTCCTCATGCGACGGACTCAATCTATATAGATAATACAGTAACACATAAACCTCAACCAAATGGCATACACCACATACATCTCAAACTCAGACACCCATACTAACTTTTCAAAATAGGATCAGATAGCTATCTAGCAAACTAATACGGACTAGTGCATATGACAACACCACTATGACAAGTGAGGTACTATCAACAATCCACAATCACTGACCAAGTCTAGTGCTAACAATACAATACAAGTGCCCTCACAGAAAGAAGTCCCATATCTGACATTCAATGATGTTTTCATATATAACCTTGGGACTATGCAAAATCACTCACTCTCACAAAAGATATTTATGCATCATTCCTAATACCATAGGCTTGCCCTTATACTCGTGACTAAGACCTTCAACCAACTGGATTAGGATCACCTTAGGAATTTCTAGGCTTGTAATGTAGGCCCAGGGGGCTTTGGTATGCTATTTTAGGAGTATAGTGACTAAAGGCCCGCCTTGACACTGCATTTTTCTATATTTTTGCCCTACCAACTCTATTATTTTCATCTCATTTTCCCTTTCTCCTATTTCAAGCTTTTTTGGGTGCTTTCTTTTCATTTTTCAGCTTTTTGCCTTGTTCTTTTTACACTTTATTTTTCTTTTTAGCTCACATTAGGGATTTTCTTTTTACACTTCATTTTTCTTTTTAGCTCATTTTTTAGCTTTTTGCCTATTTCAAGTATTAGTACTATATGCTACAAATACTATCTAAACGTCCTAAAAATGTCAGTTCAACAGAAAGAAAATATCCATGGGGAAAAAGAACATAGACAAGAAAATCCAAGGATAAATAATTGGGATAGTTATGGACCCAAGCTACTCACACTTTACTAAGGCCCATAACTACCCACACCCCATTGAAAAAGATGTGCATTGTCCCCAATGCACAAAATCAGAGCAAACTAAAAACATATAGGGGTCAAAACATACCTGGGCGCCTAAGCGCCAGTGTCCACCTTGGGTTGCCTCCCAAGCAGCGCCTGATTTATTGTCACAACAGGACATAGATGACTTTAGTACTCAGACTTCCTCAAGATCCCATTCTTCCACCAATCTCTTCCACATTTATAAGGTATGGTTTGAGTCTTTGGCCATTTACCTTGAAGGTTCCTCCACTTCGTCTCTCCAACTCAATGGCCCTATGATCGAAGACACATGCTACTCGAAAGGGTCCCATCCATTTGGATTTAGGCTTCCTAGGAAACAACTTCAATCTTGAATTGTAGAGCAACAACAATTCCCTTGGTGCGAATTGGCGGTTCTTTATACGGCGATCATGTTGTAACTTCATTCTTTGTTTGTACAAGGCTGAGCTCTCATATGCCTTCAACCGAAACTCATCAAGCTCATTGAGTTGTCTCAGCCTAGAGTTTGCTGCTTCATTCCAATCCAAATTGAACTTCTTCAATGCCCACATTGCTTTATGCTCAAGTTCCATTGGTAAGTGACATGCTTTCCCAAAGACAAGTTGGTAGGGAGACATACCTATAGGGTTCTTGAATGTTGTCCGGTATACCCTAGTCCGTCATCCAGCTTCCGCGAACAATCTGTCCGGTTTGTATTCACAGTCATGGATATAATCTGTTTAATTTTCCAATTGGACACCTCCACCTGCCTGTTCATCTAAGGATGATAAGGTGTCGCAACCCAATGTTTCAATCCATACTTTTCAAGAAGAGCTTTAGAAAGTCTATTGCAGAAGTGAGACCCTCCATCACTGATGATTACCTGATGGGTGCCAAACATTGAGAAGATGTTCTTTTTCAGAAATGTTGTGACACTTTCACCCTTATTATTGGATAGAGCTATGGCCTCAACCCGCTTCAATACATAATCTACAACAACTAAGATGTACTTGTTTTCGTGTGAGCTAACAAATGGTCCCATGAAATCTATACCCCATACATCAAATAACTCAATCACCATTACGTGGTTTGGAGGGAGCTCATATTTGCGGGAAACACCACCTTCTCTTTGGCACCTATCATAAGCGTTGGCATAGTCGTGGGCATCTTGGTAGATGGTGGGCCAATAATACCCACACTATAAAATATTATGTGCTATCCGAGCTCCACTATGATGCCCACCCACCAATGATGAGTGACATGCCTCAAGTATACTCATCATCTCAATCTCAGGAACACAGTGATGAATAATCCCATCAGCACATATGCAGAACAAGTATGGGTCATCCTAAAAGAACTTCCTCACATCAGACATAAACTTTCGACGCTAATGTATGTTTAGGTCTGGCGACACAATGTCACTTACCAAATAGTTTGCATAGTTTGCAAACCAAAGTATCAAATCATGAGATTCTGCCAACACTCTCTCATCTGGAAAAGAATTGTCGATCTCTAATACATCATCAAACTTTATTATTGCCCCATCTTCCAATCTGGAAAGGTGATCTACCACTTGGTTCTCTGTCCCTTTTTATCAATGATATCGAAGTTGAACTCTTGCAAGAGAAACACCCACCTCATCAACCTTGGTTTTGCATCCTTCTTAGGCATGAAGTATCTTAGTGCTGAGTGGTTCATGTGCACCACCACTTTGGCCCCCAACAGATATGATCTAAACTTTTCGAATGCAAAAACCATTGCGAGTAACTCTTACTCAGTGAAAGTGTAATTCTTCTGGGTTATGTTTAGAGCTTTGCTAGAATAGTATATGGCATGTAATATCTTCTCTTGGCGCTGTCCCAATACTACACCTAGTGCAACCCCACTTGCATCGCACATGATTTCAAAGGGCTTGGACTAGTCTAGAGCTACAATGATTGGCATTGAGATCAACCTTTTCTTTAACTTTTCAAAGGCTTTGAGGTATACGTCATTGAATATGAACTTAGAATCCTTTTCCAATAATTTGCACATAGGGTATGCGATTTTAGAGAAGTCTGTTATGAACCTCTGATAGAATCCTGCATGCCCTAGGAAGCTGCTCAAACCCTTAATAAAGATAGGTGGTGGAAGATTCTCTATCACGTCCATATCAGCTTATCTTGTGCCTCAACACAATTCCCTCCTTCACCATGAAATGACATTTTTCCCAATTCAGCACCAAATGGCTCTCCTCTATCTTTGCAAAGCAATATATAGGTGTTTCAAGCAATCCTCAAATGAGTCTCCAACCACACTAAAGTCGTTCATGAGGACTTCAATAGTTTCTTCCACCTTGTATGAGAAGATAGCATCATACATCTCTAGAATATTGTTGGGGCGTCACACAACTCGAATGTCATCCTCTTAAATATAGAGGTGCCATTGGGGCATATAAATGTCATCTTCTCTTGATTCTCTAGAGAAATAGCGATTTAATTATAGCTTGAATACCCATCAAGGAAGCAATACCAACCCTTTCCAGCTAGTCGATCCAACATCTGATCCATAAATGGCATAGGGAAGTGGTCTTTCTCTGTCGAAGCATTAAGTTTTTCTGTAATCATACATACCCTCCATCCTGATTGGCCGCATCGGGATCAACTCATTGTTGGCATTTGGTATCACTGTAATACCTCTTTTCTGTGGAACGCACTGAGACGGACTCACCCATTTAGTATCGGCAATCGAGTGGATTACTCCTACGTCCAACCATTTGATGATCTCCTTGCATACAACTTCTTGCATAGGAGGGTTGAGGCGTCTTTGGTGCTCAATAGTTGGCTTGTAGTCCTTGACCAGCTAGATTTTTTGCGTGCATACCCTGCGAGGGATACCAATGATATCCGCAATCGTCCATTTGATAGCCTTCTTAAACTGTTTAAGCACCATGACAAAGGTGCTCACTTACTCCTTATTCAAATCCACAACAACTATAACTGGCAAGGTGTTGTTGGCTCCCAAGAATGCATACCTCAGTGCTGGAAGGGCCTTCAACTCTAACACCGGTAGGTCTTCTATGGATGGTTTTGTGGGCGGAGACTCTCAATTCTGCAAATCTGCCTCTAGCTTAGTTTGTCGCCTAGGATCGTAAGACACCCGCATTTACTATCTCCTCATAGTTTGGGATACCATCACTGTCGAAGTTCATCAGCACTACCTCTAAAGTGTCAACACCCATTGTTACCTTAAGTGGTACTTCTGGTTCAACATCATCAACAACCTCGATAACAGATGCCACTCTCAAATCATTGTCTTTCTTTGCTTGCTAACAAATGTTGAACACAACCTCATCTTTCCCAAATCTAAACTCGAGTTGGCCCTTTTCCATATCCACCAAGGTGCGTCTAGTGGCTAAGAATGGCCTCCCCAAGATGATTGATCGACTTTGCAGTCAAAAATCACAAAGTATGTGGGGAATATGAACTTCTCAACTTTGACCAACACATCGTATAGTGTCCCTACAGGCTTCTTTACAATACGATATGCCATCAACAACCGCATGCTCATTGGAGTAGGGGCTCTTAATCCAAGCTTCTTGAAGACCTCAAGGGGCATTTGATTAATGCTAACACCTAGATCACATATGCAAGCTCCACATCTCCAATGGTGCACAGTATGGTGAAAGCACCCGAATCTTTTCGCTTCTGAACAAGGACTTCATAGCAATGGCACTACAATGCTAAAGCTCCTAGGAGAGCTCCTGACTCACAATGTGCTTTTTAGTGATCGAGTCCTTCATGTACTTAGCATACCCTGACATTTTCTCCAATGCCTCGATGAGAGGGATAATGATGGATAGCTATTTCAGCATGGAGAGAAAGTGCTTGAATTTTCCTTCCTCCTCCCTCTTGTGATTCTTTGAGGGAAGGGAGGAGGAGTCCTAGCAATGGGATTCAACTTTTGTGGTGCATAAATAGCCTCACTCACCACATTCTTGCCATGATCATCTCTTATCTCCACATCCTTGGTCGCATCTATCTCCTCTCGAACATCATCCTCATCAACTGGCATGGAAGGATTAATTGTGCTCTTGCCACCCCGAGTAGTAACCACCATCACTAACCTTCATTTTTAGGGTTTTGAATAGTATTGCTAGGCAGTGTACCCCTCTGATGCTGATTAAGCTGAGTCAACACTGATAATGTTCACGCTCTAATAAGAAAGCAGTCACAGTTAGTAATTAACCTAACTGGAGGTTAGGGTTGAATCCACAGGGAATACAGGGGTTGAGTACAAGACTTCACTACTAATCATTTTAAGCATTCACAACTATAATCTCTAAATAGGGGGATGGTTTGTGATTTAAAAACAAAATAAAATAAACACTAAATTATAACACTAGGAAACACTCAGTTTTAGGGACAACTTGGGAATTGTGTTCCCCATGGTTCGTTGACTCGATTTCTCTAAATAACATAAAAACATTTGGAGATTCGCATGCAGGACAGTAACTTAGGTTCTTCTAGCCCTCTTGTGAAGGTGCATGTCGAATTTCACCATGGCGCTTGGTTGGCTACCATGGCGTGCCAACTAACCATTACCTATTGTCCCAGTCAACTCCCCCTTGGCCAGGGTTCATTGATTACACGAGAACATATTAATCGAGTCCTGTCATCTATTTCCCTTTTCCTAATCGTCACTACCTTGGTCGGGATCGTGATAGTAGGCGGGGTTTGGTGTTGGCCACCATCAAATAACAATCAATATGAAGGGAATTAGATAATACATGCAAAACCCCAATCATAGAAATGCAGTAAACCTAGGTCATACCAAGTCAACTACCCATGGTTCTCACATACCAAGTTGTGAGTGTTTAGCTACTCATAACTAAAGTAAAACCAACAAGAATGCAAATACAAGGCATAGTTGAGAGTTTTAGCAATAGCAATGAAAAGTGTAAATACCACAAGTCGCAAGCGCAAAAGCTTGATAGATTGACAATGAATACAAAGCAAGATTTGCAATCCCCAAAATGAGTTTTCCAAGAAAAAATGATAAACAAGCTAAAACCCTAAAAGATTCTTGAGAGAATATTTAAAGGAAAATTATATGTTCTAAAAATTTGGGATCCCGAAATAAAACCCTAACTTAATGTAACTTAATGTATTTATAATGTTTGCATACAAACCCTAAAAATAACACAGAAAGACAGCTGACAGCTGGTACATCTCGCAAGTACGACACGTAGGGTGACCTACGAGTCATAGTTAGGTCTCGTATCAGACTCTTGGCACCTTGGACTCAACTGGTACGACCCACTAGTATGAGTCGTTGCTTGGGCTACGACTTGTATGCTCCTTTTGTAGTCTAGGCCTTCAGTTTTTGGTCCAATATTTTGGCTCTCTGATTCCTGCTACAAGTCCACCTATACGAGTTGTAGTGCAACTTACGACTCGTGGGATGGCCTCGTAGGTTTGGCCTCTACGTAGCAGATTTCTAAGTTTTTTTTATCTCTGTCTTTTTCTATGACACACCCTATGACTTGTAGCTTGGGCTACAACTCATAGGTGAACTTGTATGTCCTTTGATTCAGCAAAATCTGCAACTTTTCTTCAGAATCATGCCAACCTAACCTTTCTGCAAGAACAACACAGAAATACATAAAAACCATAAAAAGTCGCATTAAGATCTGACAGAATCCCTTGTTTTAGGTGTTAAATGTGTCATATTTTGACAGCACGTCAACACCCTCAAATTAGAATTATTGTTTGTCCTCAAGCGACGACTCAATCTGTGCAGACAATAAGAAACACATAGCAGCTATACCATGACATATATGTCTTTCACTCTAATCCAGGGACCCAACTATCATTTTCAAAACCAGATTGCGAAGTTACTGAGCACAACAAAACATGATGATGCACCTGGCAACCAAACTATGATAAACTAAGGAGCATTAACCATCCATAATCACTAGTGCAGCCATATGCTAATCAAGTAGTGCAAATGCCCTCACAGAAAGAAGTCCCTCTTACTCACTCAAAAAACATTTAGAATTCAGGGACTGAGGAAACATTCTCACTCTCACACTTTAAATTCATGCATATTGACTAACACAATAGGCTTGCCTCTATAATCATCTTTTGTCTTGGTGATAAAGTGAATTTGGATCACTTTAGGACTTATGGGCTTGTAACATAGGTTCAGGGGGCTTTGGTATGACATCTTAGGCAAGTAGTGACTAAAAGTTATCCTTGAACCATGTTTACCAACTCTTTTTACTTTCATAACCCAACTTTTTTCAATAAATTCACCCTTATTGTCCTGTTTCAAACTTTTTCTTGAGCACTTTCTTTCTATTTTCAGCTGTGTCTTATTCTGAACTCAATTCTTGCTAATTTTTTTTCTCAATTCAAGGCACTTTTCTTTTCTTTTTTTTCTTCACTCAGCTCATGATTTTTCTTTTCTTTCTTTATTTCCCAACTAGCCACCTTATTGTCATTACTTTACCACAATAAGGGCCACCCTCAACTTAGGCTTTTAGCTTGAGGTGAAGTACATAATATCTATTCCTCGAATTGGGGCCACAACTTGTAGCCACCCTCAACTTAGGCTTTTAGCCTCAATTAAGGTTCACATATACAAGGATAGACCAGGGCCAATATCAAGGTATTTCATCAGACAAGGTTAAGTTAGCAAGGTGCCAATAAAGAATAAGTACATGAGAAGCTCAAAAATTTGGACGAGGGGTTCACTCACTCATTTGGTGGGTCATTTAGGCCAAAAGTGGGTTTACTCAAAGAACAAAGGCCTAAGATCCTTTCCATATCAACCACATCACTAAACCAATTTTATAGTAACAAGGCAAGTTCTGAGTCCATACAAGATGCATGAATGCAGATAAATAAACTCACAACACACATGACATTGCACCCACAATCAAGTATAGACTAACAGGTCATGCTGCAAGCCTCAACTTACCTTCACATTATCTGAACAAACTTTACCAGATACCCAATATGCTTGAATGAAACAAATATTCACAATCACAAAGAACTTTTGAGGGTACCCAAGTTTTCATCAGTTTAAAAAGCATCTAAAGATTATGTATATGCCAACAGATAACACTACTAAGAATTTACACATTATCTACACTACTTAAACATGCTAGTTCAACAGAAAAGTACACATCCATAAGGAAAAAGAATCACGACAAGAAAATCTTGGTATCAAAAATAGGGGAAGTTATGGACTTGAGACTACTTAGACTTCACCTTAATACACACACACACACACACACACACACACATACACACACACACACACACACACACACACACCACACACACACATATATATGGGGAAGTTATGGACTTGTGACTACTTAGACTCCACCTTAACACACACACACACACAC
>JAOTQR010000109.1:11068900-11109142 GCA_025774065.1 Solanum ossicruentum | reverse complement strand
TTGTAAGCCCTTTAACCCCCCCCCCCCTCCCTCCTTTACATTCCTAAACCTCTCCTACACTAATTCTAAACCATCATTCAAGACTAACCCTTAGTCTCTAGAATCAAACTCTCAAAATTCTCTCAAGTCACTCTAAAGTCATTTTTAAAGATTCTTGTGGGTTTCAAGATTGGGAATCAAGGAAGAGCTCTTTCTTCAACAAATTTCTCCTTGAATATTCTTTATTAACTAAAGTATGTGGGTTTTGATTCTTGGTCCCTTTCATCCAAAAAGACCCAAAACTCTTTTCAAGTGATTGTTTATGAATTTTAGCTTATTTTAAATATGAATTTTAATATTATTATTTATTAAATTAAACTGATCTATGGCCTGTGTTTTAATATCAATTTTAAAGTGATTTTAGAGCTTATATGGTGAAATGCATTGATGTTATGAAGATACGAAAGTTCATGTCCCCTTTAAAGCTTGATTTGTTCATGGGTAATCTATGTTATAGTTTAATGTGCATTTTACTTATGTTTTTACTTGGATTTCATAAAATATTTTTGATTTTAGATTGAATCTCAATTACCCATGCTATTCTCACATCATTCATGCATATGCATTCATGAGCATTGGATTTTCTGAGAACTATGAAGTGGGTTAAGACCAATTATGCTTATGTAAATGATTTTGATGAGGTTATGGCTATGACAAGAATGTGATCACATATATGTCTAGGATTTTAGCTCAAGGAGCATTTATGGGTTTTTCCACCACTATGTTTAAGGGAGCATCGATTGACGTTTGAGGCGGGGTGGACTATCCCCAAGGGTCCATATTCAATTCTCAAGAAGTCTCTCCAAAGGAACTATTCCTATGCATGAAAAGTATGTCATGAAGTATGTTTTGGCTTTTAGCCTATTATGCGTGAATATGAAGAAAGTTATTTGGCCTTTAAGCCTAATAATGCATGTAAATGATTTAAAAGTTTATGCCTCTTTTACAAGTATGTATGTATACATATTCTAGTGGGATGATGACCTAGGACCGATGGATTTGATGTCGGGGTATCCCCAAGGGTCCATGCTCCTTTCTTTGAACTATGTGTCTTACATAGGTATGATAATGCCCCAAGGGTAAAAGAATGATTACGAATCTACCTTTGGCAAGTAGGTCACCTCTTTATCTACTATGGGGTAGACGACGGAGTTCCAAGTTATAGCTTACTTGGTCTTAGATTAGTTACTGTCCCATCCTAAATATATATGAAGTATTTTCGCATTGATGCATCATGTAGCCCATGGCATATTGATATATTATTCCCTTGTATATAACTCTTTCTATATATATGCCCTTGTCACCCTTGTCTTCTAACATTGAAATGTAGGTTTAATGAGTTCATATGAATTGCATGCCCGCATACTTAGTACATTCAAACGTACTAACGCATACTTTTGCCTACATGATCTAACCATGTAGGGATTGGAGATTTACCTTTACCCACAGTACAATGGCTAGATTGGAGCTTGAGATACTTGTCATAGTGGGTCATATCTTACAAGGACAAACCACCATTCCTCTACCTATGTTGTTTTGTTTACATCATTTACTTTGAGGTTGAGCCCGAGACATGTCTTGGCCCCCGCCCTATCTTATGATTAGAGGCATTGTTGGACATTTTGTACGCTCTTGTCAAATCTATATGTTATGTGTTATATTCATATGTTATGATTTTAGTTATCTATTTGATATGGCTATTATGGATTGATTATGAAAATTACGATAAGTGTATGCGATTTGATGTGGAAATATGGAAGATCCTAAGTCCCATGTTGCCCCCATAGAGTGAGTCATACTTACTTGCCCTTTAGTTCTTATGTGCTATGTGAATCCATGCAAACCCCCTATCCCTATGACATCCACATAGTGTGAGTCCTGTTTTCTCATCCCTTAGAATTATGTTTTTACTATTTATATACGCTTTCGAACAGATGATATGAATATGGATACTCTGAGGCTTGTTTGGGGACTCTTGAGTTTCCATTCGTCATGCCACTCTGAGACTCTTTGTCCGGGTCGTGACATATATATATAACCATAATTATAATAAATTACAAAACAAGGTGTGCTCTTACAAGTACAAGCCACTACTGTAAAAGGCCAATGTCTAGAACAAAAGATGGCTATCGAAAGAAAGGAGATTGTGAAGCAGCCAAATCTATCAATGCTTACCAAAAGTCTTCTGAGTGCTCCCAAAATCCCTCAAAGCTCAGTGCCTGTGGCTAGAGCATAGACTTGTACCATGGGAAGATGCAAAACGTAGGTGTTAGTACTAGAAAGCGGCACCTAGTGAGCATCATTGGCTAATCGAGTGAATTAGTATACACAAAGAAAGCTCAAGTATTGGTAAATACAACAAATGCAATAAATCAACCTGGATCAAGGAATAAGCATTTTCAAAAAATCCTCAAAACCCCAACTAAACCAACCAAAGCAAAGTGTAACCATACTGACAGATGTAGACTAAGTAGGCTCACATGGTAACAATCACCAAACTAAATCATAGTGTTATAGAAAGGTGTAAGGAACTAAGAGTTATGCTTGTACGTAACCTGCACCCCCATATGCGCGTAAGGAAGACCCGCACACAATCTAGTTGATAGAATCACAACGGAACCCAATAGAGTCACTAAAGAGTCCCAACTATGAGTATCACATGATCAAGGACAAACTATAAGTTGGTGTAAGGCCCTAGTTTAATGTAACGACCCCAAAAAAGTGTCAGAAAATGTGCCTCAAAATTTTCCAAAATCATAATTTCATATACCTCGAAATTCGTGTGTTATTTTGAAAATTTGACTTCATATTCTTGTTCATGGGGTCAAATTTAAGTGGATAAGGGTCTAACCCAGATTTTAGAGCAACCGTAGAAAAATCCAAATTTTCAAGTGAGCATGAGAATAGTGAGGTTAGAGCGTCTAGGGCGCGATGCGCCTAGTGTTATTTCTGTCTAGCTTTTTTTAACTTGGTTCAAGACTTTTAAGTCTTGGGCCTAAGCCTTCCCACACAGAAAAATACCTATACTTAGCAATGTTTCACCGTCATATCATTCTAAACTTTCCCCAAATACTCACTCAAACACTTAATCTTATATTTCTCACAAAATTCAAGCCTCAAAATCCTCTACGGATCTAAGGATTTCCTCTCAAGCTTCAAGTCTCCATCCCCAATCTTCATCAAGTTCATCTCCAAAGCTAAGGTATGTGGGTTTCTTCCATGGGTTCCTTTCACCCATGATGCCCAAGCTTCCTTTTCTTACAAATTGCATGATTTAAAGATGATTTTCTCATGGATCTTATTTATTATGAAAATCGTTGCATACTACGCTAGGATTTATGAAATTGTGACTGTTTTGCTATGCTTTGGGCTATGAAACTAAAATCTATTATGAGGTCTGGTGAAAGGTTTTGATGTGTGTTGCTTGAGGGTGTTACCAAGTATCTTTTGATGGTTTTTCTTTGAATTTTCTAGCATTATTTCACTCTTGAATTGCATGATTTTACACGAGCACTACACACCCTCTAACTGTTTGATAAAATATTTGGTTATGGTTCTTGTGGAATTGAAGGTCCAATACATGTCTTATGAGTTGAATGACTAAATGATGATCTAATGATGATGGAAACATTATAAAAGTGATGTATGTATATGGTGGCTTTATGATGATGATAAGAATGTTGTATGAGTTACTTTCAGGAAGGAGCACCTTGTTGCAATTAGATTGTTGGATTTCCATGTTTGTTGTGCTCTTGAGAAAATGGAGAAGGTCTTCCCTTTATGTATGAAATGTAATATTGTGATGAACTAGTTCTATGATCCCTACTAAAAAGGCCATGCCATAAGGTAGAAAGACTAATGATCCCTACCAAAAAGATCATATCGTAAGGTATGGACCCCTATCGAAAAGGCCATGCCATAAGGTGGAATAACTTATGGTTCCTACAGAAAAGATCATATCGTAAGGTATGGACAACCTAACAAAAAGTCCATGCCATATGGTAGAAACAATAATGGTTCCCACCAAAAATATCATATCGTAAGGTGTGGATATTATATAAAAAAGGCTATGCCATAAGGTAGAATGAATCATGGATCCAACCCAAAAGATTATATCATAGAGCAGGAGACGTCTTATACTACCTACCAAAAGGAATATGTCATAAGATAGGGGTATTGGTAACACTCTTCAAAAAGGTTATACCATAAAGCGAGTAAGGGTTATATGGTCCATTTCATGAAGATTAGTAAGGAAGGTTTGAGTATATCTTCCATATTGAGTTTACCTTCCTTGATCATGATTTACAAGCATGTTTGACCTTGAGCATTGATCATGCATGTGATATTGATGTTACACCTACCCCTTTGGTTATAGTGATGCATTTTGATCTTTGCCTACCTGTTGTTGCATTGCATCCTACATACTTAATACATTCCAAGATACTAACATATACTTTATGCCTATATGATATCACCATGTAGGAATCGGAGCCCGCTTGAACATCTCCACCCACGTGGCTAGTATGGCTTCACTCAAGTTTGTTGGTGAGTCCTTCATTCCAGGAACGTTACTTATGATCTATTGCTATATATTAAGGGTTTCTCTCTTTGACTTATGTATTAACTATGAGGGTGAGCCCGGTTGCTTTGTCTTAGCCCTCGCTCTTATCTATGTAGTAGAGGTGTTATTGGACATGTTATGTATCTATGCTATGAGCTTGACTCTATTGACTTTTGATGTTTATGATATGAAAGTTTATCCTTAGTCCCAATTCCCATGTTTTACATTTATCTCATATTGTCATTCTAGTTCCTTCCGCGACTAAGGATGTGTAATGATATGCTATGAGGCTTGTTTGGGGTTCCTTCGGGTTCCCCATTCACTGATCACGTCTAGTACCTAGGCTTGGGTCGTGATAAAGGTGGTATCAGAGCACTTGGTTGTTAGATCCTCGGAGTCCAACACAACATGCCGATTAGAGTCTTATTCATGGTTGTGTTGTGCACCACAACTATAAGTAGGAGACTATAAGACCTTTTAGGAGATGTTTCCCTTATTCATGTTTTAAGTCGTGCTATAGAGTTGAAGTAAGTCTCTTCCTTCCCCTAACAATTGTTCTTTGCCATGCTACTTATTTTTTATCATGCCTAACACAAAAGGAAGAAGGGCCCACACTCCCAAAGGACAACTGGCTAATGGCGAGCTTTAGGAGGCTCTCACTTTGCTTGCATAAGTTGTGGCCAACCAAACCAATCAAGTGGCCCAAGCCCCTCATGCTCCTACACCTGTTTCTCGGGTGAGAGACTTCATGATGATGAAACCATCGGAGTTCGATGGATCAAGGGTGGAAGAAGATCCACAAGAGTTTATTGATGAGACTTATAAAGTATTGGCCATCATGGGTGTTAGATCGTAAGATAAGGCGGAGTTGGCGGCCTGCACACTCAAAGGGTTAGCATAAACATAGTACAATCAATGGAGAGAGGAGAAGGGAGTCAACAATGTGGTTCTATGGGAAGAGTTCAAGGGGCCTTTCTTAATTGGTTCTTTCCTCTTGAGCTTAGGGAAGCAAAATTGGCAGAATTCATAAATTTGAGACAAGGGTCAATGAGAGTGAGGGAGTATGCCCTCAAGTTCAACCAACTATCTAAGTATGCTCCTTGCTTGGTTGCCGACCCAAGGGCTAGGATGAACAAGTTCATGATTGGTGTCTCCAACTTGGTGAATGAAAAATGTCAGTCTTCTATGTTGATTAATGATATGGATTTGCCCCACCTCATGATTTATGCTGAAGAAATGGAGGAGGAGACGTTGAGGAAAATAAGGGGTACTGAGGCCAAGAGGGCTCAGCTTGATGGTGGATCCCAACGTCTAGAGTCCGACGATGCTCCAAGCAAGAGGGTTGTTATGAATGGGGTGTCAAACCCAAGGCCCCAAGGAGATTATGGGTTGTCTTGTCATAGATTCCCAAAGTGCGGGAGCAAACATAGTGGTATATGTTGGAGGAACATGGGTACATGCTTTAGATGTGGGTAAATAGGCCACAAAGTTTCGGATTGCCCATATGTTCAAAACAAGGGTAAAGATGATCATGTTGATCAAGGGGATACTATAAGACGTAATCGGTTCTATGCTCTTCAAAAGAGGCAAGAGGTAGATGAGGCACCCAATGTTGCTACCAATATGTTGAAGTTTCCTTAACTTAAGAGTGTGTGCATTGTTGGGAATGAGTGCCACTATTCCCTTTATTATTATTGTGTTTCTTGTGTCCTTCTTGTGTGTGTCCTGAGTTGCTTTGTGAATCTCTTGGTGATTACCGCTTTGTTGAGTCTATTGTGGCTAGAAGGTTTGTAAGTATTGTTCTGTGGTTATGTGGTGTCTAGGTCTTGCCTTGTGACTTTGTTGAATTTGGGGTGGTGTCTTTTGGTTGACTTTTGAACCGATCATGTCTGTAGGTCACATGAACAAGGTTGTTAATCCCTACCTTGTTACGTTTGTGGTGGTCCTTGGTGATATGTTTTAATTGTTTCTGGAAGCGAGGAAGAGCTCGTGAATCATTTGAGGGTGATGTTGTGATTTGGAGGATTTCACTGGTTGACTAGGTTGGGTGAGGTTCAGAGTGGTGGTATAAGGGCTTTGATGGTTCCGAATCTTCTATAGTTGAAGGAGTCTAGTAAAATAAGGCTTTGATTTCTGTCTTGATTGAGTTGGGGGTCTTGGTGAGTGATGGTTGAGTAGAGGTTTTCACCCAAGGGGGAGATGGTGACGTTTGTACTAAGTGGCTTGTGTGTGTTTAAAGTTGATTGACAAAGATGGATCTAGAAGTCTCTATTCCTTTATGATTCCTTGTTGCTAGTGAGATTTGGTTATATGGGTCTATTAGTGCTAGAAAGGCTTATAAGGGTTACTCCATGTTCTTATTGCATAAAGTCTCGTGTCTTATGATCTTGGTTGAATTTGGTTTGATGGATTGGAGGTTTTGAGGTGGTTTATGGTACCAAGTGGGTCATGTGTGATTAAGGTAGACAAATGAGTTTAGGGTTATGAGTCCTTATAAAATGTAAAGGGAGGTTGGTAAGGTTGCATAAGGGTGGAATGACCTAGGGATATGGTTGTGGTTTGTCTAGTTCTTCATGTTTTTAGGTTGAGGGGAATGTGTTAGTGACTATAGTGTCAAAGAACTCTTTGAGGTTGCGGGTGTCGTGGGGGATAATTTGACTTAGGAGAAGGTCCTAGTAGAGGTATTGGATGGAAGGGTGGAAAGTTGACTAAAAAAGATGTGGTGTTTGTTAATGCTCTTTGGGACGCTCGTCTAGTCGAAAGAGTCTCTCAGGGAGCGGACATGGAGAAACAGTACCCGTATCTATTTCATTTCTATTAAAGCTTATGAAGACATGTCAAGTCCTTTCATGATTCTAAGCCTTATGTTTCAGCCCCTGTGTCATTTGCATGCATCCATGTTTATGTTGATAAGTTCATGACGATTTTGACACTTACATTGGTGTCTTGAAAATTGTATTTTAAATGTATTGTTGTATTTTTGTTGGGGCTGATTTACTCATGATTACTCTTCTCATATACGTTTCTTTGACATTTGTGTACAAATGTTTCCAAGGGGGAGATATTGTAACTATCCCAGAAAGTGCTCAGAAATGTGCCTCGAAAGTACCCAGAATTGTAATTTTCATATATCTCAAAATCCATTCATTATTTCGAAAATTCGACTTCATATTCTTGTTCAGTGGGTCAAATTTAGGTGGAGAAGGTCTAAACCCCATTTTAGAGCAGCCATAGAAAAATCCAAATTTTTAAGTGACCATGAAAACAGTGAGGTTAGCGCATCTGGGATGGATGTGCCTCAGAGTTATTTCTGTCTAGCTTTTTTTAACTCGAACCAAGACTTTTAAGTCTTGGGCCTAAGACTTCCCACATGAAAAATACCTATACTTAGCCATTTTTCACCCTCATATCATTCTAAACTTTCCCAAAATACTTACTCAAACACTTAGTCTTATATTTCTCTCAAAATTGAAGCCTCAAAACCCTCTCTGGATGTAAGGATTTCCTAACAAGCTTCATGTCTCCATCTCCAATCTTCATCAAGTTCATCTCCAAAGCTAAGGTATGTGGGTTTCTTTCATGGGTTCCTTTCACCCATAATGCCCAAGCTTCCTTTTCTTATAAATTGCATGATTTAAAGATGATTTACTCATGGGTCTTATTTATTATGAAAATCAATGCACACTATATTAGGATTTATGAAATTGTGACTGTTTAGCTATGTTTTGGGCCATGAAAGTAAGATCTATTGTGTCGTTTGATGTGTGTTGCTTGAGGGTGTTACCGAGTATCTACTAAAGGTTTTACATTGAATTTTCTATCATGATTTCACTCTTGAATTGCATGGTTTTACACTAGCATTACACACCCTCTAAGTGTTTGATAAAATGTCCGGTTATGGTTTCTTGAGGAATTGAGGGTCTGAAGCATGTCTTATGAGTTGAATGAATAAATGATGATTTAATGATGATGGAATAATGATGAAAGTGATGCATGTATATCGTTGCTTTATGATGATGATAAGAATGTTACATGAGTTGCTTTCATGAAGTAGCACCTTGTTGCAAGTAGATTATTAGGTTTCTATGTTTGTTGTTCTCTTGGGAAAATGGAGAAGGTCTTCCCCTGTAGTTTGAAATGTAATGTTATGATGAGCTAGTTCTATGATCCCTACCGTAAAGGCCATGCTGTAAAGTAGAAAGACTAATGATCCCTAACGAAAAGATCATATCATAAGGTATGGACCCCTGCCAAAAAGGCCATGCCGTGCGGTAGAATAACTAATTGTTCCTACCAAAAAGATCATATCGTAAGGTATGGACACCCTACTGAAAAGGTCATGTTGTAAGGTAGAAAACTAATGGTTCCCACTAAAAAGATCATACCGTAAGATGTGGACATTCTATCGAAAAGGCTATGCCGTAAGGTAGAATGAATCACGACTCCTACCCAAAAGATTATATAGTAAAGTAGGGGACGTCTTATATTACCTACCAAAAAGACTATGTCGTACGGTAGCGGTATTGGTAACACTCCCCAAAAAGGTCATACTATTACGTGAGTGGGAGCCATATGGTCCATTTCATGAAGATTGGCAAGGAAGGTTTAAGTATATATTCCATATTGAGTTTACATTCCTTGATCATGATTTACAAGCATGTTTTACCTTGAGCATTGATCATGCATGTGATATTGATGTTACACCTACCCCTTTGCTTATAATGATGCATTTCGATTATTACCTATCTCTTGTTGAATTGCATCCTACATACTTAGTATATTCCAATGTACTAACACATACTCTATGCCTACATGATATCACCATGTAAGAACCGGAGCTCTGCTTGAGCATATCCACCCACGTGGCTAGTACGGCTTCACTCAATCTTGTTGGTGAGTCCTCCATTTCGGGGACGTTACTTATGATCTATTGCTATGTATTAAGACTTTCTCTCTTTGACTTATGTATTGACTATAAGGGTGAGCCCAGTTGCTTTGTCTTTCCCCGCTCTTATCTATGTAGTAGAGGTGTTGTTGAACATGTTATGTATCTATGCTATGAGCTTCACTCTATTGTCTCTTGATGTTTATGATATGGAAGTTTATCCTTAGTCTCAATTTCCCCTTGTTTACATTTATCTCTTATTATCATTCTAATTGCTTCCGCGACCAAGGATGTGTAATAATATGCTATGAGGCTTGTTTGGGGTTCCTTTGGGTTCCCCATTCACCGATCACGTCTAGGCCCTAGTCTTGGGTCGTGACATATCCAAGCCTGGATCCCCTTGAGCCCCAAAAATCCTAGAGGATATGGCCACACAAAATTAGGGTATGAATAGGTGTATAGATCCACAGGTAATTAGCAACATCCTTGACCCGAAGTATCACATAACAATTGGGTCCTCGACCTAGGGTATCACATAACAAAATTCTCTATCCAAAGTATCATAATGGTGGGAAGTATCCCTCGCGGGAGAAAATAACGCCTAGTATAATCAATCGGGTCTCAGACTTGAAGCAATCGGTGTGTTATATCTCTCTAAACAAGTAATAATGTGCCAGAACAAAAATATACCCAATGGTTGCTCCTGACCTAAATATTAATAGGCGCACGGTCCTCAAAATCGACATTCATGACTCAGCATACCAATTATGGCCATCAGAACTCAAACCATGGGGCTCATCATCTGAGGCTTAGATACTCGAATATAGCCACCAGAGTTCAGAGCATGGGGAGCATCATCTAAGGGTCGAGATATTAAAACTCACTTACTCATCTAGTCTATCTGGATCCAAAACTTTTAAGTCATATCGTGCCTCAAGATAAAGGTTATCCCCATACATAACCATAACTATCATCTCCCTTAGATAACAACAGACACCCCAGCCTCAGGCAAGAAAAAGCAGTACCCAGTGACTAATAGCAGTACATAGGAGTATGCGCGTCACGAATCAGTGTGAAACTACACCTAACAAGGCCGAATGTGCCACTATCCAGTCAACACCAGGGAATGAGAGAGAAGCATGGAAACTATAGTGATATCCATGCATTTACTGTGACCAAGCCCAACAGAGTCATATATATACCTCAAACCACGTCACACCATAATATCTACATTAAAACCAAGCGACGGCCTATAATCAATGAATAGCCTCACAACCAGCATACCACTATAACATCAGTCTACACACTCATCCAGACAAGAGTTAGGTAGAATATATGTTAGCTCCACGATATCAACCCATAGATGGCCTTACTAAGCCTTCCTATAGTCAATAAGACCCGCAGTATCAAAACCACATCTGATACAACTCTAACATAGGGGTAAACTCCCTTCCCTACAATGTCATATACTACATTCCTAAAGTATGATTAGTCATATGTCGCATATATATCGTATCTCAACCCACCACCAGTACCTTTTTGAAGCAAAACCCAGTATTTTCCAAAATATATCATGATTCACCCCAATCATCAGTTGGAGTAACAAATATACAAGGGCTAATAGTTGTACATAAAGCATATATTTTGCAAGCAGTGTAGAATCATGTCTAACTGCAATTATATTACAATTGAGGCAGCCATAGGTATTGAGATAGATATAGATACTAGAACCAGTGCACAAGGTAGCATGTAATCACTTATCAGTTTCATAAGCTAGTATATTTCAGTAGCCTCAGGCCACACACACACATTAAAGCAAGAGTTAAGTTTAGTGTATATACCTTTCATATAATCCCAGGCCAATCCAGTCCTTATCGAGCCCTCTTGTAGTCTGACAGTGCCAAAACTCAACAAATATAGCAATTACAACTAACACAACCTTCAATACCACAATCACCATCCATATCATCATATATGTACACACAGAGCACAACCAACCCTATATAATACACATTCAACAATGCAATCCATAAATAGTATATCTCTACACATTTAGCTCAATGACGTATGCATCTCAACTCAGCCTAAGGTTTTAGAGAAATCCTAGCCTACCTGGCATATGATTTCTTGCACCCTGACTCAATCCACCTGAGATTTTACCCTCCTGACCACTCCTCAATATTGCTCAATTCTCAAAATACAATCCATGAGGTTAACACAGTCACATTGGATGTAAGATCTAGAAAAATGGGTTGTTTTATAACAAGAGCTCCTAAAACAAGGAAACAAATTGGACTCATGCCTGAAATACAATAAACCCATAAAAGCGCTCCCAAATTGGCCCAAAACGGCTCCTAGAAGATTGAGAAATAGCTTAAATGAAATCAAATTCTTTACTAGAGAATATTTCCTATAAAAGATTCTCAGGCAGAATTTACATAAACAAGCTAAATTCAGCCAAATCCAAGCATACCCCAACATTCTTCTCAAAACATAGAACAATTTCGACTCAAATTTTAGTTATTTCATTCAAGAATCGACCAACATATCAAAACAAAATGTTTTTAGAAATTTTGTGAATGTAATAAGCTAAAAACAGTTATTTCACCTCAAAATACACATTGAATCAAGAATCTGACTTTACCATAGCATTCCTTGCAAAAATTCATTTCACATAGGCTTTTGAATCATAAAAAAATAGAGTTATCTAGCAAAATCTATGCCCCATAGAACTTTTCTCTCAAAACTACCAGCAACCATCCTTTTATAGGCTTGGTCACCTCCGCCCGAATGGCCTCCACGAATGAGGTGCCTTGGTACATACTAGGCATCCGCGAACGCACCAGAAGCTTCACAAACACAAAGCTCTGGCATGTTCCCTTCTGCGAACAAGCTCAAACCCTCCACAAATGTAGAGGGTTAAGTTTCTGGTGTTGCACCAGCTAACTCAAAAATTCTCCCGAGGAATTCTGGGGCCGTTCAATGTCTATTTTTTGTAAATAAATAGTGAAACCATATGAATTTTGATGTTCTAGATTGTAATGACCTGGTTGTTCATTTTTTGCCTAATTTGTGAATATTACTGTTACCCATTTGTAAATTTCTTTGTGCCTATTTTGAACTATTTGTACTGTTGAAACTAAAATCATGAGTTTTAAGAATGAACAATATGAGTTTTGGCATTTTTGGAAGCTTAAGATGTTGCAAAAGTGGATTTTATGTACCATTTTGAGTTTCGAGTGTCAGATCAGAGATTTGTCAATTTCATTAGCTTCAGAACATTGAATTTGGTCCATGAGAAGCTATAGAACTAAAATCAGAGTTTAAATGAGGTTTTTAGGACAAGAGTTATGTTATTAGTTATTTTCAAAACCAAAGTTCGACTTTGGTCATTATTCAAAGTTCAGTAGCTTAAATCAAACTTTTGATAGTTCCAACATTTCCAAATAGTGAAAATAGCACTAGAAATGGTCTTGTCACAATTTTTGGGATTGTTGGGGGGAAGTTTTGAATTTTTGAGTTTTAATCTAGTTTATACGAGTTGCATTGGTAATTCAAGTGTTAAATTCTAGAATCTCTTATATTTTACTTTTTTTGTTTAGTTTTATTTGCAGGGTATGCTAGGTTGTATGCCCAACACAAGGAGCCAAGGCAATCCCTTAGTTCCAATCAATTTAGAGATCCACCGAATCACAAGAAGAATGACCTAAGAGAATGAGAATATCGTGACTGATGAAGCCATTGGTCAACATGAGGAAGATATGGGTAGAGATCAAAAACCACCACAAAGAGAGAATAGGCCATACCATAGGGCGTTCAATGAAAACCTATATGGATGTAACCAATATAGATTGAACTTTATGGCTATAGATGTTACTGGAGCTATAGTGTTGCCACCACTATCAGTAGACACTAAGTTCACTGTGTCTAGTGGTCTTATACAAGTGCTTCAAAATTGTTGTTTGTTCATAAGGCTACCTTCGGAGGATCCACACTCTCATCTCCACAATGTGGCATTTGTTTGCAAGAGTGTGATGGGGACCCAAAATCTTTCTGTAGATACGGTTGGTTGGAGAGTGTTCCCTTTATCTTTAACTGGAAATACGTATTTGGTTATCTAAGCTCCCACAAAGTTCTATCACTAGTTGGGCTGAGCTACAAAGAGCCTTTTTAGAAAGGTATTTTCCAAGGTCCAAGAAGCTCAAGCTTAAAGATCAAATAAACAATTTTGAACAATTGTTGGGTGACTTGATTAGTACCACGTGGGAAAGGTTCACCAAATGCTTAAGGATGGTTTCGAACCATAAAATTGTTGATGATGCCTTGGTCGAGATCTCTTATCAGGCACTTGATGAGAATAGTCAAGCTTGTGTCGACACAATCATGGGAGGCATGTTTCTTGATCAACCATTTCCATTAATCGCTGAAAGAATGAAACAAGTGGTTAAAATGAATAGAGCATAGGGTAAAAGGGAGAGAGGTGCTATGAAGACTTCTTTTGCGATAAACACCAACACTAAGCAAGCTAAAGTCAATAAGGAGATCATGCGACAACTTGCTAAACTTTGCACAAGCATGGACTTAGTCTTAAAGCAAAATCAAGCAAGTGTTCAAGTGGTGACCCACCAACCTCCTAAGGCACTCGTGTATGAAGAACCATTCTTTGATGAAGATGCTTGCTTCATGAGTAACCAATCGATAGGCTTTCGGAACAACCCTTAAGGGTCCAATTCGGACTATTGGAGGCAAGGTTCCAGAAATTAAGGTTGGAACTATAATCATGAGAGTGTGTATAGGGATAACTGAGGTGGTTATTATGAAATGGAAAAGTGCCAAATGCCGAATGGGGTAGAAGAGATAGTTATAGAAATGGTCCTTATGTGCCGCCCCACAACTGTAACGCCGGGTCATGTACCTCTAGGATTGAGGAGATTAGACCTTGAAGGTAATGAAATTGGATATTTCAAGCATAAACCAAAAGATAGAGTCTCATTCGATGGCCATTAAATAATTAGAGCAAAAATTTGGCCAAGTTTCTTCTCAATTGAACCAACGCCAAAAGGGCACTTTACCGAGCAATACGGTTCAAAATCTAAAGAATGATGGGCATCGTATGGCAGTCATGAATAGGAGTGGTAAAACCACCATAGATTTCCCTATGCCAATGGTTCAGGATGAAGATTGTGAGAAGGTTATTGATAGTAAAGTTGTGGTTGAGGAAGAAAGTTTGGAGAGTGACGGGATGCAAAGAGAAGAAGCGGGAGAGCAAGAAAAGGTTAAGATGATTCCAAAACCTCCTCCCCCTTTTCCTCAAAGACTTAAGAAAAAGGAGGATGATGGAAAATTGAAACACTTCCTTTCGATGTTAAAGCAATTGTTAATCAACATTCCCCTTCTAGAAGCTTTGGAAAAGATGCCTGGGTGTGCCAAGTACATGAAAGATTTGGTGACGAAGAACCACATGTTGAGCCAAGAGCTTTCGTTAGAGCTATAATAATGTAGTGCCATCATAACCAAAAGCCTAGACCAAAAGCAGGAGGATCCCGGTGCATTCACTATCCCTTGCACCATTGGTGATGTAGAATTCGCAAGAGCATTGTGTGACTTAGGAGCAAGTATTAATCTAATGCCTCTTGTCGTGTTCAAAAAGCTTGGTATTGGTACTTTTGTTCCAACAAGAATGTGGTTACTTATGGCAGATAGAACCATCAAAAAGCAAGAAGGGATACTTTTGATGTGCTTGTAAAAGTTGATAAACTCATCTTCCACGCTGATTTCATGATTCTTGATTATGAGGTTGATTTTGAGGTATCCATTATATTAGGTAGACTATTTCTGGCCACCGGGAGAGCCTTGGTGGATATGGATTTCGGTCAATTTCTATTGGGTTAATGATGCATAGGTATGTGCTTGACATCTGCCAATCAATGAAGCACCCAGATGAATTAAAAAGTGAGGTGCGAGCCATTGAAGATTTTTTATGATGGATGATGACTAAGTCGAGCCACGACGAATTCAAGAGTGAGGTGCACCCAGATTTTTTATGTTTGTATCATCCAATTTTTCCTTTAACTCCTTCAACTCCACCGAGGTCATTTGATAAGGGGGAATAGATATAGATTGAGTATTGGGAAGGAGATCTATGCTAAAATATATCTCCTTTTCGGGAGGGACACCGAAAAGGTCATTTGGGAAGACATCAAGAAACTCATTTACAATGGCGACCAACTCAATGGAAGGGACTTCGGACTCCACATCTTTAGACTTCACAAGATGATACAAACACCATGAAATGAATCTACCCTTGACCACCACATCTTGACTTTCCCACTCAAGGACAGGTTCATTAGGAAATTGAAACTTGACCCTACGGGTTCTATATTCAATAGAAGCACAGTAGGCATACAACCAATCCATCCTAAGTATGACATCAAGATCTACCATGTCTAATTCAACAAGATCACAAGGAAACAACATATGCAAAATGCAAATAGGACAGCTCCTATAAACTTTCCTAGCAACAATAGAGGTACCAATAGTAATAGACATTTCATATGACTCATGCAACAACTCGGGGACAACATGGAACTTTTTAGCAACCAAAGGGGTAACAAAGGAAAGAGTGGCACCTAGATCAATCAAAGCATACACATCAAAGTCAAGGATTTTCATTATACCAGTAACAACATTGGGGACCTCACCAGCTCCTTGCCTCCCATGTAGAGCATAAAATCAATTGTTCCTCGGGGCACCACCTTGAGGACCACCTCTCCCTATTAGGACCGTATTAGCACCCCAAACCTTGCCATGATTTCTTGCATAATCTACCTTCTTATAACCAACCTGCCCACACTCATAGCAAGAATTAGAACCCTTCAAACATGGGACTCCATGGCTCCTTCCACACTTAGGGCACACATCGATAGGAGCCACCCCACCAACATCTTGAGGCCGAGGAAAGTCATTGGCAAACCGCCTATTAGTAGCATGAAAAGGCCCTTGGCCTTGACAAAATTTAGCACCCTTTGGGAATTTAGCCTCAGATCGGGCCCTCTTGGCCTCATGCCCCCTTCTCTTCCTTAACTTCTCCTCCTCCATTTGCTCTGCATAAGTCATCAATCGAGATAATTTCATGTCATTAATTAGCATGGCGAACCAGTATTCTTCACTTACTAAGTTCTAGACCCCATCATGAACTTATTCATCCTAGATCTAAGATCAGCCACCAAATAGGGAGCATACTTTGAAAGTTGATTAAACTTGAGGACATACTCCCTCACACTCATAGCACCTTGTTTCAAGTTCATAAACTCTACAATTTTGCTTCCCTAAGCTCAAGAGGGAAAACTGGTTAAGGAAAGTCAATTTGAACTCCTCCCAAAGCACCGCACTACTAATCCCTTTCTAACCCTTCCATTGGTCATATCATATTTGAGCTACCCCTTTTAGTTAGTATGTTGCCAACTCCACCTTTTCATTTGGCCTAACACCCATGATATTTAAGATTTTGTTGACCTCATCAACGAACTCTTGTGGATCTTCATCCACTTTTGATGTATAGAAAACTGGAGGATTCATCCTCATGAAGTCCCTTACCCTACCTCCCCAGGGTAGTAGCATGAGGGGCTTGGGACCCTTGATTGACTTGAATGGCCACAAATTAGGAAAGCTTGGTGAGAGCATCCCGGAGCTCACCATTGGTAGGTTGCTCCTCAGGAGTTTGGACCCATCATCCTTAAGTGTTTGGCATGATCTAGCATAGGAAAGAATATTTATTAGGGGAGAAAACTCACTACAACTCTATAGCACAACGTAGAACATAAATAAGGGAAACATTTCCTAAAACGTCTCATAGCCTCTTACTCATAGTCATGGTGCGCTTCACAACTATGATTAGGACTCTAATCAACATGGTGGGTTGGACTCCAAGGATTTATCAACCTAGTTCTCTAATACCAAGTTCATCATGACCTGAGCCTAGGGCCTAAACGTGACACGACGAATGGGAAACTCGAAGAAACCCCAAATAAGCCTCTTAACTTGTCACTACACATCATTGGTCATGGAAGCATATGAAACATCAAAGAACAAGAAGGGGCAAGAGGCTAAGTAAAAGACTGCACAATATCATAATCAAGAGACAAGTGTCAAGCTCATTTCATAGATTGCTCATGAGTTAGAATCTTTCAGACATTGGCCTCTATGATTCCTTTCACATTTAGGACACACATTAATAGGAGCCACACCAACAACACCTTGAGGCCTAGGGAAGTCATTCGGAAACCTCCTATTAGTAGCATGGGAAGACCCTTGGCCTTGGTGAAATCTTGCACCCTTTTGGAACTACCCTCAAAACGGGTCCTCATGGCCTCATGACCCCTTCTCTTCCTCAAGTTTTCCCCCTCCATTTGTTCAGCAAATGTCATCAATAAGTCCATATCACTAATTAGCATGGTGTACTGGTACTCTTCACTCACTAAGTCGGAGACCGCCAACACAAACTTATTCATCCTAGATCTACGATCAGCCTCCAAATGAGGAGCATACTTTGAAAGTTGGTTGAACTTGAGGACATACTCCCTCACACTAATGGAACTTTGCTTCAAGTTCATGAATTCTACCAACTTAGCTTCCCTAAGCTCAAAAGGGAAAAAACAATTAAGGAAAGCCAATTTGAACTCCTCCCAAAGTACCACATTACCATTTCCCTTCTCCTCCTTCCATTGATCACACCATATTTTGGTTACCCCTTTGAGTTGGTATACCACCAACTCTACTTCTTCATTTGGCCCAACACCCATGATAGTCAAAATCTTATGGAACTCATCAATGAACTCTTGTGGATCTTCATCCAGCTTTGACCCATAGAGTACCGGAGGATTCATCCTCATGAAGTCCCTTACCCCAGCTCCTGGGGTAATAACATAAGGGGATTTTGGCCCCTTAGTTGACTTGATTAGTCACAACTTGGGCAAGCATAGTGAGAGCATCATGGAGCTCACCATTGGTAGGTTGCTACTTGGGAGTTTGGGCCCTTCGTCCTCGAGTGTTAGACATAATCTAGCATAGCAAAGAATAGTAGTTAGGGGAAAAACTTACCACAACTATATAGCATGACTTAGAACATGAAGAAGGGAAACGTTTTCCTAAAGCCCCCTATTCATAGTCATGGCGTTCTTAACAACCATGAGTAGGAATCTAATCGATGTGGTGTGTTCAACTCTGACGATCTATCAATCTAGTGCTCTGATACCTAGTTTGTCACAACTCAAGCCTAGGACCTAGATGTGACACAACGACTGGGGAACCTGAAGAAACCCTAAACAAGCCTCTTAAATTATCATTGCACATCATTGGTCATGGAAACATATAAAAGTCATAAAGAATAAGAATAAGGGTTAAGGGGCTAAGGGAAAAACTTGCATAAAATCATAGTCAAGAAACAAAAAGTCAAAGCTCATATCGTGGATAGAAAATATGTCCAACAAACACCTCTACTGCATAGATAAGAGCAGGGGCCAAGACAAAGCAACCGAGCTCACCCTCATAGTTAAAATAGAACATAAAGTAGAGTGTCTCAATACATAATAAGAGAAACATAGATAAATGTCCCTAGAATAGAGGACTCACCAACTAGCTTGAGTAGTACCGAACTAGCCACATGGAGGAGGAGGATGATCAACTTGGGCACCGATTCCTACATGGTGATATCATGTAGGCAAGAGTATGCATTAGAACGTTTGAATATATAAAGTATGTAGGATGCATTGCAAAAAGAAATAGGCATCATAGTCAAAGTGCATAACAATAGGCAATAGATGTCATATAACAATATGGCATGCATTACCAATGCTCAAGTAACTCATGCTCATATAGGTTATCATGTGTGTAGAAGAGATCAAGCTAAGTTTCCAAAGTACAAACCCCTTGGTTGGTTGATGATGATCTCACCCCATCACCCTGGTGGTGAAACACAAACCCCTCACATGGTTGATGATAATCTCACCCTATCACCCCGGTGGCGAAGTACAAGCCCCTCACATGGTTGATGAGTACAAACCCCTATCAAGATTATCCAGACTCTTAGTCCCCCCAGATCAGGCATGGTCTAATGTAACACTTTATATAGAATATATCATTTACATAAGCTCATTCATCATCATAACATCAATCATATCATGTCTCATGCTTTGCTCCTTCAATTCCTCAAGAAACCATAACTAGACATTTTATCAAACACTTGACGGGTGTGAAATGGTAATATAAAACCATGAAATAAAGAGATGAAATCATACAAGAAAATCAATTGTAAAACCATCAATCATCACCTTCTAACACCTCCAAGCAATATACATCAAACTCCCTCACCAAATCTTACAAGAGATCCACGATTTATAGCTCAAAACATAGCAAAACAATCACAACTTTACATAGATTTAACATAGTTCGTAGGCATGTTCATACTAGTAAATCCAATTGTAAAATCAACTTTAAATCATGAAAATTGAGTAAAAAGGATATTAGGGCACCATGGGTAGAAGGATCCAATGATTGAATCCCACATAGTTTAACTTTGGAGACACTCTTGGTGAAGATTGAAAATGGAGGCCTGAATCTTGAAGGAAATCCTTATATCCGGAAGAGGTTTTGAGACTTGAATTTAGGAGTGAAAAATATGACTAAGTGTTTGAGTGAGTACTGGGGAATGTTTAGGATGATATGAGAGTGAAATAAGGCTAAGTATAGGTAAATACACATTTGGGAACACTTAGGCCTAAGACATAAAAGTCTTCGACCGAGACCAAAAAAACAGTCACAAAAATGAACCAGTGCGGGTGCGGTTTGCTCTCTGGAAATTGACATTTTGGAATTTTAAATTTTTAATTGGTTGCTCTAAAATAAGGGTTAGATCCTTTTACCTCTAATTTTGACCTTCTGAATAGGGATATGAAGTTGGATTTTTGAAATAACTAATGAATTTTTAGATATATGGAAATTATAATTTTGAGCACTTCCGAGACACATTTTCGGGCACTTTTTTGTGTCATTTCAATAAGAGTCTCCAATATGTGTTCATCCAAAAAGATCTTAACATGACACAAATAAGGTTGTTAGAGCTCCTTAAAGATTATGATATAAGTAGGGTGTATGGGTAGTCTAGTTCATGTTTACGATAGTGGTGAGGAGGTGGCTAGAAAGGTCCATCGGTTAGCTAGATTGGGGGTTAGGTTGGATGATGTTGATAATGGTGGTGTAGTGGTTGTTGATTGATCCAAGTATTCCTTGATTAAGGAGGTAAAGGCAAAACAAGATCTTGACCCCACCTTCCTAAAGTTGAAGACCTTGGTGAAGAATGGTAAAGTGAAGGTTTTCTCCCAAGGATGAGATAGTGCCCTTAGGTACCAAGGTAGATTGTGTGTCCCTAGTGTTTGTGACTTAAAAAAGAATATTTTAGAAGAGGATCATAATTCTTCTTGTTATATTCACCCCAATTCTACAAAGATATATAGAGATTTGAGGGAAGTGTATTGGTGGGGTGGTATGAAGAGAGACATTGACAAGTTCATAACCTGATGTCACAATTGTCAACAAGTAAAAGCCGAACATCAAAGGCCGGGTGGCCTAGCCCAAGATATAGAGATTCCTACATAGAAGTGGGAGGAAATCAACATGGATTTTGGGGTTGGATTTCCAAATACTAGGAAAAAGTTTTATTCTATTTGGGTTGTTGTGGATAGAATGCAAAGTCAGCTCACTTATTACCAGTCAAAACTACTTATGGTACCGAAGATTATGTCAGGTTGTATATTCATGAGTTGGTTAGATTGCATCGGGTTCCTTTGTCTATCATATCAGGTCGTGGTGCTCAATATATGTCTCACTTTTAGAGGTCCTTTCAAAGAGGTCTTTATACTAAGGTTAAGCCTAGCACGGCCTTTCACCCTCAAACGGATGGCCAAGCAGAGAGGATATCCAAACCCTTGAGGATATGTTTAGTGTTGTGTTTTGGAGTTTAAGGGGAGTTGAGATGAACATCTTCGACTCATTGAATTTGCTTACGACAATAGCTACCACTCAAGCATTGGTATGGATCGTTTTGAAGCTCTTTATGGTAGGCATTTGTCACGACCCAAGCCTAGGGCCTAGACGTGGCGAATGAGGAACTCGAAAGGACCCCAAACAAGCATCTTAACATATCATTACACATCATTGGTCGCGAAAGAAATTAGACAACATAATAAGAGTAGAAATGAGAGAAAAGGACTAAAGGAATACTTTCATAACATAAGTATCAAACAAGAGAGTCAAGGCTCAAAACATAACATATCCAACAACACCTCTACTACATAGATAAGAGCGGGGGTCAAGACAAGCAACTAGGCTCACCATCATAGTCAATATATACATAAAAGAAAGATAGTCTTAGTATATAGCATGAGATCATAAATATTGTCCCCGGAATAAAGGACTCACCAACTAGCTTGAGAGAAATAGTACTACTCGCGTGGAGGAAGATGCTCAAGCGGGGCTCCGGTTCCTACATGGTGACATTATGTAGGCATAGAGTATGCGTTAGTATGTTTGAATGTACTAAGTATCTAAGATACAATGCATCAAGAGATAAGCAACATAATCGAGATGCATAAGCATAGGCAATGAGTAGCATATAATAATATGGCATGCATGGAAGATGCTTGACGTAAATCATGCTTTCATAGTATATAATACATGTATAAGGAGAGACCATCATTAGTGAATATCCAAGGCCTACCACCTCCTTGGAGAGTCGAATGAGGTACAAACCCCTAAATGTGGTTGATGAGGTATAAACCCCTCAACATGGTTATCAAGGTACAAACCCCTCAACATGGTTGCATGGTCCTATCACCTCTCGAGCAAGGTGATCAAGGTATAAACCCCTAAACATAGTTGCACGAGCCTACCACCTCCCGAGTGAGGCGATCGAGATTCAAACCCCTCAACATGGTTACCCGGGCCTACAACCTCCATAGTGAGTCTTGGTCAATTCATAACACTATAGAGATAATATTAATGCATACATTCCTTTCATCATCATATAGTCATACAACTCATAAGACATGCATTGGGTCTTCAATTCCTCAAGAAATCATAACTGGACATTTTATCAAACACTTGGCGGTGTGTAGTGCTAGCGTAAAACCATGCAATTAAAGAGTGGAATCATGCTAGAAAATTCAATATAAAATCATTAATAGATACATGGTAAAACCCTCAAACAATATGCATCAAAACCATTCATCAAGCCTCATAATAGATCTTAGTTTCATCTCTCAAAATATGCTAAAACAATCACAATTTCATGAAAACCCCAACATAGTGTGCAGTGAAATTCATAAGTAAGACCCATGAATAAATCAACTTTAATCATGCAATTTAGGTACAAGGAAACTTGGGCATCATGGGTGAAAGGACCCAATGGTTGAAACCCACATACCTTGACTTTGGGGAACTCTTGAAGGAGAATGGAGATGGAGACTTGAAGCTTGAGTGAAATCCAAGATCCGGATGAGTTTTGGACACTTGAAATTTGAGATGAAATATTGTCTAAGTGTTTGAGAGAGTACTTGGGAATGTCTTAAATGATATGAAGGTGAAATTTGGCTAAGTATAGGTATTTTCACGCATGGAAAGGCTTAAGCGCAAGACCAAAAAGTCTTGGACCAGAGTGAAAACTGGAAACAATTTTTACACTATGGTGCGCCCTTGGCGCGTCGCGACAAAGGTGCGAAAAGCTCTCTGGAAATCGGTTTTTTTTTTAAAATGAAACTGTGCTTCATTTGCTCAAAAATTGGGGTTAGACCCATTTCCTACTCAATTTGACCCCTTGAACAAGAATATTAAATCAGATTTTCAATATCACGCCCGGATTTAATTACGATTTTAGGCACTTTCGAGGCACATTTTCAGGCATTTCTTGGGGGTCATTTCAGTATCTTCTCCTTGGGAGCATTCGTCCCCGAATGTCAAAGAAATGTATATTAGAGATGTAAACATGACAATTTCATCCCACATAAGTATGCAACAATGCACTTAAATATCATTTCGAAAATCTCAACATAAGTGTGAAATCATCATGAACTTGTCAACTGAATACATAAATGCATGCAAATGTCATTGGCTGAACTTAGACTTGAAATCAAATTAGGGACCTAGAGTTAGTACCTTAGGCTTGAATAGAGTAGAATAGATAAGGATATCGCTTTTGCATGTTCGCTTCGGTCCTATGTAGCACTTTCAACTTGTTGATTCCTCCAAAGGACCTTAATGAAAGCAACGTCCTTGTTCCTTAGCCTCTTCACCTACCTATCCAAGATCTCCACTGGAACTTCATCATAAGTCAAGTTGTCTTCAACTACACCCACAACATCCAATGGAACAATAGCATTCAAATCACCCACACACTTCCTCAACATAGACACATGAAACACCGGATGAATCGAATTCATTTCACTAGGCAACTCAAACTCGTAATCACCTTACCAATCCTTCTCATCACCCTATAAGGACCTATATATCTAGGGCTTAACTTACCCTTTTTACCAAAATGAACCACACCCTTCATGGGTGATACCTTCAAATAGACCCAATCACCAACTTTGAATTCAAGATCCCTTCTCCTCATATCGGCATAGGACTTTTGGCGACGTTGGGCCATCTTCAACCTTTCTCTAATCATCCTAACCTTCTCAAGAGCCTCCATAACAAAATCTGGTCCAAACAAAGCCACCTCTCCAACCTCGAACCACCAAACCGGTGATCTACAACGTCTACCATAGAGAGCCTCAAAAGGAGTCATACCGATGCTAGAATAATAGCTATTGTTATAGGAAAACTCAATCAATGGAAGATGATCATCCCAAATACACACAAACTCTAATACATAATACCTAAGAATATCCTCAAGTGTTTGGATAGTTCTTTCGGCTTGGCCATTCGTTTGAGGGTGAAAGGCCGTACTAAGTTTAACTCTTGTACCAAGACCCCTCTGGAAGGACCTCCAAAAATGTGAAGTAAATTGAGCACCACGATCCGATATAATAGAAATAGAAACCCCATGCAACCTCAACAAGTTATGAATGTACAATCTAGCATAATCTTCAGCCCCATATGTTGTCTTAACCGGTAGAAAGTGAGCCGATTTCGTCATCCAATCAACCACAATCCAAATGAAATCAAGACCCTTTCTAGTCTTGGGCAACCCAACCACAAAATCCATATTAATCTCTTCCCACTTCAAAGTAGGAATTCTATGTCTTGAGCTAGGCCACCGGGCCTTTGATACTCGGCTTTGACTTGTTGACAACTATGACAATCAAAAACAAATTTGGGAATGTCCCTCTTCATGCCTCCCCACAAATACACATCCCTCAAATCTCTATACATTTTAGTAGAACCGGAGTGAATAGAATAGGAAGAACCATGAGCCTCATCAAAAATCCTTTTCTCAAGCCATCAACACAAGGCACACACAACCTACCTTGGTATCTAAGGGCACCATCTCCCCCTTGGGAGAAAACCTCCATCTTACCATCTTTTACCAATGCCTTCAATTCTAACTAAGCAGGGTCAAGATCTTGCTTAGCTTTGACCTCCTCAATCAATGAAGATTTAGAACCATCAATAACAACACCACCACCATTATCAACCTCTTCCAACCTAACTCCCAATCTAGCCAACCAATGGACCTCCCTAGCCACCCCTTTGCCACCATCATCAACATGTGCTAGGCTACCCATGGACGCTCAACTCAAAGAATCGACCACCACATTAGCCTTACCGGGATGATTATGCACACTCATGTCATAGTCCTTAGGAAGTTCTAACCACCTTCTTTGTCTCAAGTTGAGAACTTTTTGAGTGAAGACATATTGGAGACTCTTATGATTGGAGAACACATCAGCATGCACCCCGTACAAAGAGTGATGCCAAATCTTTAATGCAAATACCACGAAGGCTAGTTCAAGATCATGAGTAGGACAATTCTTTTCATGCACTTTGAATTGTCTAGAAGCATAGGCTATCACCTTAAAATTTTGCATTAGAACACAACCCAAACCAACTCTAGAAGCATCACAATACATAACAAACCCCTCTAGTCCTTCCAGTAGTGACAATATAGGAGTGGACACAAGCTTATCTTTTAACGTTTGGAAACTCCTTTCACACTCACCGATCCACACAAATTTGGCTTTCTTTTGAGTCAACTTTGTCATAGGAGAAGCAACAGAAGAGAACTCATTCACAAACCTCCGATAGTAACTCGCTAAGCCCAAGAAGCTCCTAATATATGACAGGGTCAATGGTCTAGACCAATTTCTAATCACATCTGTCTTCTTAGCTTACATCTTAATACCACTCCCCGACACCACATGACCTAGGAAGCCAACCACTTTTAACCAAAATTCACATTTTTCATACTTGGCATACAACTTCTCTTCATCAATCTTTGTAGCACTACCCTCAAATGGCCCATATGCTCCTCCTCACTATGTGAATAGATCAAAATATCATGAATGAAGACCACAACAAATGAATCAAGGTTGGGTTTGAAGACCCTATTTATAAGATCCATGAAGATAATCAGTGCATTGGTCAACCCAAAAGACATCACAACAAAATCATAATGCCCATACCCAGTCTGGAAGGCCTTCATAGGAATACACACTCCCTCACCTTCACTTGATGGTACCCGTACCGAAGATCAATCTTAGATAAGTGACTAGCCCCTTGTAATTGGTCAAAAAAATCATCAATCCTTAGAAGAGGATACATATTCTTTATAGTAACCCTATTAAGTTGTCGATAATCAATACACATTCTAAGGGACTCATCCTTCTTCTTCACAAAGAACATCGGTGCACCCTAAGGTGATTGTCTTGGCCTATAAACCTTTCTCCAACAAATCCCTCAATTGCTCCTTCAACTCCTTTAACTCCGTTGGGGCCATATGGTAAGGGAGAATAGAAATGGGTTGAGTATCAGGAAGGAGGTCTATACCAAAATCTATTTCTCTTTCGGGAGAAACACCAAGAAGGTTATTTGGAAAGACATCAAGAAACTCATTTACAATCAAAACCAACTCTATAAGAACGACCTTGGACTCTACATCCCATACCCTCACAAGATGATAATGACACCCCTTACAAATCAACTTATGGACTTTAATGCAAGAGATGAACCTACACTTGACCACCACATCATGACTCTCTCACTCAAGAACGGGTTCATTTGTGAATTGAAATTTGAACCTATGGGTTCTACAATCAATATAGCATAGTATGCATGCAACTAATCCATCCCATAAATGACATCAAAATCGACCATTTCCAACTCAACATGATCACAAGGCAATATCTTACGCAAAATACAAACGGGATAATTTCTATACACCTTTCTAACAACAATAGATGCATCAATAAGAGTAGACACCTCATAAGACACACACAACATTCGGGCTCAACATGAAACTTTTTGGCAATGGACGGGGTAATAGAAGAGTGGCACTTGGATTAATCAATGCATACACATCAAAACCAAAGACTTTTAACATACCGGTGATGACATCGAGAACCTCCCCAACTCTTTCCCTCTGTTAGTGTGCATAGAACTGATTGTGCCTTGGGGAATCATCTTGTTGGGCACCTTTCCATAAAGGAACCACATTAGAACCTTTTGGACGAACCTCCTTACCCTTGTTGCAACTTTGAGGGCAATCCATCACCTTATGCCCAACTTCTCCACAACCATAACAAGTAGTGGTATCCCTGAAGCACGGGCCACTATGACTCACCACATTTCGGACACCCTCCATTAGGAACCACACTCCCAACACTTTGGGCCCTTGGAAAGCCATTTGCAACCCTCTTATTAAATGTATGAGAAGACCTTTTCCTTGATGGAACTGGCCACCCTTTCAACCTTGGAATTTTCCCTCAAAATGGGTCCTCTTGGCCTCATTACTCCTCTTCATCAATTTTTCTTCCTCTATTTGTTTGGCATAGGTCATCAAACGGGAAAAATCCATGTCACTAATTAACATAGTGAATCAGCATTCCTCATTCACCAAGTGGGGAGCATATTTAGAAATTTGATTGGGTCGGCAATCACGAACTTGTTCATTCTAGACCTTAGGTTGGCAACCAAGTGGGGAGCATATTTAGTGAGTTGATTGAATTTGAGGGCATACTCCCTCACACTCATAGACCCTTGTCTCTAAATCATAAACTCCACCAATTTGGCCTCCTTAAGCTCAAGAGGGAAGAATTGATTAAGAAAAGACACCTTGAACTCCTCCTAAAGCACTAAATTATTGATTCTCTTCTCCTCTTTCCATTGGTTAAACCATATTTGTGCTGCTCCTTTGACTTTGTAGGCCGCCAACTCTATTTTCTCCTCCGATCTAACACCTATGATAGCCAATACCTTGTAGACCTCATCAATGAACTCTTGAGGGTCCTCATCTACCTTAGATCCATAGAATACTGGTAGGTTCATCCTCATGAAGTCTCTCACCCAAGATGCCAGTGTAGGAACATGAGGGGCTTGGGCCCCTTGATTGACTTGATTGGCCACAACTTGTGCTAGCATAGTGAGAGCATCCTAGAGCTCAGCATGAGCTGGTTGTTCCTTGGGAGTGCAGGTTCTCCTTCCTCTTGTCTTAGGCATGATCTAGCATACCAAAGAACAATTGTTAGGGGGAAAAACCTTACTTCAACTTTATAGTGCGACTTAGAAAATAAAGAAGGGAAACATTTCCCAAAATGCCCCATAGCCTCTTGCTCATAGTTGTGGTGTACAACACAACCATGAACAAGACTCTAATTAGCACGATATGTTGGATGCCGAGGACCATTAACAACCTAGTGCTCTGATACCAAGTTTGACATGACTCAAGCCTAAGGCCTAAACGTCACACGACGAATGGAAAACCCGAAGGGACCCTAAACAAGCATCTTAGCATATCATTACACAACATTAGTTACGGAATCAATTGACAACATAATAAGAGTATAAATGAGAGAAAGGGACTAATGTGATACTTTCATAACATAAGTATCAAACAAGAGAGTTAAGATAAGAGTCAGGGCCAAGACAAGCAATGTGACCCCCTCACAGTCAATATATACATAAAAGAATGAGTCTTAGTACATAGCATGAGATCATAGATATTATCTCCGGAATGGAGGATCCAACTATCTTGAGATAAATCATACTAACCGCATGGAGGAAAATGCTCAAGTGGGGCTCTGATTCCTACATGGTGACATCATGTAGGTATAGAGTTTGGGCTGCCTAAGTGGAGCCCCCAGATAACTCCATTTTTAAAATGATGTCAGTGATATGCTGTAATGAAACCACTTTTGGGCAAAGAGTTAACAAAGACAAAAGCTTTTTCTATGTCTATGAAAAGAGCCCTCTAGTTATCTCTTTTGGCTGAGGAAACTCACCGGGCTCAAAATTGGGAACTTCCCTTTCACATAGCTAGGCTACCCTATCTTTACTGGTACAAGAAAGAGTTCCTTCTTTGAAGGTATGCTGATCAAGATTTCTAAAAGGATTAGGGGATGGTAACAGGTTTCTTTCTTTTGGAGGGAGGCAGACTCTTATCAACAGTGTTTTAACCTCCATCCCCCTCTCTCTCTTGTCAATGATGAACCCTCCTAAAAAGGTCCTTGACTATATCCACAGAATTTTTGCCTCTTTTTTCTAGGGCAATTTTTTCTGGTGGTAAAGGAAAACACTGGGTCAAATGGGAGGAGCTTTGCTTCCCTCTCTCTAAAGGAGGGTTGAACTTCAAATCTCTTCATGATATTTCTAGGGCCCTCTTTGCTAAGTTGTGGTGGAAACTTAGGTCATCTGTAGATTCACTGTGGTGCACTCTCCTATGGAATAAATAAACCAAGAAATCATATCCAGTCCTTGCTGAATGCAAAGGGGGCTCCCCAATTTGGAAAAAACTCAATGAAATCGGGGAAGAGGTAGAGCAAGAGATTTAATGGCAAATCAAGAATGGTTTAGCGAGTTTTTGGTCAGATAATTGGACTAAGCGTGGGGCCTTGTATTTATTGGTGGATCAGTGGGAAGCAGAAGAATTAGAAGTAAAGGACTTAATCCAAGATGGCTCTTGGAACAGAGCCAAACTCAATGAGGACTTAGATGAAGCTCTAGTAGCCCTCATCTCAGAGCAGCTCAGCTTCTAACCCAAGAAGGCCTTGACATTGCCTATTTGATGCCTAATCCTAATGGGAATTTCTCAATTAAATTTGCCTTCCACATGCTTCTAGAAAGAGAGAGAAAATTTGGTAGATGAACAACATCTGGGTCAAAGAAGTTCCTTTCAAACTATGTTTTTTTCAATGGAGAGTTTGGAAGAGGAGGATAGCAACTGAGGACAATCTCAAAAAGATGAAGATCTACCTTGCCTCTAAATGTTATTGATGTGATAGTGGGGAAGAAGAGACCATGCAAGACCTTTTTCCAGTAGCCCTTATAGCTTTAAAGCTATGGAGTCAGTTTGCTTCATGTGCAGGTATTGCTATGGAGGAATCTCACCTACAACACTCTATCACTAAGTGGTGGAGGCAATACATTGACAAAAAATTACATTCTCGCTTCAAGGCAGTTCCTCTCACCATCATGTGGACATTGTGGAAGAGAAGAAACAGCATAAGACATGTCAATAACATGTCGTTTGACTCCCTTCTCTACCAATGCCAACAGCTCTTATGCTACCTAGGCAGAAGTTATTTCCCTTGGATACAAGCTCAACAAACCTGGCCGGAGCTCCTACTAACCCTGGAAGGCTTTAGACCAAAAATATACTACCTTAATGTGAGATGGACCTTCCCAAACATTAATCAGATCAACGGGAACACTGGTGAGGCCTCCAGGGAAACCGTGAGCAGAATGCCTATGCTTTCTGCCTAAGAGACTATTATAGTAATCTCAAATATGCTGAGGCAGGCCCTATCGGGATCAAAGCTAGTCTAGAAGCTGAAACCATAGCTATATTGAAATGCCTGAAACCATCAGGGCAACCATGGGAAGAGTGCCTATGCTTTCTGCCTAAGGGACTATCATAGTAATCTCAAATATGCTGAGGCAAGCCCTATTGGGATCAAAGCTAGTCTAAAAGGTGAAACCATAGCTATACTGAAATGCCTGAAATACTGTCACTAACACCAAGTTCCTATCTGCTAATTGGAAACTGACTGCCTTAGGCTCATGAAGATTATTAGAGGGGTGTGGAAAATACCATAGTTAATCAGGGAGCACATAGAAAGGATTCAAATAATCATTCAAGGAAAAGACATTTGCATATAGCACATTTATAGAGAAGGAAATCAACATGCAGATAAGTTAGCTAATTATGTATTAGATCTGGAAGAGAGGCTACAGTGTCACAACTTTCAACAGGCTCCAAGTCAGTGCAAAAGAACTAGTTAACTGCGAAAAGGCACAACTTTTCCTTTGAATCAAAAGCAAGCCTATGAAAGTTCATGGGGAATAACACAATTATCAGAATCAATGGGTAGCAGTGCGCATGTACAAGCTTTTCATACCTACTTATGTACAAAAACCACTCCTACTTATATATCAATGGAGCTTTCAAGAACTTCCCCATTAAAATGTGGTTTCTGACACATTCATCCTAATCTGGTTGCAGAGCAAAATAGTGCACAGCAACCGATGCGTTCAAATCTACAAATATCGGACAAGAACAAGGGTTAGTCTGAGAGTTTTGGTCATTGATATGGGAGAGTTGCTACTGGATTCGATAGATCGTACCCCTAGGATGCACCAACGCCTCAACAGGCCAAGCGTCTTCTCATCGTCCCTGCAAAAACATCAACAACATGAGAGACAAATACCACAAAGGAAATGTTTGAGGAAAAAGAGATTACCAGCAACAAAAAGCTTCCCCGTGCAATAGCATGACTCAATGATTCACCACCCAAAAGTATAAAAGTCAGAACTGAGAGTTAGTCAAAGCTTCAAAGTACATGTCGAGTACGGGAGAAGCCGTTTTTGGAAACTGAATAGACTAGGGGTAGCTAGGGGTTTTGTACTGTCGGTTGGACCCGGATTTTGGGCCTTTTTGACGGTCCTTTGTACTCCCCTTATTATCTTAATCAATAAAGCGGCCCAAGGCCGAAATTTAACCCAAAAAAAAAAAACACTAAGTTCACATAATTTCCACAGGGAATGGCGAGCAAATTGTTATGCATAGTGTGTTTTATTAATAAAAAGAAAATACAACTTGAGGGCTAATCCATTTCACTTCATGAAATCATACTCTAGTATTTATTTAACTAATAAAATTCAAGTGTCCTCGTTTTACTACATATGTTTATTGTAGGAAGTTGTTACATGTATTGTATTAGATTCATCAGTTGCTTCATGGTGTATGGCGTGGTGAACTGTTGTCGTAAGAATTTTTATTAGAACAGAGATCACTTGGATTTCCAAATTGCCAAACATAAATCTTGTTAATTGATCATTTCAAACGTATAGTTGAACCAATCCAAGGATCTATTTCGTTGTGCAGAAGCCAACTAAAAGAGATTCGGAAATAATAATGTTATATAAGCAAAGCCAACATGTATTTCGTGTTGGCCAACCTTTGCTCGTATTGTCTGGAACAGTGGTAGTACGCAAATTGCTCCTCTATTTTTTGCATAATATTAAAGTGTCTCCTCCTTTATGTTAGTTAAGGCAGTCGTGCCTCCTCTTGTTGCACCACGATAAATTGTGTAACTACCCTGTGCGATCAATGAAATATCAACCATTCTCTTTATGCCCAAGAGAGTACAAAATTATTTGTGTTTGTGTTTCTTTGGGTTTTAATGGATTTTATATTACTTGATATTCAAGGGGTTCAAATTTATTTTGTTGTGTGGGTGGGGTACTGGTTTAGTTAGCACGTTTGAGACTAAAGTGATTGATAATTTTCCTTGTTAGCCAATAATTATTTTAATTGGTAGGGGCTACTTTTGGGTTAGGAGCTTAACCAAAAGAAGTGGGAAACTTTTATGGCTCTCCATATATAGGAAATCTATGACTTTATGATAGATGATGGGAAGATACACAAGGAATGGAAAGGAGGTTAGAGGATTCCAAATAACTCCAAAGCAGGGTGCACAATGTAATTGACGGTACAGTGAAGTGGTTTATATACAAAGTTTAAGGTACAAGGTACCATTTGCGGTAGGGGTGTCGTGTTGTCCTAGAATTAGGGTAGTTGAGAAAACGGGCGTGTTTTGCGTGGCAGGTTGAAGATCCTCGCTTACATTTTACTGAATTTGTTGGGCAATTTTATGAAACTTTTGACTTCATTTGTACTTAAAATATTACCAGTCTGTGGCATTACATCTTTGCACTTGAATCTCCTTTCCCTTGGGAGACCAATGTTTCTACCTCACATCACTGCAAAAAGATGCACCTCACTCACTCGCATTAAATAAAATACCTGCCATCCAACATTTATCAAAATACAAACTCCTCTTCCCCTGCCCCATTTGGTAGTGCTCTATCCTTCACAGCTCTCAATGTTTCTGCTGTTGAATCACTTACACCCAACAGATACTGTATTCTCGACAACTTTTCTGCTGGGGGATCACTCTTCAAGTATACCATGAACAGATCACTCAGTTCTTCTGCTACCTCCCAAGATAATGGGCTTGCAGGAACCGCCTTGTCACAAGCTAACATATCATTCAGGGAACAAACCTACAAAATACACTAAAACTTCAACAAACATATATGCCATGATTCAATCAAATCCATCATAACATAGAATTCATACCAATGCTTTATGATTTCTCTGCCTCAAAAGTGACACCGCCTGAATAAGTGAGTTTAATAATCTGCTACGAGCTAGTTCATGAACAACTTTTTTGGCCTTCTCAGCATTTATATTAAGATCTTTTGGGATATTCTCATATACCTCTGCTTGGTCAAACTCTCCAGTACCAGATGAGAAGATATCATCCACAGTCTTTTTGAACAGATTCTCACGTAAACTTTCAGATATCATGGTGTTTATGTCTACCGAAGACTCTTTCAATTCTCTAATCTCCTTAATGCTCAGCCTTCCCTGACCAACAGCAGTTTCAAGGGCTGCTGCCAGTTTTGTTGTTGTGATGCTCTTTATTATATTCTGAGCATGCTGTGGCGGCAAGCCAACATTCTTCTGCAACTCATTGAGCTGTACCAATTTGGCCTTCGTTAGCTGTCCATCAGCTAACATCACCTCTGCTTGTTGCCTAAAACTCTGCTCAGATAAACTTAGGTGCACTCCAACAATCTCATTATCAGTCAACCCAAGGATGCTACCAAGTTGACTCAGATAAACATACTCAGAGTCATCATCCTTCTTTAAGTTGATCTGAACCCCAAAAGGAACTCTAGTAACTTGCCCAGTTAGACAAAAGACCAAGTATGTCTTATAAAGTTCTGTTCTCTCTCTTTCCGGAAGATCATCCTTGAGAGTAATCTCAGTCTGGATTTTCTTTCTCAATTTGTCCTTGCTGGGTTTTACTTTTTTTAGTGATAGTAAAGACTCCTGCTCCTCATCCTCCTCTTTGATTTGTTGAATCTGTTCCTCTTGAGTCTCTTCTGGTGCTGTGTCAGAGGATTCACCTTTGATGTCCGCAACTAGTTGAGACACAACAAAACTATTAAAGGCTATCATTTTTTTCAGTTCTTTGGCCGAGTCAGTGCTGCTTCCAGCTCCTCGGGCCCTCTGAATGTAAGCGATAAAAATCTTTCGTACCTGTGTTTGTGAAGCCATTGAATGAAATTAGAAATATATGGAGGTATATGTCTCGTCATGGAATCAAAGAAAATTTTACAACCCATAAACAAGAATTAGCATCCTGATACTTACTGCCTTACTAGCAATAGTCATGGCAACCTCCCTTGTTAATCGTAAACCATATGCTGCCTTCCGCACAGAATTTCTGGTTGCAGTGTCATAACCATCTATTCCACAAGCAACTGCTTCCTTAACCACCTGCCAACAATATTTGTATTGATTGAGAGGAGTGGAAGGGTCAGATTAAAATAAATACCTTGTGCACCGTATGAAGTTGAAAGAGGATCAATCCACTTTAAGTATAACTCCCAATCTAAAATACAAAATCTTCGAAGTGACTTTTTACAATGTGAGTACTGTACAACAGTGTTCCGAAAAGCAAAATGTGACAAGGTCCAAGAGGCTTGAAGCAAAAAGGGGAAGTAAAGCACACTTCTCTGAAAACGAAGCAAACAATTTATGGGAAATTACAAAAGTATAAAACTGCTTATTAAGTGTTGATATTAATTATAGAAATGTCCAGTAATCTCTTTTCCTATTTGAGATTCAGCAGTCAAACTGCACTTTGATCAAGCCCTGCTTAGATCAGGTATCATAATCTATTTTAAAAAAATTAAAACTATAATTATCAGCATGAAAAGTAAGTCTACATTAAAAGGTCAATATGGGGCAGAAGGAAAGGTACAAGCAATCAGACAAGAGGGAGTTGCTAAGATGGTAAGACTCCCTCCAACCTTACCAAGATGGCAAAAAGGTGGGAGCTCCAACAAGTTTTAAAAAAAGAAGAGGGAAAAAAAGGATACAAGCAGTAGTCTTTTGCCTAACAGCTTTTTCCCAATATTAATGACCCAACTTGTTCAATTCTCACATGCCATGAAGCACATACGTAAGGGTATCGCGGAATAAAATGCAACTTTTGCGAATGACAGAAGCACTTACAAGTATCTCCTCAATTAAAAGCTAGCACAATGAAGGTCTCCTTATTGACATTCTAAGCAGCACTGGAAGTTATTGTAATTTACCATAATCAAAAGGACAGGTATGTATAGCAACTAAATTGGAATTGGCAGCAAACTCCTAAAGGCAACTGCAAGTACTCAAAATATCAAACTCCACTTAGCTATTTAACAGAAGAGAAAAGACACAGTCTACAAACTATTTATTAATCCTCCACAGCATCATTTGTCTCATTCTTTTACAGCCCAATCAGCTGCATAGCATAATATTGAACTAAATAACGCAATATCTATAGAGAAGGGAGCGACAATTACCTTTTCAAATAAACTGCCACATATATCTGCATGAGCAGCTTCAACTGTTTGCTTGGGAACACAAAGCATTACCTGCAGGCATTCCAATGCCTTCATGTCCTCATCACTAAGTTCTCCTTTAGCGACAAGCTGTTGAAGCTTTTGCCTGTAGATTTCTGAAAATGAAAGGCAAAGAAAAGCTTTTTCAGTACAACACAATAGATCATGATTTTTCTTCCACCATCTTTAGAAGGCTCTGGACCAACACATCAAAAACATAGTAAAGTTCATGTTTATATTTACGTGATCCGAAAAAAGAACAGTTCATGATGACTCATCAAGGCATTACCTAGATGGCACAAGGCAATTTCAGTGTAAAAATACCTAGACTAAACTAGAGCACAGAATCCAAGGTACTAGATATAAGCGGTCCCTGATGTTCACAGGCCAACAGAACTGACATCAACAATTCCCTGATTCCCTACCCAGGTCTACATGTTTGGTTGTTGCCCTTATGCGTTCTCCAACCTTAAGACACACACTTGAGGTTTTGCATCTCACTTGCAACCCTCCAAAAAAACCTATCATTATTTTTGATAACCATGGTGTCCACACCAGTATGCACTCAAGTCAACTAACTCCATGGGATACCAGTAACGGGTAACAAATAACTCTGCCAATCAAGGCTAGAACAAATGAGAAGAAACCACCTAGTGCTTTGTCTCTACTGGGAACTGAACCTGAGACCTCAGTGTGCTCAACCTAACAAAACTAGCTTTAGGAAGTTCAATTACAAAATCAAATTACTACTAGCTAATAAGCAAACCGATGACATTGAAGGTGCTACAAACAACACTCCTATTCTCAACTCTAGCTTCATGGCAAAGCTAATCGCTGGTTTTATCAAAAGGAGGGCAACTATGCAGAAAAGGTTAGTACAGTAGAAAACAGAATTTGGAGTTACTATTTTGCACTTGAAAGCCTCACTTGCAGTGTTCCTCACAGAGGAACAAAAACTATCCTCAACAAGTTCTCGTTAGCACTCCCTCATGCGCGACTAAAAAATTGACTACCAAGTATCTTCCCTCTCCAGATAAGACATTAAGCATGAAAATGTCGCTCATACATAAGAAGACGAGTCACATCGAAGTCACGTGTTACCTTCATGAATCTCAAGAGCATTCTGTGGATCAAAATGTAACTCTTCACAAAGATTTTGAAGATAGGCTGCTTTGCTCTCGGCCGCTTCTAATTCACCACTGGCAACAGCTTGAGCAAGTTGTTTACGGTATACCTTTGAGGTGACATCCGATGTGATTGTATCTGCTTCTCGTTTCCCCAAACCAAATATATTTCTCAATTGATTCAAAGCAGAAAGCTACAAGGAGGCAAGTTGAGATTCAGAGGCATATAACTAAATGAGATACAGAATAACAAATCAAATAGCCTAGAGAAGATGCAAAAGAACGCCTACAGCATCCGGATGATCCCATGGCATGTAACGTAAGTTAGAACTCATTAGGCAGCAAAACAATTGAGCAAATTCGCTAAACAAGGATTCAATATGCTCCAATCTTACGAGTGGATCAGTCTAAAGACCAAACAGCCCCAAAAACCATCTCATCAATAAGAAATCTGATCCATGAAACAAGCTAAGGTTTATGTGATAATGAAGACCATGGACTGATTTGCAATTCTGCATGCAAAGAGCCTTGGAAGAACATAGACTGATCTGCTTGCACCTCACATTACTAGATATTGTGGTTACACCAGCCTTAACCCAGAAACCAAGATTACATAATGTTGAATTAATCCTAATTAATTAATTTTTCTGTTTCAATTTACATCTTTAACTTTCTTTTTTAGAATAGTGACTGTGTATTATATCCAAAACAGTACTTAGGTAGTGCTGAAATCATATTTACAATTGCAACTCTAGAATGCTCATATTTCTATCTATAATAATGAATCAAGGATATCAATGATAGAAAAAAGTGTCATTAGAGTAGAACTGATTACACCAAGAACAAAGAAATAGATAAAATCTAGCTTAATCTTCTGCACATCATTCTCTATGCCCTCATAGCACCTGGAATTTCTCTCTTTCCACAATGTCCACCAGCTACATGCAGGGATAAGTCTCCATCAATTTCTTTCCTTTGCTACCGAGCCTCCTGCTTCTCAACTTCTCAGAGCTTCAGAAACCTTTCCTGCCATGGTCCATGCTATGCCTTTAAGGTTCAAAATGGCACTCCAAATCATGCCTGTGAACTTACAATGTAGGAATAGGAGGCTTACTGTCTCTGCATTCTCCTTGCACATGAAGCATCTAGAGCACAATGGCGTTCCCCTCTTCATCAAATAGTCTAGTCTGAGGACAACTTCACTAGCTAGTAACCACACAAAACAAGAAACTATATATGGGATTTTGGCTTTCCAAATTTGCTTCCTTGGCCAACTATAAATCGGGAGGTTGGACTGGTTCATGAGATGATATGTTGCATTGACCCTGTAGGAGCCCTTACTCTTCCCTTGCCACCAAAATGTGTCTTCACCTGTTTATAGTTTGTAGTCCTGTGAACTGATTGGGAGCACTTAAAAAAAGGCCAATCTTTGGACTTCCTAATCATTTATATGCCTTCTAAATCTGACATTCCAACCCTGAACTGACCACATCTCTGCAACTGCTTTGGAGTGATGGAGATTTATGTTGTAAGTATCTGGGAAGACCATTTTCAGAATACCAATCACACGCCATTTATCATTTCAAAAGCTAGTTTAGTTCCCATATACAATTCTGATCTTGGAGTGTCCTTGCAATTCAGTCCATAATGCTCTGATGGACTTCTTGAGACTAATCCCATATGGTGTGATGACCTCCGTGGTCATCCAACTATCCTCCTCATTTTGGGGTTTGACTCTCCCCCAAAGTTGATGATGTTCGGAGTTATACTTCCACAACCACTTCATCTTTAGGGCTTTGCTGTGAGCTTTCAGATTCATGATTCCTAAACCACTATGACTTCTTGCAACATATAACTGCTTTCTACTTTACCAAATGAACCTTTTCCTTTCTCAGTTCCCATTCCAACCTATTGATGACCCTGGCAAGAACAGGGAACAAAGATATATGTTGGAAGGGCATCAAATGTGGAGTTGATCAGAATCAATTCCCCCCCCCCCCAACCCCCCACCCAAAGATAAATATAAATATTGTGACTTCCACCTGGCCAGCTTCTTTTCGCACTTTTCAATGACATTGTTCCATTGATTTAGCTCCAAGGGGCATACCCAAGTACACAGAAGGAAGCTCCTCAACCTCTCCACCCAAAATAGTAGCAAGGAGCTCCATCCATATTAGCCACTTCATCAATTGGATATAACATATTCTTCCTCCAGTTGATGTATAGTCCTGAATATTTAACTTTCTTTTTTAGTCTGTACGTGTAACAATCTGCATGTTGAAAAGCCTGAAAAATGGAGAAGTTGCAAAAAATTTGAGACTCGCTAGTGATACAAGCCAATCTACGGCTCATGGATGGGACCACGGGTCGTAGAAAGGTCTCGTGGCTGAAGTCCAGAACTTGGTGAAAATTTTGGTCTCAGGAATTCACTCCACAAGGAACAATACGAGTCATACTCCCTAACACGGACCATAAACTGGGTCGTGAAAGGGACCCTGAGGAATGAAAAATTTTCCAAGTTTGGGAGAGAATTACGGAAGGGTTCTACGGTCCCTAAATGGAACTATGGAACATACATGGGGTTTTGAGGTTTCAAAGTGCAAATTCCAGCAGCTCAATTTTTGGGACCATGCCTTGTACGAGCCAAAGCACGACCCATGAAACGGATTACAGGCCGTAAAAGAGGTTTCATAGACGGATCCGGCAATTTTTAAATGAAGGGCTTTTTGGTCATTGCCAATTCGTTTAACTCCTAAACTACGTCGTTATAACCCTTCTAACTAACTTAACCAACCTAATTCCTATAAAACATAATCCTATTTCATTCATTCATTCTCAAAACCCTCTCCAAAGTTTTCAAACATTCTCTCTCTAACGATTCTCTCTATTGAAGCTAGCGTTTAAAGGTTTGGCTAAAGAATTTTCAAAATTTTCTTCTTCAAATTTAGGTATTCTCACTTGAGGTATGTAGGGCTTCATTTATGGACTAGATTCATCCATGAAGCCCAATTCAATTCTCCCTTTTTCTCAAAGTTTAAACATGGATTTCTATGGACTTTTATGATGGCATTCCAAATGGTTGGATTATGATTACTACATGATTATTATACCTATTTATGCATGATGTATGAAGGATTACATGATTTCTATGATTTCCAAGTGAATTAAAGTGATTTCAAGTATATGATGATTAGGGCTTGTTGAATTGATGTGGGTTCCTTACTAATGATCCAAATTGATTTCAATTGCATGATTCCTCTATAATTTTCATCTAATTGCATGACTTTAGCTCAATTTCTCATGAACCCACACGGCCCTATTTTCCTATAACAAAGCTATGATTTTCATAGATTATAAAGAGCCATTTTGGGGTATGATGGAAAAAAAAAAGCAAAATGGCTCTTTAAACTGTCCGCGCTTCTTTCAATTGTGAAGTAGCAGTTAGTCAATGCAACTTTCGACGC